>CM040244.1:160266016-160866016 GCA_022545495.1 Chrysanthemum lavandulifolium | reverse complement strand
ATGCACTCACCGTCAAACTGTTATATCGTTTCTTCTATCAAGCGGTTTTGTCTCTCGCAAAGACTATAACTATTGGTGAGGAAGTACAAATCCATGCTAAGGTTGATGGCATGCAGATAATTATTACTGAGGTATCAATTAGGAGAGATCTTTGCCTAGATGATGTTGACGGTATTGAGTGTTTGGATACTTCTACCATTTTTGAAACATTACCACTGTTGGGGTATGGAGGTGAATTAGGAAAAAAATTAACATTTTCTAAAGCACTCTTCTCCCCACAATGGAAATTCTTGATCCATACCATATTGCAGTGTCTAAGTCCAAAGACAACTTCTTGGAATGAGTTTAGTACAAACATAGCATCTTTTGTAATTTGTGTAGCTCTTAATGAGAAATTCAATTTTTCCAAAATGATATTGGATGGTTTAGTCAAGAACTTGTTGGATAAGAATTCAAAATATTATATGTATCCAAGGTTTTTACAACTGCTATTGGACAAATGTTTGACTTGGCATTCAAAAACTTGGCATGTCCGTTGTCACACTAAAAAATGTTTGACTAACATGGGAAGACAAGGCAATAATTTTGATGGGACAGTAAAAACATTGTTCCCTCACATGGTGCTGCTGCCTCAGAATTTGGGTGAAGGATCAGGAACTCTCACTGAATCCCAACACACACCCAGACGAATGGCTTCAACATCCCAAACCAAGGGAATTTCAGATGAATCAAGTTTCAATGGGACCCTTTCTAATGATGGATGATAAGGATGTGAAACGTACACTTTTAAGGGGTCATTTATGCCCTTAATCGCTCACTTTTATATACGTTACTGCTTAATTTTGTTCCTTTTCACTTTTTAGGTCTCTTGGAAGCAAAATGCTGGAATGATGCTTATTTGGACGAAAATGAGTGAATATATGAAGAAAATGGCTAAGTCAAGATCGAAGACACTCAATCTGCTGAAGTTGAAGCTGACGACGTCCCAACTAAAGGGCGACGTCGTCCCCCTCTACGGATTTAATTAAAATACACCTGACGACTGAGTAGACTTTTTGCTAAAATACACCTAACGGCGTCAGGCTTTGAAGAGGAAGAGCGTCACTAAGACTTTTCATCTCGGGCGACCCGGATCCGAATCGGGCGGCGTCCTGCTAAAGCCGACGGCGTCACAACTACAAGGTAACGTTGTCCCAATGATAACTTGGCCAAGGCGAAAACCCTAATGATGGCTATCGGACGTCCCTCCTATAAGGAGACGCCGTCTCAATTGTAGAATTATATATAGAAATCAATTTTCGATTTTGAGGAGGTAGACTTTTGGAGTTAAAACGCTAAACGTTTGTAGCCGACTTGGATAGTATCTTAGGGTCCCAAACCCTATTTTACACTTCAAGATAAGTGTTTTACTTCATTAATTTCATTATGTATTCCATTGAATGTGTGTATGCTTGCTTGTTTAACATGTCTGCTAAATTTCTTATGTGTTTGTTTAGATCTATGAAACCTAGTTGTTAATTATTGTTAGGTTGTCTCTTATCTTAATTGTAATTGGCTTAGGGTGCAACTAGGCTATCGTTGTGTTTAATGCTTGATGAATCTCTTATAGTTTATGAATGACTTAGTGGATTTAGTTTACTACACTCAAGGGTGACTTCAAAGAGTTAGGGCATAGGCACACCCTACGACTTTAGGAACCACAACGCATTAAGAATAAGGACGTGACAATTCAATCTACAATAAAGATAACTAGGGAGTAATAGAATCTAGGTAAACACATTTTTAATCATTATACGAGCATACATCAATAGACATAAAATGCAGTAGAATTAGATAATTAGAATAGTAGAGTAATCGGTGAAGTACCCCCAAAATCCAAACCCGAGATTTTACCTTTAGCTTTCTAAAAATATAAAAATATAAAAAGAATCTTCCTCAACCTCAACCTTAGCGTAGTACACTTCTTACTAGTATTGCTATTCCCCAGAGAATGATATCAATCCACGAGGCTTACCCAATACTACACTACAACGATTAGGTTCATTTGCTAGGTGTTGAAAAACTTGCTCGACAAAATGAAGTTCCTTTAACCCGAACGCGCTTCACGCGCATCAAGTTTTAGGCGCATTGCGGGAAATTCCTACAACCCTCATGGAGAAATCACCCTAACCTTGGGTGGAGCCAAAACTCAAACCCGCCCCAAAACTCATATAGTCCACCTAATAGGTCCAACCCTCCAAATACTGTTAATTCCACTAGTCTCGAGGCAATGGGGTCTAGGTACATGTCATCTCAAGAAGCTCGATTGACTAAGCTTGAAGCCGATTTCAAGCAACGACAAAGCGAGATAACAACCAAGCTCGACGCCCTCTTAAAAGCCTTTAATGACCAGGAAATTGGAGCACTCCCGAGTGACACTATAAAGAACCTAAAAGTAAACTTGATTTCATCAACTTCATGTCCTTGCTCACCATGGGAGAGTGCACATCCATGCCCTTCACACCCCAAAGGTTCACTCGGTCAACGCCATCAACACGGGTTCCAAGCGATCCCTCATGAAATACCAAGGACCCGAACCAATGGTCTATCCAACTCATGAGAAACTCATCAACGGAACCCAAAACTAATCTAGAAGAGAGTACGAAACTCCACCAAGAAAACCCGGTTCTTAAAGTCTTGACTCATGCGCCTTATTATAATGCTTTAAAAGAAAAATATGAGCAAGAACTAAAATTAGGAGAACGTGGGTCCGCATTTGTGGAAAATAAGTTACCTAAGAAGATAGATGATCCGGGATATTCATTCTTCCGTGTAGACATGGAAATTCCAAATCTTCGACACTTTAGCCGACTTAGGATCAAGCATCAATCTTCTTCCGTTGTCCCTCCATAGAAGCCTTAACCTAGGTAAGATAGAACCAATGAAAACCATCTTAGGTCTAGCGGATGGAAGTAGTGCATATCCGGTAGGGATAATAAAAGACATGCTAGTACTGCGTAAGTCAATCGACTCTTTTGGCGGATTTCCATGTGCTGAACATGAATAAAACCCGACATGCCCATTGTTAGTAGGAAGAGGATTATAAGCTACCGCTAGTGCCATAATTGATTGTAAGATGTCTAAGATAATGGCAAGAGAAGGAGTGCTAGGTCAATTTATGATATCAAGAAGCATATCTACTACAAGAGGAAGAAATACCCTACGAGATCATGTTGGATAGAAAATCATCTAGATATGGACCTTGGACTAATAAATATTTTGTAGGTCCTCAACGACCTTTCTATCTAGAGGAGGCTTTTGTAAGTAACTCAACTTTACATGAGCAACAATTGGCTAGGGACGTTGAAGTGAACCCGTTTGAGGATGCCTTAGTGTTTAGGAAGATGACCGGGTTCCTAGGAAGCTCGCCTGTTAATCTTGTCATTAATAAGTGGAAAGTTGAGAGTGAGAAGCCTAAGCATAATTGGAATTGGGATAGACCACCTAGTGATGGGAATGGAGAATGGCACATTAGGATTACAATCTATGACCACGATGGAGAAAAGCTTGAAAAGGCATACCGAACTAAGCGTACCACTAGGAATTTAAAGATAAGTTTGATCCTAGGACATTCTTGAGGATAAACTTACTTACATAGAGTGCGTGGGAGCATGACTTGAGTCTAGCTACAAGACTCATAAATAAAGAAAAGCGCTTAGTGGGAGGCAACCAATGCTTAATTGTTTGCTTGTTTGTGTGTCATATATGTTTTCATTGTTGTTTATTCTCATGTTTGAATTTGAAAAATGCTTTATTCATCTTTAACCACGTCTTAATTTCATATAACGGTATTTTACAATAAGATAAGTGTAGGGAAATTACACACGTTTTAAAAGAACGTGAACATGAGAATTACATCTAATGAAATTGATATATATGTGTGTTTGTTAGAGTCAAATGCTTGTATCGAGTCATAATGGATGTTTTGCGTGAATTTTCCAGTTTTAAAGGTGTAATTTTCCGAATTTTTCGAAAAACACAGACAGACCGGTTTACGTCGGGATGACTGACAATCGAGTTAGAACGACCACGTCGAGAGGAGCGAAACAACTTATAAACTTTTATCATTTTACGTGCCATTTATAAATTTTTGGAAATTCTCGGTCTTAATTTTCTAGAAAATCGCAAACATCCATTCCACAAGCATTATATCCTAGTGAAGTTGAGTCATATATTGTTTCTGAGACAATTTCTGCGAAGGTTTCATCTATTTTCTTAAAGTGTGCGAGTTATATTTGGCAAGAAGAAGAAACAAAATATTGGATGGAGCTTATCACATACATTATTCTTGGAAAAGAATTTAACCACTACTTTACACGGATCCTCTTGAGCTAATCGGAGGAGTACTAGTTTCTTTCTCTTTTAATTACCTTCTTTATGATAACTTTGATACTTTCGGGAACATTGGGGACAATGTTCGGTTTAAATGTAGGGAGGAGAATAAAATGGGAACTTTAAAACTATGCTTATCCTTGATTATTTGTCTTGTCCTAGTTCATTTGTATAATAAACCATGAGAGCTATCGGTTAGGGTAATTTTAGCACCAAATTTAATTTTTATGACATGTATGAGTGGGACTTGAGTCTTAATAAAGTGTCTCATGGATAGGAGTTATATGACTAGCACAAAACCATTTACCACTCAAATTCCACCCCAAAATGTGAGGTTCGCCCCTAGATCTTTAGGAATTAAAGCATTCACCTTTAATGCTTGAGAGTGTACCGGTAGTATAATAGATTCTAAAATGTGTTTTGTGATGCATTCCAAGATCGCTAGTGAGACTACACTTGTGTAGTTAGGAATGACTAAATGAAAAGAGGCATTAGGATAATCCTTGTTTGAAAGCGTATTATAATTACTTCTTCCACATCGGTTGAGTAATTACCCACACCTGCGATGTACTCATCTTTAGTACACGATACCCCTAGTTAACCCCTTAGAGCCTATCCTTTTTGCGGTTCTCAATCCACCCCCAAATGTACACCCAAATCGCCTTAGCCTACCTTGTATGCACTCACCTTTAGTGCATTATTGTTATCAAACTTAACCCTTAGTTCAATTATCTAGTTACTTGCATGGTTGTTAAGTCGAGTCATATCTTTTGTATCTGATTTTGGGATGATTGGGACTCATGGGTAAAGTAAAGTTTTATGGAGTAGCGGAAGGAGCGTCAAATTCAAATTCCTTTGTCTACGTAATTAAATACTCCAAGTGTTTTGATCTTTTCAAATCAGGTCAAATTAGTGTTAGAGTAATAAAACTCAAGTGTAGCGATGCTCCTATAAATACTTTATATTTTGATGTTATCTTAGAGGATGGTAGAGTAAAAGTATATGCAAAAAAAAAAAAAAAAAAAAAAGTGTTGAAAAAAGATGTAGCAAAACATACGGGCTACCATCCTACATCTATCTTTATGTTTATGTTTTCAATTTATGTATGTGTGTTTCAAGTTATCTAGAGTTTAGTGAGTCGAGTCTTGGTTTAGCAGCGCCATTCTTTTCATGCTTGTAACATAAGATTTTTACTTGCCACCACTATATCTCCTATCCAACCAAACCCTTTGTTACCCTACCGTAAGCCTAACATTACAACCCTTTAAATGACATCTTAGATAGTTATTCCTAGGTGCTTACGTAAGCGGTGGAGGTTTGATCTATTCTCAAGCCTATCGCAATCTATCTACTATGACCGGTAATGAGTGTTTATCTTCCATTTTCATTTACAATATTTCATATACACCTAAGAGATGAGAGAATCCAAACACCCTTGTGAGGTCTTGATAACATCGAGATAGTCCACGAATATTAAGTATCAATTTCCCGATAATGCTTGTAATTTATATCATTTATATGGATTTACGCTTATTTTCCATTGTTTTCCACTTCGGGTAAATTACGAGCATTGGAGCTAAAGAAATGCGGAATTGGAGAAATATCAAAGATTCATCATAGTATCTCGACTTTGAAGAAGTTACTGGCGTAACTCATCTCTCACATTACGCCGTAACTAAAGCGTGACTCGGAAAACCAACTCATCGAAGATTACGGTAACTCTCCCAAAGACTATGGCGTAACTATATTAGGTCAAATGAGGTTCCACGCGATAACTAAACCGTAACTCTTGTTTAAACTACGGCGTAACCAAGAAATATTGAAGATACGGCGTAACCATTTATAAGGTTACGCCGTAACCAGTGATCTAGTGCAAATTACGAAGAAATTGAAGATTACGGCATAACGATTATATTAGTTCTGCGTAACCCGGATCTGCCTATAAATACCACACGATTTCCGGCATTTTAAAGCATCCCATTCCACACACCACAACCAAAGAGCGTGGGAAAAAGCCAAAGCGGTCTAGAGGACATCTGGAGTCTCTCGAGGAGAAATCACTCCCTACGACAAGCATTAGCATTTTATCTTTTCTTTACTTTCGATTCATATATTTCGTAACATTGAATATTGAATTGATTTGTATGATTAATATGAGTGCTAAGCACCTCTTGGTGCTAGCCTAGTTATAATTCCTAATTGTTTTGTTTGTGTTTACATTACTTCCGTATAATTATTTCTAAGTGTATGCATGCATAGTTTATTGGTAGCTACCCTTATTTTGGTAGTTTTGAATGGTGGTAGAGGCTAGTTGCTTAGGAGATATGACCAACTGACCCTAAGTGAGTAGACTGAGACGGGAAGGGTAAGATATGACCAACGGTAACAACCCGTAATTTGTCATATGGTTAAATGACTATTTTACCCCTTTGACTTTTACAGTTGATTTTTGACTATTTGACTTTTCTCGTAACGTAAACGCAATAACTATAATCGGTAGTTAACCAGTAACTTCACAATTAATTAATTTACTCTAATTTAAATTATTACTCTATGAGCGTTTTCGTTCACTTCTGTCTACTTAACGAAAAGTTATCTTGTCAAACGTGAAAAGCTACATATATCGCGTAACTGACACCGTGTTAGTTATGGTTTAATTCCGACAACTATTTTTTTCGAATCGATAATATTGCTTATATACTATGTTTTTAATAACACTTGCCGGAATATATTTCTTGCAATTAGCAATCCGAGATGTCGCTTTTACATTCTAGCTCAACGAGACACGGGTACACGATATACAATTTAAAACAAACCACCTTATTTTTTCTTTCTTCTTTCTTCTTACTTAAGCAGATAGACTTCACCTATCTTATCCATTATCTCTCATTGTACATACCTTTCCTTCCTCTCACTAATATCAAAGAAGAAAACGAGAATCATCTCCTCTCTCTCTCTGCGAGCGACAACCGTGACAACATCACCACCACAACCGCCTTGACACCACCCACCTCCTGCTGCCATCACCATCAAGACAAGAGAGTGTTAGGGTTTTGATAAAGGTTGCGCTAGGTTTGTGACAGGGTTTCGTTTGATTCGAGTGAATCACCACCTCCACTTCGTCATCCCTATCTCTATTCCTCCCTCGTTTCCATGGGTATGCCAAAAAAATATCATATCAATCTTGTTACTCTTATTCTAATAAAAATTATATATGAAATAATCGTTACTGTTTTTGTGGACTAAAACTGGGATTAAAAACGTTTTTGAAAACCAAATCGTGTGGTATAATCGTTGTAAATGGGTGTTTGTTTGATACCGACCAGGATATGGGTTCGGGTCAAACCCGTGTGTTATCGGGTCTTGATTTGGTATTTGCTTAATTCTTGTTTATTTGCTTTATAGAATATGTTAGGTTGGTTTTGTTTTGCTTGATACATAAACCAACCCGTGAAGTTTAGTTGTTCTTGGTTCACGAGAGACACCCAAGAGGGTGGTTGTCTTTGCTTTCGGTTCACAGCAACAATGACCCATAAGGGTGTTTGTTGCTCTCGGTTAAACACCAACCAAGTGAGTGGTGTTTGTTTGTACTATTGTCACGGACCACCCGGCAGAAGTGCGCTTGATCATTCTTACGGTTCGGCAAAGACACACCATGTGTGTTTGTTACTGCTTTCTTGTTGCGACCACACCCAAGAGGTGTTTGTTTCTCTGATCCGAACCTCACGGAGGTGTTTATTTGTGTGTAGCAGCAGCCCGAGGGGTGCTTTTGGTTTGTTTGTTGCCCGCTATCACAACCCACCAAAAAGGGCATTTGTTCTTGGCGCAGCCCCAAACAGTGGCGTTTATTTCTGTTTAGTTTCAGCCCTTAAAAGGGTGTGTTTGAATCTGTTACTTCAGCCCAAATAGGGTGCGTTGTCCGCTGATTCTCAGCCCCTAAAAGGTATGTTTGTTTACTAATTTTACGCACCAAATGGTGGTGTTTGTTTATTGCGATGCGGCCTAACCGGGCGTTTAATGTCGCGTTCGCAACCAAGCAGGCGTTTGGATCCTTTATTTTCGATTATCGAATGTGTTGGATGACTAAATTTTGCATAAAAAGGCTGTTTAGGTTGATTATTTTACACTTTCGAGGGGTGTTTGGAATTGCTTATTTTGAAATATATAATCATCGATTTCATCTCGTATGAAAAGTATCCATAAAATATTTTGAGAGCGTATAATCTTAAAAATATGTTAGTATATAATTACCTTTCGGGGATATAAAGAGCGTAAAATCGGACTTAAAGCGAGAAGGATGTGACTAAATGAAGTATATGAAACTTATATTTTGACATTTATAAAATAAATGCAATCATCGATTTTGAAATAAATTTTGACCACTTTCGGGTCCGATTTGGCCAAAACTTATTGTATAAAACTTTTCGAATGATAGTTTACCTAAATTAGTGACTTTTTTTCCCGAAAATGCTTATTTTGTTATTACATTGACTTTGGTGTAGTGCACTTTTGGTTTCACAAACCAAAAGGCGTCATTGTTTTAGACATTGAACTATATTGCTTTGTCGGATTGTTTTAAGTGGTAAATATTGATTTTGTAAATATGGAAAATGTTGTAGAAAGCGGGTAGGTCATGTCGAAATTTCCCAAAATTCTATACAGTAAAATTTCTATAAAAATTATATTTTAAAAATTCAGACAAAAGGCGAAAAATCCTAAAATTCATAAAAATCTTATAATTTCTTATAATTCATTTGGAATGTTTTAAAAGTATGTTTTCTTTTATAAAACTTCCTTTTCCTTATTTTGAGGTTTTCGAGAATGTGTCGGATTCCATTGTTTTATCGTTAATTTATTTTCTTGGCTTCTTTCTTATATAATACCGATGACGTATTATATACCTCGACTTCTTTCATAAATTCCTTGTTTATTTTTCTGAAGTAATTGTGTGTCGTTAATATCTCGGTTTCCATTTCGTGGTTGTCTACTCAACTTGGGTCTTGGTCAATATTTCTCAACAATTCCTTATAATGTATTGGGATATACATTATGCTTTAGTGTGAGTTGTGTTTGGAGTGAGTACATTTCGAGTCTTTGTATTCTTACCACCACACGAAACATTAATAATAAACTTTTTAAGATATGATATTAGACTTTTAAACAAACATTGATACAATTATTCCACGAAAACTAAGACACGTTGTTTTGTGAAAACTTATCTACTTTACGATGACGCATTCTGAGATAAACCATATACTATTAGGTTGTGCCAACGACATACCGTTGTGTCGGTACTCTTGTATCGTTGTGCGTTGCTACCTCGTGATACTACTGTGTTACATTTCTCGATGCTAGTCATGTTAGTTGTGATTCTTGTATCTCTTGGACTAAGGTGAGTTTTCACACCCGTTTTCAAGTTAATATTTCATTTCAAACCTACGGGAGAGTACATTGCACATCATTTTGATCTGAGCCCAAGTACATCAAATTCATTTACATTGCTTAAGTTACTTCATTGCCAATTGAATGTCCCCATTTCATAATCATGAACCGTTAATTCGGAAGAAGCAAGGGTGAGTGAGTAGATCTATTGAGGTGACTCCTCCATCCGGGTTGGTGGTCCCAATGGTCAAATGGATGCATTTCATTTAATTCATTATTTGAGTTGTTTGGCAAAACACTTTGTTGAGGCGAACATCGAGAACGATCTAACCGGTGTCATGTGCTTATAGCAATTGTAACATTTTATGTGACATATTTGTCATACATGGCCTATACTTGCGTTGGTCGTATAAAACATTTTCATAAACTCTATGAACTCACTCAACCATTGTGTTGACACTTTTAGCAATGTATTTTCAGGTATCTAAGGCATATCATCATGGCATGTGAAGGCGCACGGAAATTATTTTGAAGACGATGCACACATTATCATTCGAAAAACTTTACAACTTTTATGTTGTACTTTTTATTATTATATAAACTTGTGGGACCTCTTTGTAAACTCTGATATTTTAATCGAATGATAATTTATTTCAAAACGTCTCATTTAGAGTCGTTTTCTGTAACTTGTTCTGTGAACTATGAAGTAATACCCCAGTGACACAATCTTCCGCTGCGATAATTTTGGGGGTGTTACAGATTGGCATCAGAGCTTTAGTTATAGAGAACCAGGTTGCATATGAACCTAGACTATAACTACATCTTACATTAAACTCGTATCACTCACTTCTTTGTCTTCAACATTACATCGCCATACCTACTCCTTAACACAATACTATGTTATTTATATAAAGACTGTTTATATAAGCGATTGACTAAACATAATTGCATATATTCCAAGGCATTATGGCATAACAAGATATCACCGATCATATACATTTTGTAATCTGAAACTTTCTCGGACATTGTAGTTAATACAATGGTCTCATTATTATTAAGACATTGTAAGTATACAATGGTCCTCTTTATATCTCAAACATCGTGAGATACAGTTGACTTAGATATAACTCATACATTAAGAGATACGCAATAGTTTTATCTATTTCTCAAACATTGTGAGAAAACTATTTCATAACTATGAACTCACCAATTCTTTTGAGCGCTATGTCGATTTTCTATGATTATTTTACTCCTCGTCTTGAAGATGAGTGTGAACATTCATTCCATACTCTTGGAACACCTCGATAGTCTCATAACATATTGTCTTGCAACTCATCGATTAAGTATGAGTGTTGTGTCGGAAATTCTTAAGTAGGATGATTTGGAATATCCTTATTTAAATGGTGGGGCGCCTTTTCATTTAAATAAAGAAATTGTAAATCGCCGAACCATAAGTTTATAATTTCTTACATACATAGATTGGGACGCTTCTTTATGTAAGTAATGAATTATAAATGAGTGGGCTTATTTGTATCCGGTATGATATGAGTATGAACTCGAACTCGAGAATCACGGTATTCTTTGAAAAGCTCTAGAAAATAGGATAGTGTCTTACCAACAAAAATCTTAAGACCTCATTCGAACAACCTAATTTCATTCTCAAGTTATCAATTTTCTGATACAAATCCTTACAAATATGAACCGTTAGTCAAACTAATGATTTGGTCTGCGATCATGAAACCCGACTGATAGAATCGGATGTTTCAAGAACATAATTGAAACGACACGATAGAATCGGATGTGTCAAGAATATAATTGAAACCCGACCTGATAGAATCAGATGTTTCAAGAACATAATTGAAACCCGACCTGATAGAATCCGATGTTTCAAGAACATAATTGAAACCCGACCTGATAGAATCAGATGTTTCAAGAACAGAATTTTGTTGCCACGAACTTGATTATGCACGAGTCACATAGGTATAACTATTCCATATTGTTGAGATAGCGGACTTGTTACACTCTTGAGCTAATGGATTTAGTTCAGTATCGAAGTCTCGAACTAACAAACTGGATGTGATATCCCATCATCCATCACATAAGCTCCCATGAGCTCCTCCCATTTGTTGGCCATTATTTTGGGGACATTATTTCCCCAAATGTTTTCACTTTCCACATCCATCACCGTTTGTTAGTATTGTTGTTAATGTTTTGTTTTCTGTTGTTAGATCCTTGAGCGGTCTAAACTTGCACAACTTGATCTACTAACGAGACATTTGAATTGTTTCATCCGGTGTGAGTAATCACACGAAGCTACGTTCTCTTGAATATTGAGTGGAAGTTCTCAAATGAACTTTTCCCATAACTTCTTATTGGTTGAGACCTCACTTGGACACAATCGCCAACTCTTGAAAGCGAAGAATATAAGTTGTGATATCAACACTACCGACGACAAGGAAACTTCACTTTCATTTCTTGCACCTCATTCAAGACAATACTTCTTAATTACAATTTCTCCAACTCGGTCCAAGTAATCTTGTGAGTATTCTCAATACTAATAGATTGAGCAACAATATTTTACCACGACAAAGCATTGTGCGAAGCATGCTTGCGGCATATTTGACTTTGCAATCATTAGCACAATTGCTAATTAGAATTTTTAAGCTTGCCGCTCATAAAATCCTTGTAAGGAATCTAGTACAAAATTGAATTCCTATCCCACAATATTAGGCCACACATTATCACCAGAAAGGTTTACGCAGATGTAAGCGTTAACTTTCAAAACTTCATGCTAGGATTAAGGTTTTGTTGAAAGCTTCGTTTGGGAAAATTAGAAAAGCCAAACTTAAGATATATTGGACTTTATACGATATTAGCAAGAATTAGCACGATAGCTTACGGACTCGAGCTACCATCCAAAATTAGTGGTGTACACACGGCCTTGTGTGTGCAATCTAAAGAAGGGTCTTTTTGAT
Source organism: Chrysanthemum lavandulifolium (assembly GCA_022545495.1). Lineage (NCBI taxonomy): Eukaryota > Viridiplantae > Streptophyta > Magnoliopsida > Asterales > Asteraceae > Chrysanthemum > Chrysanthemum lavandulifolium. Next base: position 160,853,288 of record CM040244.1, on the reverse strand, counting down.
GAAACACCTACTACTCCCCTAGAAGAGACCTACATTGATGAACGTATGATCTCTATCGGAGAATCTACTAAGATCACAAACCATGAGGTCAAACGACTTAAGCAAAGTTACATTTCTATTGACAAAACTCAATGGAAATCTAGAAGAGGTCCTGAATTCATGTGGGAACGTGAAGATAAACTCACACACATCGTCAGCAGATAACACTCACTGAACTTCGAGACGAAGTTCCCATAAGGGGTAGAGACTGTAACAACCCGTAATTTGTCATATGGTTAAATGACTATTTTACCCCTTTGAATTTTAAAGTTGATTTTTGACTATTTGACTTTTCTCGTAACGTAAACGCAATAACTATAATCGGTAGTTAACCAGTAACTTCACAAGTTAATTAATTTACTCTAATTTAAATTATTACTCTCTGAGCGTTTGCGTTCACTTCATCTATTTAACGAAAAGCTATCTTGTCAAACGTGAAAAGCTACATATATCGCGTAACTGACACCGTGTTAGTTATGGTTTAATTCCGACAACTAATTTTTCGGAATCGATAATATTGCTTATATACTATGTTTTTAATAACACTTTCCGGAATATATTTCTTGCAATTACCAATCCGAGATATCGCTTTTACATTCTAGCTCAACGAGACACGGGGTACACGATATACAATTTAAAACAAACCGCCTTATTTTTTCTTTCTTCTTTTCTTCTGTCACACCCCCAAAACACCCCAAAATATCGTGGCGGAACGATAGTGTCATTGGGGTATAACGTCATAGCACAAAGTATGGATCTGAAACGACCTCTATAATGAGGCGTTTTGAAAAGTTTACCATTCGATTTCATATGTTAAAGTTTACACAACAAGAAATCACAAAGTTTGATAATACATAAAGAGTTTACAAAACATGTCGAATGGTAATAGTTAAAAGCACAAGACTCCAATGTATGCCATGTGACCCAAAAGCTCCATGAAATGCTATCACCTTAAGACACGAGATAAACATGCTAAAAGTGTCAACACAAAGGTTGGTGAGTTCATAAGTTTGTAACAAAATGATTTGAAATACTTTGAGAAATGTTCACACAGAAAAGGCATTGTAAATCCACTCGGTTCAAGTTCCGCCCATACAAAACTTGCAACTTTGTGTGTTCACAACCCATTGCCAAAATATAGTATGTCAATCATGTATGCATGTATCATAGTAGTTAAAAGTATAAATGTCACCACAAGAGTCTTCCAACAACTCGTGTTGGGATGTTTGTAAATTAATAGCCTTCCAACAACTTAATTTGGAGCCACTAATTCTTGTATGTTTGTAAATTAATAGCCTTCCAACAACTTAATTTGTAATTCTTGTATGTTTGTAAATTAATAGCCTTCCAACAACTTAATTTGGAGCCACTAATTCTTGTATGTTTGTTCCAAGTATGCATATGAAATCAAGTATAACCCAATCAAGTATAAAAGCATATCAAGTCTAAAGTATAGGTAATGTTGTTTGGCAAAAGAGTTTAAATGTTTGGATAAATAAGCATATATCTACCCAAATAGTTTATAGGAATTTAAATGAGTAAAAGCGGGTATGAACTCACTGGTGTGATTGATATGCTAACAAAATGAAGTGCACGAAAGTGAGAGTCGGAAACTATCCGCGACCTAGAATGAATGTTATGATATGTAATGAGTTATGATGTAATGTTATGCATGCATTTCGTATGTTATTTATACCATTTGCGAGTTTTGAAAATAATACTTATCGTCGAAAAATACTCTTTTGACGTCTTGACCAATCTTAAATTACTTTACAAGTATTTACGTCAAAATGTCATCCTACAATGGTTTCGTAATGATTTATGGTGAAATTATCACTTTTCGTCGTAAAATAATGTCGTTGGAAATTTTATGAAAGTGACAAAATGGCTTGAAAAACTAGTCGTAAAATGGTGTACGTCGAGCGTTAGGAAACGAACTCGACGGTTTTGGAAAGCTTGTATCAAAATCTAGAAGTTTCGATTCATGAGTTTTTGTCATAGAGGTCTCGAACATAAAGATAATAGAGGTTAAAGATGGTGATTTTGTCTAAAACGTGGTTTAAAAATGAGTTTCGGCAAAGTTTAAGCAATCGTAAATAATTTATTACAACTCCGCTATACAAGCGGTTGGTCGTTTTGGAAAATATGCTTGGTGATCTCGATTTTATTAGAAGACATCTCATTACAAAAGTTCTACATCATCGTTAAAACAGCCTTCAACATGGTCGTTTTAGTTACCGTAACACTTGTCTCGTAAAAATAATATAGTTTTCTAAAATAATAGTTACGGCAATTTTATGAAAACGTGTATATCTTAGTCGTTTCAAATCCGTTTTCTCGTATTATCGTCCTTAACCGTATCAAAGTATACTAATATATTTTGATAAGTCGAAATAATTTGTAAAGCTTAGGACTCGTTTTGACTCGTACAAAACAAAAATAGGTTCTTGAAATTTGAGAAAATATATATTTAGTCGTCAAACTTGAAAAATTCATAACTTCTTCGTTATAACTCCGTTTTAATCCGTTCAAGCGGCCACGGATTCGTTTTAAAGTATATTTTCTAAATATCTAGGCCAAAAACTCATGTCTACTGTCGGATTTTCCAGAAAAACAAAATAAAAACAGACCACTTTATATACTTGTCGAAAATAGTTTTTCCTCGTACTAAACCTATTCCAATCCCTTCAAATCAACTCCAAAGCTATTCTAATCCTACCATACACCTTCTTAGGGTGTCATGGGTTCCTAAACATCATCAAGACCAATATATACCAAGGGAATAATTATAGGATGACTTTATATGTATAAAACACTAAGAATCAAAGTAAAAATGGTATAAATACACATAAGTCTTGCATGTTTTTGCTCAAAAATGATGAGATGAGTATGAAATGAATATGTAAGATGAAAAATAAACATGAGATGCTTACAAGTGATATGATGAGGTGATTAGAACAAAGGATTAACCTAAACACCCTAGGTTTTATTTCAAAACCTTAAATAAGAGTGTAATCTAGATTGTAAAACACTTGATTGGAAAAATTTGATGATTTCTTCTTGAAACCCTTATATGGCGGTTTTGAAGGAGAAAAAAGAGAGAAGAAAAACTTTAACTAGTCTTGAATTATTGAGTTGAATGAAGTGAAAGAATGTGATGGAGTATAGATATACACTTGTAAGAAAAAGTTTACCAACTAATAAATGCATCATCCCCCTTGGTCGGCCAGGGGATATTTCAAATTATATATATATATATTTTTTTATAATGTAACATGTACAAGTAAAATAACTTAAATAAAGGTAATTTGTAGAATTGTATATACATTAGTGTATTTAAGGTAGTTTTAGGTAAAAGTAATTTTTAATAGATCAAAGTAAAGTATAATGAGATCATAAAATTGTAAAAATACATTTCTTGTGAAATTTGAGTGATATAATAATTATCGTGTAGTTTTTAAGAAAAGCGTCGTAATAATATAAATTTAACGATTTATATACAAAATAAATTTAAAACACTAGGTAAACTCAAAATATAGTTTTATAAACTAAATGTAAGTATAAAAATATGTCGGGATCATTTTGGAAGTATCGGATTAAATGTTCAAAATAATAACTCACGCGATAACGTTTATTTAATATGAAATTTACGCGTTTAATGTGAAATGCAATGTCATGAATGAACTAACATGATGCAAATGATGCTAATGAAATGTAGACTAAACTTAGTCCATGTGAAATGTTCGTGATGATATGATCATGAATTAGCAGCTAAACCATTAAGGTTACGCAATTTGGAACACATAAACCTAGTTTACGATAAATGATGAAATTGTGAAGCGTGAATTGTTTTTTTTTTTTTTTGAAAATGACCGAAATTGAGAATTGTGACATTCTTCCCTGTTAGAGGAATCGCGTCCTCGCGATTCAATCGATGATACTTAAAGTTCTACCCTTAGGTTTCGCGAAATCGAATGTATGGTCAAAGTGCTTATGTCAAAACTTACGCGTCTAGGTTTCTTATCTAATGAGACTCACTGAATCTGAATAATACGGTGGATCACTTAATGGTCTAGGAAAAGCGTGCGATTCGCATTGCGGGCTTCCTCGGTCCCTATATAGAATGCTCGACCTCGGGGTGGGTGATATTGAGTCTGGGGTTTGGGTTATTTCCTTGATTGCCACGGCTAGAGGAGCTTGCATCGGTGGCTTATTCAGCGAGGACAATTATTCGGAAGTGATTCGGGTTGTTACATTCAAAGCAAGTCCTTTGATTATTCCTCATGTTGCCAATCATGTTTTACTTTGCTCCTTAAAATGGCCGTATCGATTGCAACTTGTACACTGGCGGCGGGCTTGGTCTTGGTGATGATAAGCACATTTAGCACATTTGGGATGTGTACCGCATACTCTCTTTGTTCGATACCGGTTGCCACAAAACTCTTGCCCTTTTGTTTATGCGCTACCACGCCTATCTGCTTATTCGACCCACTTGCTTCCTTCCTCTTATCAACGCTCTTCAACGTACCATTTCTAACCATCTCGTGCATCGGGGTTCACGCCTCGATGTCGCACTTTGTATTGTAGGCGGCTCGATTGTTTTCACAGTTCCACAGTTTGGGGACAAGACCATATATGTACCTCGAGATTCTCTTGGACTCGGGGTAACTAGATGAGGAACTAGTCGGCTAACTCATGAAATCGGTCGGTGTAGGTGCGTGACCACCCCTATCATAGAGTGGTGATAAAATTCATCTTCCAATTTCGCATTTCATTGTCCGGGCGGTACTCCTCTTTCAATAACGCCTTAAATTAGTCCCATGTCATACCTATAGCTGCCTCTGCCTCTCTAGCTCTGTATGTTGTGTGTTCCACCATGTCAATGCCTTTCACGATAACAAGCAAGCGATACTTCACCCTCGATGTGTGGCACAATTGCGATGTCGATCAACGCCTCTGTCTTCTCTACCCATCGAGTATCGCCAAAGCACCTCCTATACCATCAAACTCCACGGGTTTGCATGCGAAAATTCCTTATATGTGCATCCATTACATTGTTGTTGTTGTTGGTTGTTGTTGTTGTTACTACCGGCTACATTGTTGGTGTCGCCGATCTGTTCCGTTCCGTGGTTTCTCGAGTTATTCATATGATTTCCAACTTGTGTGACAATAGTGGGAAGCAAGATTTGAAGTTGTTGACGATGATGGCGGCAAAATCGGGGTTTCCGCTTGATGTTGTTGTCATTGTTACCCATGTCGCTACCGCCTTCTCTACCTCCACGCCCACCTGTCATTCCACCCTTGGTACCGCACCACCTCGGCGATCTTGCGTGTTACCCTCTTTGGTGCCATGATCTCGCAAGGAAAGAACCGTTGAATTCCAAATGTCTATACGTCCTCAAACATAATATCACGCCACAAATTGGTTCCTAAGGTGTCCACACGATCTACGTATCGTGGTCGCATATGTCCACGTGAGTTGTGACGCATTTATAATTATGTTGGCCACCATAATTATAATTGCCTCATTTCACACATGTACATACCACCAAGCATACATGTCTCGGCGATTGGTGTTACTTAAATAGGTAGCCAGTCTATCATCCGATTCTAAACGGTGGAGGAGGAATTTAGGGTAGGTATCTAGGAAGAGTCGCACTTGGTGTATAGGAAATTCCGTTAGGTGCTAAAGTCACTATGAGGTTTAGTCGCGGCGGTTCCCAAAGTATCCTCAAGAGAACTCCCATCCTCGGGCAAAGTCATCAATTCTATCTAGCTTTATAGTAACACTTATTTAGCTCGATCTCGCATCTCATCAAACAAGAGCATCACGAGATCAAGTTAGATAAGTGCTCATTCTTGAGCTCCATATCTTTGATGACCCAACTAGATTTTGGGACTCCCTATTGGTACAAAAACTACGTTATCTAATGAGGTGGTTCTAGAAGAAATACTTAAGAAAACATATCATACGAAAAGTGAGTAAGGCAATAGGAAGCGAAAGGATCGGCGTGAGGCGGTTATAGTCTAGGAACTAAAATGCAACCTAGTTCTCTATAACCAAGGCTCGATACCAATCATGTCACACCCCAAAATATCGCGGTGAACGATAGTGTCATTGGGGTATGGCGTCATAGCACAAAGTATGGATCTGACGACCTCTATAATGAGGCGTTTTGAAAAGTTTACCATTCGATTTCATATGTTAAAGTTTACACAACAAGAAATCACAAAGTTTGATAATACATAAAGAGTTTACAAAACATGTCGAATGGTAATAGTTAAAAGCACAAGACTCCAATGTATGCCATGTGACCCAAAAGCTCCATGAAATGCTATCACCTTAAGACACGAGATAAACATGCTAAAAGTGTCAACACAAAGGTTGGTGAGTTCATAAGTTTGTAACAAAATGATTTGAAATACTTTGAGAAATGTTCACACAAAAAGGCATTGTAAATCCACTCGGTTCAAGTTCCGCCCATACAAAACTTGCAACTGTGTGTTCACAACCCATTGCCAAAATATAGTATGTCAATCATGTATGCATGTATCATAGTAGTTAAAAGTATAAATGTCACCACAAGAGTCTTCCAACAACTCGTGTTGGGATGTTTGTAAATTAATAGCCTTCCAACAACTTAATTTGGAGCCACTAATTCTTGTATGTTTGTAAATTAATAGCCTTCCAACAACTTAATTTGGAGCCACTAATTCTTGTATGTTTGTAAATTAATAGCCTTCCAACAACTTAATTTGGAGCCACTAATTCTTGTATGTTTGTTCCAAGTATGCATATGAAATCAAGTATAACCCAATCAAGTATAAAACATAATCAAGTCTAAAGTATAGGTAATGTTGTTTGGCAAAAGAGTTTAAATGTTTGGATAAATAAGCATATATCTACCCCAAATAGTTTATAGGAATTTAAATGAGTAAAAGCGGGTATGAACTCACTGGTGTGATTGATATGCTAACAAAATGAAGTGCACGAAAGTGAGACTCGGAAACTATCCGCGACCTAGAATGAATGTTATGATATGTAATGAGTTATGATGTAATGTTATGCATGCATTTAGTATGTTATTTATACCATTTGCGAGTTTTGAAAATAATACTTATCGTCGAAAAATACTCTTTTGACGTCTTGACCAATCTTAAATTACTTTACAAGTATTTACGTCAAAATGTCATCCTACAATGGTTTCGTAATGATTTATGGTGAAATTATCACTTTTAAATAGTAAAATAATGTCGTTGGAAATTTCATGAAAGTGACAAAATGGCTTGAAAAACTAGTCGTAAAATGGTGTACGTCGAGCGTTAGGAAGCGAACTCGACGGTTTTGGAAAGCTTGTATCAAAATCTAGAAGTTTCGAGTTCATGAGTTTTCGTCATAGAGGTCTCGAACATAAAGATAATAAAGGTTAAAGATGGTGATTTTGTCTAAAATGTAGTTTAAAAATGAGTTTCGCAAAGTTTAAGCAATCGTAAATAATTTATTACAACTCCGCTATACAAGCGGTTGGTCGTTTTGAAAAATATGCTTGGTGATCTCGATTTTATTAGAAGACATCTCGTTACAAAAGTTCTACATCATCGTTAAAACAGCCTTCAACATGGTCGTTTTAGTTACCGTAACACTTGTCTCGTAAAAATAATATAGTTTTTCTAAAATAATAGTTACGGCAATTTTATGAAAACGTGTATATCTTAGTCGTTTCAAATCCGTTTTCTCGTATTATCGTCCTTAGCTTCGTATCAAAGTATACTAATATATTTTGATAAGTCGAAATAATTTGTAAAGCTTAGGACTCGTTTTTGACTCGTACAAAACTAAAATAGGTTCTTGAAATTTTCGGAAAATATATATTTAGTCGTCAAACTTGAAAAATTCATAACTTCTTCGTTATAACTCCGTTTTAATCCGTTCAAGCGACCACGGATTCGTTTTAAAGTATATTTTCTAAATATCTAGGCCAAAACTCATGTCTACTGTCGGATTTTCCAGAAAAACAAAATAAGATCAGACCACTATTTATACTTGTCGAAAATAGTTTTTCTCGTACTAAACCTATTCCAATCCCTTCAAATCAACTCCAAAGCTATTCTAATCCTACCATACACCTTCTTAGGGTGTCATGGGTTCCTAAACATCATCAAGACCAATATATACCAAGGGAATAATTATAGGATGACTTTATATGTATAAAACACTAAAAATCAAAGTAAAAATGGTATAAATACACATAAGTCATGCATGTTTTTGCTCAAAAATGATGAGATGAGTATGAAATGAATATGTAAGATGAAAAATAAACATGAGATGCTTACAAGTGATATGATGAGGTGATTAGAACAAAGGATTAACCTAAACACCCTAGGTTTTATTTCAAAACCTTAAATAAGAGTGTAATCTAGATTGTAAAACACTTGATCTTGGAAAAATTTGATGATTTCTTCTTGAAACCCTTATATGGCGGTTTGAAGGAGAAAAGAGAGAGAAAAAACTTTAACTAGTCTTGAATTATTGAGTTGAATGAAGTGAAAGAATGTGATGGAGTATAGATATACACTTGTAAGACAAAGTTTACCAAATAATAAATGCCTCATCCCCTTGGTCGGCCAAGGGGATGTTTCAAAAATATATATTTTTATTTTTTTTATAATGTAACATGTACAAGTAAAATAAAACTAAATAAATATAACTTGTAGAATTGTATATACATTAGTGTATTTAAGCTAGTTTTAGGTAAAAGTAATTTTAATAGATCAAAGTAAAGTATAATGAGATCATAAAAATTGTAAAAATACATTTCTTGTGAAATTTGAGTGATATAATAATTATCGTGTAGTTTTTAAGAAAAGCGTCGTAATAATATAAATTTAACGATTTATATACAAAATAAATTTAAAACACTAGGTAAACTCAAAATATAGTTTTATAAACTAAATGTAAGTATAAAAATATGCGGGATCATTTTTGGAAGTATCGGATTAAATGTTCAAAATAATAACTCACGCGATAACGTTTATTTAATATAAAATTCTGCGTTTAATGTGAAATGCAATGTCATGAATGAACTAACATGATGCAAATGATGCTAATGAAATGTAGACTAAACTTAGTCCATGTGAAATGTTCGTGATGATATGATCATGAATTAGCCGCTAAACCATTAAGGTTACGCGAATTTAGAACACGTAAACCTAGTTTACGATAAATGATGAAATTGTGAAGCGTGATTTTTTTATTTTTTTTTTTGAGAAATGACTGGAAATTGAGAATTGTGACATTCTGATCCGAACCTCAAGGAGGTGTTTATTTGTGTTTATGCTTTTGGTTTGTTGTTGCCGCTATCACAACCCACCAAAAGGGCAATTTGCCCCAAACATGGCGTTTATTTACATTTAGTTTCGACTCATCAAGGTGCGTTTAGACTGTTTATTCAGCCCCTAAAGGGTGTGTTTGAATCATTACTTCAGCCCAAATAGGGTGTGTTGTCCGCTGATTCTCGGCCCTAAAAGGTATGTTTGTTTACTAATTTTCGCACCAAATGGTGGTGTTTGTTTATTGCATGCAGCCCCAACCGGGGCGTTTAATGTCGCGTTCGCAACCAAACAGGCGTTTGGATCCTTTATTTTCGATTATCTGAATGTGTTGGACGACTAAATTTTGCACTAAAAGGCTGTTTAGGTTGATTATTTTACGCACTCGAGGGGTGTTTGGAATTGCTTATTTTGAAATATATAATCATCGATTTCATCTCGTATGAACAGTATCCAAAAATATTTTTGACAATGTATAATATTAAAAATATGTTAGTATACTTAATTACCTTTCCGGGGATATAAAGAACGTAAAAATCGGACTTAAAACGAGAAAGATGTGACTAAATGAAGTATAACGAAACTTATATTTTGACAGCATTTATAAAAATAAATCCAAGCTATCCAGTTTTTGAAATAGAATTTTGACCACTTTCGGGTCCGATTTGGCCAAAACTTATTGAATAAAACTTGTCCGAAATGATATTTTACCTAGAGTAGTGACATTTCTTTTGTCCCGAAAATGCTTATTTTTGTTATTACATTGACTTTGGTGTAGTCCACTTTTGGTTTTCACAAACCAAAGGGTCGTCATTTGTTTTAGACATTGAACTATATTGATTTGTCGGATTGTTTTAAGTGGTAAATATTGATTTTTTAAATATGGAAAATGTTTTAGAAACGGGTAGGTCATGTCGAAATTTCCTAAAAGTTCTATACCGGGTAAAATTTCTATAAAAATTATATTTTCTCAAATTCCGACAAAAAGACGAAAAATCCTAAAATTCATAAAAATCTTATAATTTCTTGTAATTCATTTGGAATGTTTTAAAAGTATGTTTTCTTTTATAAAAAACTTCCTTTTCCTTATTTTGAGGTTTTGGAGAATGTGTCGGATTCCATTGTTTTATCGTTAATTTATTTTCTTGGCTTCTTTCTTATATAATACCAGTGACGTATTATATACCTCGACTTCTTTCATAAATTCCTTGTTTATTTTTCCTGAAGTAATTGTGTGTCGTTAATATCTCGGTTTCCATTTCGTCGTTGTCTACTCAACTTGGGTCTTGGTCAATATTTCTTAACTATTCCTTATAATGTATTGGGATATACATTATGCTTTAGTGTGAGTTGTGTTTGGAGTGAGTACATGTCGAGTCTTTGTATTCTTACCACCACACGAAACATTAATAATAAACTTTTTAAGAGATGATATTAGACATTTAAACAAACATTGATACAAGTATTCCACGAAAACTAAGACACGTTGTCTTTTGAAAACTTATCTACTTTGCGATGACGCATTCTGAGATAAACCATATACTATTAGGTTGTGCCAATGACGTAACGTTGTGTCGGTACTCTTGTATCGTTGTGCGTTGCTACCTTGTGATACTACTGTGTTACATTTCTCGATGCGAGTTATGTTAATTGTGATTCTTGTACCTCTTCGGACTAAGGTGAGTTTTCATAGCCCCGTTTTTCAAGTTAATATTTCATTTCAAACCTACGGGGGAGAATACATTGCACATCATTTTGATATGAGCCCAAGTACATCAAATTCATTTACATTGCTTAAGTTACTTCATTGTCAATTGAATGTCCCCATTTCATAATCATGAACCGTTAATTCCGGAAGAAGCAAGGGTGAGTGAATAGATCTATTGAGGTGACTCCTCCATCCGGGTTGGTGGTCCCAATGGTCAAGCGGATGCATTTCATTTAATATCATTATTTGAGTTGTTTATAAAACACTCTGTTGAAGCGAACATCGAGAACAGTCTAACCGGTGTCATGTGCTTATAGCAATTGTAACATTTTATGTGACATATTTGTCATACATGGCCTATACTTGCGTTGGTCGTATAAAACATTTTCATAAACTCTATGAACTCACTCAACCATTGTGTTGACACTTTTAGCAATGTATTTTCGGTATCTAAGGCATATCATCATGGCATGTGAAGGCACGGAAATTATTTTGAAGACGATGCACACATTAATTCAAAAAACTTTACAACTTTTATGTTGTACTTTTTATTATTATATAAACTTGTGGGACCTCTTTGTAAACTCTGATATTTTAATCGAATGATAATTTATTTCAAAACGTCTCATTTAGAGTCGTTTTCTGTAACTTGTTCTATGAACTATGAAGTAATACCCCACTGACACAATCTTTCGCTGCGATAATTTGGGGGGTGTTACACCAACTGACGACCCTTTCTACTTGTGCGATTTGACCAATTGATCACCTACCATTTAGATGAACTTAAGAATTAGGGGGTGAGTGTTCAAGTTGCTAACGCCCGGGCACTCACTATTATAAGTCTAGCATGTAGTGGTACTTAATGACTCGGCAGGGACCGGGAACAAGCCGGACTTATGAGGGACACGACATTTTTCGATGGTGGCATCTTTCTTTGATAGGTTATGGCGAATTAACCAAATGCTTTCCTCGTCTTTGACCCCACAAAGTAATTGGAAGTAATTTGGCGTAGACATTACTAGCTAGGATGATTGACTAGGTTAGAACCACTCTCCTCTATTGATTGAACCTTTGCCTTTATTTGCTTTCATCTGATTTAGTAGTTAATTATTTAATTCCTTATCGAAATCATATTAAAAATTGTGACACCTAGACTTAGTAATAATCCAACACACATAACTCTTGGGACAACCTCAGTTTTACCGAATACTACACTACATACGATCGGGTACACTACCCGTTAGTGCATTAGGGTAGACCATAGGTATAACGAGACTATATAAATATTAAAACCTGGTCAGTAAAACCTGCATCAAGTTTTTGGCGCCCTTCTTGGGGAGTTATATTAGGATTGCTATTAAGTTTTTCATTTTGTTTTTGTTTTAAAATTTCTAAAATTCTCACGATCACTATTCAAGTTTTCAGGTACCATGGAAGTTGTTAACATTGATGACCTCACTCTTGAGGAATATTTAGCATTAACAAGAGAAGAACAAGGACCAGGGATTGTTAGGCCGGCTATCGCAGAAGATGCTCAATTCTAAATCAAACCTTAATTCATGAGGGAATTGCGTGCAAATTTCTTCTCTGGAAGCATTACCGATGATGCTCATGAACATATTGACAACATGGAATACATTGTCAGCCTATTCAAAATTCCTAGAGTCTCAAATGATGATGTAATGTTACTGGTATTCCCTATTTCTCTTACGGGAGCTGCTAAAAGATGGGTTGATCGATTACCTGCCGGAACAATCAACACCTGGCCTATCCTAAAAAGTTATTTCATTCAGAGATATTGTCCTCTATCTAAGACTGCTAAGCAGTTAGAAGAAATCCATAACTTCAAACAAGAGGGTGATGAAACGTTGTACCAGGCATGGGAAAGGTATAACTAATTATTAGATAAATGCCCTACTCACGACCTTAACAGCCAACAAAAAGTGAACGTCTTTTACAAAGGTCTGAACACCTCCTCAAGACAAATGATCGATTCTCAAGGACCGATTACTGGGATGACTCCAACATTGGCTTTGGAAACTATTCAAAAGATGGTTGACCACTCTCACAAATGGCACAATGGGGGGAGCAACCGAAGCAAGAATGGAAATATGGAAGGCCTTGCAGCAATAAAAAACAAATTAGAAAGCCTCGGAAGAGACATGAAGAAGCTCAAGGAATATGTTCATTCCATTCAAGTAGAACGAAATGGTGCTCCACCTACTAAGGAATGTTCCTCCCACGAGGAAGTTAAAAGGATCGGAGAAGTAAAATATGTAAGTGGGACCCCTTTCAACTGATACTATGATAATGTTCCCAGATATCGAGAAAAGTCTCTAGGATTCTACACAAGAGTCGTCAACAATCCTCCTAGACCAAGCCTTGAAGAAATAATGCATAGGCACATCGAAGAATCTACAAAAAAAGGAGATAAGCTCAAGGAATGGATGGTGAAGGTGAAAGAAGACACCAACATGAACCTGCGAAACCAATACGATGCAATTAAAAACCTCGAAACACAAATTGGGCAACTAGCTAAAAACCTTGAGACCAGTAATGCCAAAGCTATTGCCTGCAAAGCCATATTTGCGCAAGATAAGGCAAAGATAGAACTGTGCACATCTTCTATCACCAATGATTTATCCGGGATTAACTACCTGAAAGAAGATGGTAAATCAGAAGACGATGAGATCCTGCCAAGCCAACTTCCTGAGAAGCAACAATACAAGGAAAGTTTTCTTCTTCCATGCACTATCGGTAATATTAAGATTCCCGCATTAGCTGATTTGGGGGCTAGGGTAAACCTTATTTCTACCACTTTGTTTGATAAAATAAAACTTAGCAATTTAAAAGAAAAAACAATGATGATAGAAATGGTTGATTCCTCTAAGGCTGTACCTAGGGGAGTAGTAAATAATGTGCTCCTAAAAATTGGAAAATTCTTTTTTCCCATTGATTTTGTGGCAATTGACATGGGGAAGCGGGAGGCTTACAACTTAATTTTTGTAAGACCTTTTCTGGCCACTTGCAGGGCTTAAATTAAAGTTTTTGAAAAAAAAAATCTCTTTGGGAACTGAAAATGAACGAATAACTTTCAGTATGAAAGAGCATTTAAAAACAAATTTTGGAAGTTCAAATAATGTTGATGTTGTTGATGTTCAATCACCAGATCCTCCTCTACATTATGATCCTAGTACTAATAATAGTGGAGAGAATATTGATAATTATAAGCAGAAATAGGAAAAGACAGTCCAGATCCAAGGTATTAAGGAAGCTCGATTCCAAACAAACATTTACGCAACCCGATATTAACCAAGGATAACGAAGCAATAACAACATGGCCCTCGTGTAATCCTTGTAGAGAATCTTAATGAAAGAATGTTAGGAATTGGAAAATCCATAGTGAAGAGTCGGTCACCCCAACTCTAGTCTAGCATATGTTAGCTCGTAGACATTACGTTATTTATTAGTTATTTAGTTTAGAGCAACACCGTGGAGGACGGACGGGTCTTTACCCTTGTATGCACGATCCACGATCCGAAGGAGGGCGTGTAGTATGTAACTATAAATACCTCTACCTCCCAGGTAGAGGTTGGACCTTCATTCTAATCTAACCTTCCATGTTTTCTTTCACTTTCTCTCTCTAAAACCTCTAAACTATACACCCCATTTGATATGTTATGATGTGTTTATGAAATCCAATATGTTACAAATGGTATCAAGAGCCATGGTTTGATCATCTCTCTTACATATCCTTGGATTTCTAGTGGTTTTATATGGTTTTTGGGTTTGAAAAAGTTTAGTGGTTTTTGCATCATTTGGATCAATTCTTGTGTTAAAGTTTGGATTTTGATTCTACTTTTATGTTTAGAATCATTGTAAGTGCTTGGGTTTTGATTTGGAAAGCTTGAATCACGTGGTTGAGCTTGTTTTGGATTGAAAAGTGTGTTTTTGAAGTTTTTCTTGCTAGCGACTTGGTTCTCGTAGTGTTTTCATCGTAGCGACTTGCTTGATAAAAGTTAGCGAGTTCTGATGTTTGTTGTTAGCGACTTGTCTATTGAGACAAGCCGACAAATAGTACAAGTTAGTGGATTCTCCACTACGGCTAGCGACTTGGTGAGGTTAGCGACTTGCTTCAGAAATTGTTAGCGAGTTGTAGTGTAAATTGGTAGCGACTTGATACTAGCGACTTGGATCTTAACGAGTTGTTCTTTAGCAACTTAACTGTGTCTAGCGACTTGTTGTCATAATACTTAGCGACTTGGTGCTTAGCAACTTGGTTCAAGGATTCTTAGCGACTTGGTGACTTAGCGACTTGTTCTCAAGGTTTATAGCGACTTGTCTCTAGCGACTTGTTGACTTTTCCCGACAAAACTTCAAACGGCTATAACTTTTGATCCGTAACTCCGTTTTCAGCGTTCTACCCATCAAAACAACCGTGAGAATGAGGAGAATGGCATGCCGAATGAACTAAGGCAACCTTCGAGGCCTAAATCCGCTCCGAACAGAAGTTATTGAGGTTTTTATGCTTTTTGACCTAAATTTCTCCAAAAAATCGTGCATAAACCAATCCAAATCTCAACCAACCAACATCTCTGCTAATCCTACAAACAACCATAAGACCTAACACACAACTGTCTATCATTGTGTTGATCTATCAGTTATCTTAACACGTTCTATTGGTCTCTATATCACGGTTTCTTCTTGATTTTGTAAAATCCCGCGAAAGAATCTATTTCTCGGTTTAAATCATAGACTTGTAAAATCCCGTGTATAGTACAACATCATGTCTTACACTACTAACCCAGTAATTTCAGAAGTACTTAAATTGTATGATGATGTGGACAACAATGATAATGTATGCTACACTGAACGATTAAAGATGATTGAATCAATCAATGATGATGTGATTTCTTCATGCTACGAGTCCAATGAGAAAGATTTGCACTGTTAGGGCTGAATGCCATGCAAAAGGAAAGTAGCATTGAACCTTATCAACAACTTCACTCACACCTCATGTTACTCACACCGATAAGAATGGAACGAACATGCATTGCCATTTTCCGTCAAGACTTATCCACATTAACAGGAACATTACTATTGAACTTAGAACAATTAGAACAACAACTTGATAAAGAAAAGGTTCAAAAGGATAGATCCAGTGTTTCACTTCAAGTGATCCACAACCTATTTTATTCATTCATAAGTGGGGAATTTACATCAGATTATAATCAAGACCTGACTGAAATGTCTTTCAAGAGACACACTGGAATGGAAATTAGCATGTTCGTTGAGACATTCATCCAAATCATGGATAATGTAGAGAAGTACATTGAGGAAGTTACACATAAACATGAAAAAGTGGATGAGTGTCAGGTGCAGTTGAGAGATAGTTGTGATGAGTCGGGTAATATATCAGTTGAAAGGTCGGTGTTCTTGAATGCGAGAATATCGAGAGCGACTAAGAATGATGTAACCAACTACTCGATGATTACGGTCAAACAAGAAGTGGATGCGGTGATCGAAAAGGTGAATGAATGTCGGGTATAATCAATAGATTGTAGTGTTGAGATCGGTAAGGCATCGGATGATGGATCGATTGACCTGAATCTGAGACTCGAGGCGATTAAGTTTGAAACGACCAGTTGTTCGATGACTCTTGTTACACATGATGTGGATGCAAATATCGAGACCGACAAATGGCGGTGTCATGTGATGAGGTACCATTAAGCATTCAACATAGTGCTTACGCTAATGTACCTAAACAAGCAGATCTTATCTTGAACATGATTACGATAAATGTTCCTTGGTTGAGGTGAGACTAATAAATTCAAAACAAATGATATGGTTGATAAAAGGCTTTTGATGAACTTTCAAACAAATTCTCAAAACATGAAAAACATTGCATTTCTCTTGAAATTGCAATACAAAGAAAGGAGGAAAGTTTTCAAACTAAGAAACCATGTAAAAATCCGAATTTCACGAATTTAGTGAATTTTTGAAATAAGCGATTTAAAAGCTCGACTTCAAGCCAACAACTCGACTATCAACAATTTGAAAAACATATTTACGATATGCATGTGAAAAGTAATTTGGTTACAAGTAATTACGATGTTAATGTTATTAATGATATTCAAATGAGAAATGATAAATTAGCGGTTTGTGTGGCCAAATTACTAAAGGAAAATGAGTCTTTGAAAGCATCACATAGAACTATGTGGCTCATCAAAGAAGCTAGAACTAAGTCAATGGAACAATCAAACTCTTTGATAGCAAAATTGATGAACTCAAAGCTCAACTTGGGAAAAGAGTTTCGCTATTGTTGCCTTAAAAATGAGCTTAGGAAAGCGTAGGGAAAAGTGTGAACACTAAGTTTACAAAACCATCAACCTTGGGGATACCGGTTTCTCATCCATTAGAAACCGGTCCGTTGTTAAGCGACTCTCTGCGTTTATATCCGAAAGACCAAAATTTTCAAAAACACGGTTTGCTTCCCAAGTTGATGCGATAAAAGTTTTGTCGAACCGGTCACTTCACAGAGTTACCTAAGAATAAGGCTTCTAGTTCAGTTAACACTAAACAAGTAGCCACTTCTACTCCCAGCACCACTAGGAATAGTTCAAAAATAGTGTAAAAAACAAGCATTAAGACCCAAAATTCATATAATATGAATGACTTGTGGAAGAACTATTATCTAGAAGAAGCTAGGAAAAAGGCACTGATTCGAAAAGACGGAATTTTAGGTGCAAGACCTAGGGTGAGGAATTCTATGAGTTTTCAAGGCACTACTAGTAGTTGTAAACCATTACCTAGGAACACTCAAATGACTAGGGGTTGGCTTGCATCTAAGAGTAGATATGAGAAGAAGAATGCTAAGCATGTTGACAACGAAACTAGAATTTCTAAGTCTTTTCCGAATAAGAAACATTCTCCTAATTCACATGCTAAGGTACAATCCACTAAGACTACCAACGTGACTAAGGTTCAACATGTTATGAAGCAAAACAAACAAAAAACTTTGCCTAGATAGATACCAGCTGCTAAATCTTTGGAGTCTAGGAATATCGATAAGTCTTCCACTGTGCATAAGAAGCTTAACACTCCTAGACCTTGCCATAAGTGGATACCATCAGGTAGAATGTTTAAGGATGCAGGACTTAGGTGGATACCTACCGGAAAGCTGTTCTCCAATGGCAAAATCAAGGTTGACAGTGAAGCCCCAAAGGATTTGGATACTAATGTCACTAACCAATATATATGCAATCAAATTTGTAATGTTAGTGTAGGTATTCCTTACTCAGTTGCAGATACTTCGATCCTTCACTACATGGACTGGCTTAAAGTATGGATAACAAATGGATTGATATCTCATTACTCACGGGTTCAAGTTACTCAACCTTGATATTCAATCTGCTATGGCGTCTGTTCAAATCGATTCGGGCCTCGTACTTCATCATAATGGCGTCTGCGAGATAACACTTGAGCCCCATTCTTCAAAGAAAAGAAAAGTGTATGCGGTTCGATGCGCTTTATCTTCAAAAGAAGATAAATCTTCATGTTTATGACCATTCTCATCGACATTCTTCATCATCATGATTCATGCTTTTCCATTCGCTTGGTCATCAAGTGAACCGAACTCACGATAATTACTCTTATTCCACTTGTTCAATATAACGAAGATGGCGACATGATGTGATAATTTTGCGGGGGAGAAGTGTGAATATAATACATTTGGATAATAATCACTTGTTTAATCAAGAATGGCATCTCCGTATGCAATTCTTGAGGGGGAGAAGAAGTGTGAATTTTTTTTGCATGGTTGAGTGAATTTTTTGCATGGTTGATTGATATTTGAGAATATATGGTCAAACTGCTCCTAACTCATGGAAGAACCGAGCTTCTTCTTATAGGATCATCTTCACATGTAGTTTCTTCTAAGAGCCGTTGGTTGACATCTTCACACGGGCTGATATGATTAAATGAAAAAGTGCTTCTAGTTGCTGGGTTAATTTCTTTGATGAACATCTTTCTGTTCTTGTTTGATTGGGAGGGATTTTAATTAAGGGGATTTTCTATTTACAAGTTAACGAGAATGCCCTTGGTGTGAAGAAGATGTTAAATGTCTATTTCCCCATTCGGACAATCTTGAAGAAGGTCGAGTCTATAATCTGATCTACATTTTCTGCTACATGTTAGAAGACTAAAGACGAATTGCATTTGATGATCTGAGACTTCTTCTTAATCCGGTGAGAAGATCACTTTAAAATCTTCGTGGGTTCGGAGAGCACTAATTGGGGAGATTGAAAAGCCAAATTTAATCTCCAATTAGACTTGCTCATATTCTTTAGCGAGGATTCATTGTTTTGATTTTTGATAACTCTCCTCCAATGCCTAATGCTTCACTTACTATGGATAAGCGGGATTCGGTGTTTGGGATTCATTTTCTTTAAAGATATGTTTGATGAGTACTTCCAACCTCCGAAGCGAATGTTGATCATCCGACACAAGCTCATGCTCCGGTTCCTCTTGACTCAATGGTTCACCATCTAAAGTACTTCTCGAGAATCCTCAAGAAACCTTATCTCCGGTTACATCACAAGGCGTTGATAATGACTATCATGATATTGTAGTTGCACTACTGAATAATGATCCGCTCTTTGGTATTCCTTTGCCAAATCTTCACGGATTATTGTTCATGAATAATGATCTGCATTTTGGTATTCCTTTGCCAAATCTTCACGGATTATTGTTCCTCTCATTGTGCACACTATAAATCAACCACATGAACATTAAGGAAAATGACTACCTCATCCGCTAGAAGACATTTTTGGTAACTCTTCCAGAGCAGGTTCTACATGTATACCTTAAGGAAGAATGCATTGATGTTGAGGAATCATTTGCTCCGTTTCATTCGATGGGTCAATGTTCATCCGATTGTATGTTTATTCACGTATTGGACATTTGACACAAGTTGATTACTTGATTACATTTTATCACTTATTTGAGGTTGAAGTTGACATTCACAAAGGCGTGTTCTTATTTGATAACTTGCTCGGGCTTAAGAATTTGAGTTGAAGTCTTGGGTTATCTAGTTACCGCGATCGAGGTGGATGGTTGAAGACTGGTTAACTATCACTATTGGGAGTTACTTTGTTTTACTCGATGTCACACGCATATGACGGTGTGGATAATCGCAAGAGGTGTTAATGTCTCATACTTTGCTTGAGTAGTGAGTACTTAGAAATTTGCTTGAAGCATAAATTTTCGACACCGTTCTTTCATTATTAAGTGCAAGCTTAAGATACAAATGTAGGAATTTGACTTCAGTTTCAAGTTTGGTATATCGGGTGTTCTTCATCAATGGTCACTTCAAATTGTCTACATATGGGTTGATAAAGATAGTCAGAGAGAGTTTCTTTAGCAGTTGATTCTCACAGGATTCATTTAAGCTAATTGTTGTTCTTCTCTATTTCAAGAATATTTGGTATGTATAATGTGTTGCTGTTTCTGAGGTATCAAAACTTGCAAGGGGGAAGGAGACATACATCTAAACACACAATGAGTACACGTGATGAAACTAATACTTCTTCTCTATTGAAGTAATCCCGGGAAAGACAAATGTCATAACCATAGAGAAACTCGGTGTTTACTCATAGCCTTTGGTGTGTTATTCCAA
Source organism: Chrysanthemum lavandulifolium (assembly GCA_022545495.1). NCBI lineage: Eukaryota > Viridiplantae > Streptophyta > Magnoliopsida > Asterales > Asteraceae > Chrysanthemum > Chrysanthemum lavandulifolium. Next base: position 160,832,535 of record CM040244.1, on the reverse strand, counting down.
CCATTTAGGAGGAAGTGGTCTCTGGATACTTTGGTATGTGTTAACTCAGCCTTGATGAATAGAAACATGAGAAGAATATTTGGGCATGAGATGATATTGCTTATCGACATATTCTACATGACTTATGATAAAGTGCTACGGTTAGTGTTTCATGTACACGTGTAATGATGATTACGATGATAAAGTCTTGGGATGTCGTTGTTTCTACTCTGGTTGGGTACTTGTGTACATAATGGGCTGATTGGTTATATGGAAGATAACTGGAATGCACTTGGTATAATGAAGATGTTGATATATGGTTCCCCGGAATAGACAACTGCTCAATCTCGAAGAGTAATGTATACATCGGGGATGCAAAACAAGTTCATGTGATCTCAAACATAATCATTTATTCCGAGTTTGATAACCGCAGCGATGATCCATGTTTCAACTTGTTACTTCGGTGTTTTCGTCTTCTTCGGGGTGTTGAGCTTCATTCAATGAGACCGCTTTGTCTTCAACTCTACTTCATAGGGAAATGGTATTTATTCGATATTTGTCGGTTTGGGGAGAATGCTACCAAAGATTCAAATTGAGAAGGCTCATGTTCAGACGATTTTCTTAGAAGCCTCGAATGCTTTGGTGGTGAAAGTTTAAGTGATGTTGATTTCTTTCTTCTACAAAGTGTTGAGCGATTTCCTATCTCGGTACTTGTATCATCATCTTCTTAAACTATTATTCTATCTGTATATATTTATCAAATACAAAATACAAAATAGAAAACCAACAAAGAATATAGAAAATATAAAATCATCAAAACCCATAAAACTCGGAAAATTTGAAAAAATGAAAATATTGTTTTCTAAGGCATGTCTCCGGTATCGATAACATCTACGGTCTTAGAAATGTCATTCAATAATGTACGGGACTTTAGATGAAGTTCGAGCGGGAGGTGTAAATATTATTTCTAAACATGTCTCTAAATATGGCTTATAGTTATTTGGTTGTAACCCGTGCTAAAAGCGTGGCTTGCGTTGCCCGCTATCACAACCCACCAAAAGGGCATTTGTTTAAGCGACCCCAAACGATGGCGTTTATTTCTTTAGTTTCAGCCCTAAAGGGTGTGTTTGAATCTGTTACTTCAGCCCAAATAGGGTGCGTTGTCCGCTGATTCTCAGCCCTAAAAGGGTATGTTTGTTTACTAATTTTACGCACCAAATGGTGGTGTTTGTTTATTGCGTGCGCAACCGGGCGTTTAATGTCGCGTTCGCAACCAAACAGGCGTTTGGATCCTTTATTTTCGATTATCCGAATGTGTTGGAATGACTAAATTTTTGCACTTAAAAAGGTTGTTTAGGTTGATTATTTTCGCACTCGAGGGGTGTTTGGAATTGCTTATTTTGAAATATATAATCTCGATTTCATCTCGTATGAAAAGTATCCATAAAATATTTTGAGCGTATAATCTTAAAAATATGTTAGTATATAATTACCTTTCGGGATATAAAGACGTAAAATCGGACTTAAAGCGAGAAGGATGTGACTAAATGAAGTATATGAAACTTATATTTGTGACATTTATAAAATAAATGCAATCATCCGATTTTGAAATAAATTTTGACCACTTTCGGGTCCGATTGGCCAAAACTTATTGTATAAAACTTTTCGAATGATAGTTTACCTAAATTAGTGACTTTTTTTCCGAAAATGCTTATTTTGTTATTACATTGACTTTGGTGTAGTGCACTTTTGGTTTCACAAACCAAAAGGCGTCATTGTTTTAGACATTGAACTATATTGCTTTGTCGGATTGTTTTAAGTGGTAAATATTGATTTTGTAAATATGGAAAATGTTGTAGAAAGCGGGTAGGTCATGTCGAAATTTCCCAAAATTCTATACAGTAAAATTTCTATAAAAATTATATTTTCAAATTCGACAAAAGGCGAAAAATCCTAAAATTCATAAAAATCTTATAATTTCTTATAATTCATTTGGAATGTTTTAAAAGTATGTTTTCTTTTATAAAAACTTCCTTTTCCTTATTTTGAGGTTTTCGAGAATGTGTCGGATTCCATTGTTTTATCGTTAATTTATTTTCTTGGCTTCTTTCTTATATAATACCGATGACGTATTATATACCTCGACTTCTTTCATAAATTCCTTGTTTATTTTCCTGAAGTAATTGTGTGTCGTTAATATCTCGGTTTCCATTTCGTGTTGTCTACTCAACTTGGGTCTTGGTCAATATTTCTCAACAATTCCTTATAATGTATTGGGATATACATTATGCTTTAGTGTGAGTTGTGTTTGGGTGAGTACATGTCGAGTCTTTGTATTCTTACCACCACACGAAACATTAATAATAAACTTTTTAAGATATGATATTAGACATTTAAACAAACATTGATACAAGTATTCCACGAAAACTAAGACACGTTGTCTTTTGAAAACTTATCTACTTTTCATGCGCATTCGAGATAAACCATATACTATTAGGTTGTGCCAATGACGTACCGTTGTGTCGGTACTCTTGTATCGTTGTGCGTTGCTACCTTGTGATACTACTATGTTACATTTCTCGATCGAGTCATGTTAATTGTGATTCTTGTATCTCTTCGGACTAAGGTGAGTTTTCACACCCGTTTTCAAGTTAATATTTCATTTCAAACCTACGGGAGAGTACATTGCACATCATTTTGATACGAGCCCAAGTACATCAAATTCATTTACATTGCTTAAGTTACTTCATTGCCAATTGAATGTCCCCATTTCATAATCATGAACCGTTAATTCGGAAGAAGCAAGGGTGAGTGAGTAGATCTATTGAGGTGACTCCTCCATCCGGGTTGGTGGTCCCAATGGTCAAATGGATGCATTTCATTTAATTCATTATTTGAGTTGTTTGGCAAAACACTTTGTTAGGGCGAACATCGAGAACGATCTAACCGGTGTCATGTGCTTATAGCAATTGTAACATTTTATGTGACATATTTGTCATACATGGCCTATACTTGCGTTGGTCGTATAAAACATTTTCATAAACTCTATGAACTCACTCAACCATTGTGTTGACACTTTTAGCAATGTATTTTCGGTATCTAAAGCATATCATCATGGCATGTGAAGGCGGAAATTATTTTGAAGCGATTCACACATTATCATTCGAAAAACTTTACAACTTTTATGTTGTACTTTTATTATTATATAAACTTGTGGGACCTCTTTGTAAACTCGATATTTTAATCGAATGATAATTTATTTCAAAACGTCTCATTTAGACTCGTTTTACGTAGCTTGTTCTATGAACTATGAAGTAATACCCCACGACACAATCTTCTGCTGCGATAATTTTGGGGATGTTACAGATTGGCATCATAGCTTTAGTTATAGAGAACTAGGTTGCATATGAACATAGACTATAACTACATCTTACATTAAACTCGTATCACTCACTGCTGTCTTCAACATTCTGTACGCCATACCTACTCCTTAACACAATACTATGTTATTTATATAAAGACTGTTTATATAAACGATTGACTAAACATAATTGCATATATTCCAAGGCATTATGGCATAACAAGATATCACCGATCATATACATTTTGTAATCTACGAAACTTTCTCAGACATTGTAGTTAATACAATGGTCTCATTATTATTAAGACATTGTAAGTATACAATGGTCCTCTTTATATCTCAAACATCGTGAGATACACAGTTGACTTAGATATAACTCATACATTAAGAGATACGCAATAGTTTTATCTATTTCTCAAACATTGTGAGAAAACTATTTCATAACTATGAACTCACCAATTCTTTTGAACGCTATGTCGATTTTCTATGATTATTTTACTCCTCGTCTTCGAAGATGAGTGTGAACATTCATTCCATACTCTTGGAACACCTCGTCGTCTCATAACATATTGTCTTGCAACTCATCGATTAAGTATGAGTGTTGTGTCGGAAATTCTTAAGTAGGATGATTTGGAATATCCTTATTTAAATGGACTGGGACGCCTTTTCATTTAAATAAAGAAATTGTAAATCGCCGAACCATAAGTTTATAATTTCTTACATACATAGATTGGGACGCTTCTTTATGTAAGTAATGAATTATAAATGAGTGGGCTTATTTGTATCCGGTATGATATGAGTATGAACTCGAACTCGAGAATCACTGGTATTCTTTGAAAAGCTCTAGAAAATAGGATAGTGTCTTACCAACAAAAATCTTAAGACCTCATTCGAACAACCTAATTTCATTCTCAAGTTATCAATTTTGCTGATACAAATCCTTACAAATATGAACCGTTAGTCAAACTAATGATTTGGCTGCAGTCAATCTTGAAACCCGACTGATAGAATCGGATGTTTCAAGAACATAATTGAAACCGACCGATAGAATCAGATGTGTCAAGAATATAATTGAAACCCGACCTGATAGAATCGGATGTTTCAAGAACATAATTGAAACCCGACTGATAGAATCCGATGTTTCAAGAACATAATTGAAACCCGACCTGATAGAATCAGATGTTTCAAGAACGAATTTTGTTGCCACGAACTTGATTATGCACGAGTCACATAGGTATAACTATTCCATATTGTTGAGATAGCGGACTTGTTACACTCTTGAGCTAATGGATTTAGTTCGATGTCAAGTCTCGAACTAACAAACGGATGTGATATCCCATCATCCATCACATAAGCTCCATGAGCTCCTCCCATTTGTTGGCCATTATTTTGGGACATTATTTCCCCAAATGTTTTCACTTTCCACATCCCATCACCGTTTGTTAGTATTGTTGTTAATGTTTTGTTTTCTGTTGTTAGATCCTTGAGCGGTCTAAACTTGCACAACTTGATCTACTAACGAGACATTTGAATTGTTTCATCCGGTGTGAGTAATCACACGAAGCTACGTTCTCTTGAATATTGAGTGGAAGTTCTCAAATGAACTTTTCCCATAACTTCTTATTGGTTGAGACCCTCACTGGACACAATACTGCCAACTCTTGAAAGCGAAGAATATAAGTTGTGATATCAACACTACCGACAGCAAGGAAACTTCACTTTCATTTCTTGCACCTCATTCCGAAGACAATACTTCTTAATTACAATTTCTCCAACTCCGTCCAAGTAATCTTGTGAGTATTCTCAATACTAATAGATTGAGCAACAATATTTTACCCTGACAAAGCATTGTACAGAAGCATGCTTGCGGCATATTTGACTTTGCAATCATTAGCACAATTGCTAATTAGAATTTTTAAGCTTGCCTCATAAAATCCTTGTAAGGAATCTAGTACAAAATTGAATTCCTATCCCACAATATTAGGCCACACATTATCACCAGAAAGGTTTACACAGATGTAAGCGTTAACTTTCAAAACTTCATGCTAGGATTAAGGTTTTGTTGAAAGCTTCGTTTTGGGAAAATTAGAAAAGCCAAACTTAAGATATATTGGACTTTATACGATATTAGCAAGAATTAGCCTGATAGCTTACAGACTCGAGCTACCATCCAAAATTAGTGGTGTACACACCGGCCTTCGTGTGTGCAATCTAAAGAAGGGTCTTTTTGATGAAACACCTACTACTCCCCTAGAAGAGACCTACATTGATGAACGTATGATCTCTATCGGAGAATCTACTAAGATCACAAACCATGAGGTCAAACGACTTAAGCAAAGTTACATTTCTATTGACAAAACTCAATGGAAATCTAGAAGAGGTCCTGAATTCATGTGGGAACGTGAAGATAAACTCACACACATCGTCGGAGATAACACTCTCGAACTTGAGACGAAGTTCCCATAAGGGTAGAGCTGTAACAACCCGTAATTTGTCATATGGTTAAATGACTATTTTACCCTTTGAATTTTAAAGTTGATTTTTGACTATTTGACTTTTCTCGTAACGTAAGCTAATAACTATAATCGGTAGTTAACCAAGTAACTTCACAAGTTAATTAATTTACTCTAATTTAAATTATTACTCTACGGCGTTTGTTCACTTCATCTATTTAACAAAAGCTATCTTGTCAAGCGTGAAAAGCTACATATATCGCGAATCGACACCGTGTTAGTTATGGTTTAATTCCGACAACTAATTTTTGAATCGATAATATTGCTTATATACTATGTTTTAATAACACTTTCCGGAATATATTTCTTGCAATTACCAATCCGAGATATCGCTTACATTCTAGCTCAACGAGACACGGGGTACACGATATACAATTTAAAACAAACCGCCTTATTTTTCTTTCTTCTTTCTTCTTACTTAAGCAGATAGACTTCACCTATCTTATCCATTATCTCTCATTGTACATACCGCTTTCCTTCCTCTCACTAATATCAAAGAAGAAAGCGAGAATCATCTCCTCTATCTCTCCTGCGACGACAACCGGATCAACATCACCACCACAACCGCTCCACCACCCACCTCCTGCGCCATCACCATCAAGACAAAGTGTTAGGGTTTTGATAAAGGTTGCGCTAGGCTTGTGATGGGTTTCGTTTGATTCGAGTGAATCACCACCTCCACTTCGTCATCCCCTGTCACACCCCAAAATATCGCGGTGAACGATAGTGTCATTGGGGTATAACATCATAGCACAAAGTATGGATACGAAAACGACCTCTATAATGAGGCGTTTGAAAAGTTTACCATTCGATAAATAAGTTAAAGTTTACACAACAAGAAATCACAAGGTTTGATAATACATAAAGAGTTTACAAAACATGTCGAATGGTAATTGTTAAAAGCACGAGACTCCAATGTATGCCATGTGACCCAAAAGCTCCATGAAATGCTATCACCTTAAGACACGAGATAAACATGCTAAAAGTGTCAACACAAAGGTTGGTGAGTTCATAAGTTTGTGATAAAATGATCGAAAATACTTTGAGAATGTTCACACAACAAAGGCATTGTAAATCCACTCGGTTCAAGTTCGCCCATACAAAACTTGCAACTGTGTGTTCACAACCCATTGCCAAAATATAGTATGACAATCATGAATATGCGCATTAAGGTAGTTAAAAGTATAAATGTCACCACGGGTCTTCCAACATATAAATATTGGGATGTTTGTAAATTAATAGCCTTCCAACAACTTTGGAATAATTCTTGGTTTGTAAATTAATAGCCTTCCAACAACTTAATTTGGAGCTAATTCTTGTATGTTTGTAAATTAATAGCCTTCCAACAACTTTGGAGCCACTAATTCTTGTATGTTTGTAAATTAATAGCCTTCAACAACTTAATTTGGAGCCACTAATTCTTGTATGTTTGTTCCAAATGTGCATATGAAATCAAGTATAACCCAATCAAGTATATAACGCAATCATGTCTAAAGTATAAGTAGTGTTGTTTGGCAAAGAGTTTAAATGTTTGGATAAATAAGCATATATCTACTTCCAAATAGTTTAAAGGAATTTAAATGAGTAAAAGCGGGGTATGAACTCACCTGGTGTGATTGATATGCTAACAAAATGAAGTGCACGAAAGTGAGGCTCGGAAACTATCCTCAACCTAAAATGAATGTTATGACTTGAGTTATGATGTAATGTTATGCATGCATTTCGTATGTTATTTATACCATTTGCGAGTTTTGCAAAATAATACTTATCGTCGAAAATACTCTTTTGACGTCTTGACCATTCTTAAATCACTTTACAAGTATTTACGTCAAAATGTCATCCTACAATAGTGTCGTAATGATTTATTGTGAAATTTTAACTTTTAAATAAGTAAAATAATGTCGTCGAAAATTTCATGAAAGTGACAAAAATGGTTTGAAAAACTAGTCGTAAAATGGTGTCGTCGAGCGTTAGGAAACGAACTCGACGGTTTTGGAAAGCTTGTATCAAAATCTAGAAGTTTTAGTACATGAGTTTTCGTCATAGAGGTCTCGAACATAAAGATAATAAAGGTTAAAGATGGTGATTTTGTCCAAATGTTGTGTAAAAAGTGAGTTTCGGCAAAGTTTAAGCGACCGTAAATAATTTATTACAACTCCGCTATACAAACGGTTGGTCGTTTTGAAAAATATGCTTGGTGATCTCGATTTTATTAGAAGACATCTCGATACAAAAAGTTCTACATCATAGTTAAAAACAGCCTTCAATATGGTCGTTTTAGTTACCGTAACACTTGTCTCGTAAAAATAATATAGTTTTTCTAAAAATATTAGTTACGGCAATTTTATGAAAACGTGTATATCTTAGTCGTTTCAAATCCGTTTTCTACGTATTATCGTCCTTAGCCGTATCAAAGTATACTAATATATTTTGATAAGTCGAAATAATTTGTAAAGCTTAGGACTCGTTTTTGACTCGTCTGAGAATAAAAATAGGTTCTTGAAATTTCGAGAAAATATATATTTAAATCGTCAAACTTGTAAAATTCATAACTTCTTCGTTATAACTCCGTTTTAATCCGTTCAAGCGGCCACGGATTCGTTTTAAAGTATATTTTCTAAATATCTAGGCCAAAAACTCATGTCTACTTTCGGATTTTCCAGAAAAACAAAACAAGATCAGACCACTTTTTATACTTGTCGAAAATAGTTTTTCTCGTACTAAACCTATTCCAATCCCTTCAAATCAACTCCAAAGCTATTCTAATCCTACCATACACCTTCTTAGGGTGTCATGGGTTCCTAAACATCATCAAGACCAATATATAACAAGGGAATAATTATAGGATGACTTTATATGTATAAAACTCTAAAATCAATGAATAAATGGTATAAATAGCAATAAGTCTTGCATGCTTGCACAAAATATGAAGAAATAAATATGAAATGAAAATGAAATTTGTAAAATGAAAGTAATATGCTTACAAGCTACTATGATGAGGTGATTAGAACAAGGATTAACTTAAACACCCTAGGTTTTATTTCAAAACCTTTAATAAGAGTGTAATCTAGATTGTGTTACTTGAGGTTGCAAAATTTTGTGATCCCTTGTACTCCTTATGGTATAACCGGTTTAGAGAGAAGAAACAAAGAGAAAAGCTTTTCTTGACTTGTGAAATATAAGAGTGAATGAAGTGAAGTGAATGAATGAGTTGAAAAATACTACATGGAGTATAGATACATACTATCACAAGAAAAATTTTACCAAACCCATAAATGCTACCCCCCTTGGTCGGCCAAGGGGAAGAATTAAAAAATATATTTTTTTTTTCTTTATACATAAATGATAAAAGTGTAAGTAAAAATGTTGTTAATAATAACTTGTAAGGTTTAATATACATTAGTGTATTTAAGGTAATTTTAAGTAAAAGAAATTTTTAATAGATCAAAGTAGAGTATAATGAGATCATAAAAATTGTAAAAAAATACATTCCTTGTAAAATTTGAGTGATATAATAATTATCGTGTAGTTTTTAAGAAAAACATCGTAATAATATAAATTTAACGATTTGTATACAAAATAATTTACAACACTAGGTAAACTCAAATTATAGTTTTTATAAATTAATGTAAGTATAAAAATATATTGGGATCATTTTTGGAAGTATCGGATTAAATGTTCAAAATAATAACTCACGCGATAACGTTTATTTAATATAAAATTTACGCGTTTAATGTGAAATGTAAAGTTATGAATGAGCTAATATGATGCAATTGATGTTAATGAAATGTAGACTAAACTTAGTCCATATGAAATGTTCGTGATGATATGATCATGAATTAGCGCTAAACCATAAAGGTTACGCAATTTGGAACACGTAAACCTAGTTTACGATAAATGTTGAAATTGTGAAGCATGAATTGTTTCGAGAAATGACTGGAAATTGAGAATTGTGACATTCTTCCCCTGATAGAGGAATCGCGTCCTCGCGATTCAATCGATGATACTTAAAGTTCTACCCTTAGGTTTAGAGAAATCAGAATGTATGGTCGAAGTGCTTAAGCAAAAACTTACGTCTAGGTTTCTTATCTAAGGAGACTCACTGAATCTGAATAATACGGTGGATCACTTAATGGTCTAGGAAAAACGTACCAGTTACGCATTGCGGGCTTCCTCGGTCCCTATATAGAATGCTCGACCTCGGGGTGGGTGATATTGAGTCTGAGTTTGGGTTATTTCCTTCAATTGCCACGGCTAGAGGAGCTTGCATCGGTGGCTTATTCAACGAGGATAATTATTCCGGAAGTGATTCGGTTGTTACATTCAAAGCAAGTCCTTTGATTATTCCTCATGTTGCCAATCATGTTTTACTTGCTCCTTAAAATGGCCGTATCGATTGCAATTTGTACACAAGCGGCGGGGCTTGGTCTTGGTGATGATAAGCACATTTAGCACATTTGGGATGTGTACCGCATACTCTCTTTGTTCGATACAGGTTGCCACAAAAACTCTTGCCCTTTTGTTGTGCATTACCACGCCTATCTCGCTTATTCGACCCACTTGCTTCCTTCCTCTTATCAATGCTCTTCAACGTACCATTTCTAACCATCTCGTGCATCGGGGTTCACCGCCTCGATGTCGCACTTTGTATTGTAGACGGCTCGATTGTTTTCACAGTTCCACAGTTCGGGACAAGACCATATATGTACCTCGAGATTCTCTTGGACTCGGGGTAACTAGATGAGGAACTAGTCGGCTAACTCATGAAATCGGTCGATGTAGGCTGCGTGACCGACCCCTATCATAGAGTGGTGATAAAATTCATCTTCCAATTTACGCATTTCATTGTCCGGCGGTACTCCTCTTTCAATAACGCCTTAAATTCATCCCATGTCATACCTATAGCCGCCTCTCGCCTCTAGCACAGTAATTGTGTGTTCCACCATGTCAATGCCTTTCACGATAACAAGCAAGCGACATACTTCACCCTCGATGTGTGGCACAATTGCGATGTCGATCATCGACTCTGTCTTCTCTACCCATCGAGTATCGCCAAAGCACCTCCTATACCATCAAACTCCACGGGTTTGCATGCGAAAATTCCTTATATGTGCATCCATTATGTTATTGTTGTTGTTGGTGTTGTTGTTGTTATTCTTGCCACTACATTGTTGGTGTCGCGATCTGCCGTTCCGTTCCGTGGTTTCCCGAGTTATTCATATGATTTCCAACTTGTGTGACAATAGTGGGAAGCAAGATTTGAAGTTGTTGAGCGATGATGGCGGCAAAATCGGGGTTTCCGCCACGTTGTTGTCATTGTTACCCATGTCGTTACCGCCTTCTCTACCTCCACGCCCACCGTCATTCCACCCTTGGTGCCGCACCACCTCGGCCGGTCTTTGCGTGTTACCTCTTTGGTGCCATGATCTCGCAAGGAAAGAACCATTGAATTCCGGTGTCTATACTTAACGTTCTCAAACATAATACCACGCCACAAATTGGTTCCTAAGGTGTCCACACCGATCTACGTATCGTGGTCGCATATGTCCACGTGAGTTGTGGCGCATTTATAATTATGTTGGCCACCATAATTATAATTGCCTCATTTCACACATGTACATACCACCCAAAGCATACATGTCTCGGCGATTGGTGTTACTTAAGTAGGTAGCCGATCTATCATCCGATTCTAAGCGGTGAAGGAGGGATTTGGGGTAGGTATCTGGGAGAGTCGCACTTGGTGTATAGGAAATTCCGTTAGGTGCTAAAGTCACTCGAGGTTTGGTCGCCGCGGTTCCCAAAGTATCCTCAAGAGAACTCCCATCCTCGGGCAAAATCATCAAATCTATCCGACTTTATAGTAACACTTATTTAGCTCGATCTCGCATCTCATCAAACAAGAGCGTCACGAGATCAAGTTAGATAAGTGCTCATTCTTGAGCTCCATATCTTTGATGACCCAACTAGATTTTGGGACTCCCCTATTGGTACAAGGAAACTACGTTATCCAATGAGGTGGTTCTAGAAGAAATACTTAAGAAAACATATGCATACGAAAAGTGTGTAAGGCGATAGGAAGCGAAAGGATCGGCGTGAAAGCGGTTATAGTCTAGGAACTAAAATGCAACCTAGTTCTCTATAACCAAGGCTCGATACCAATCATCACACCCCAAAATATCGCGGTGAACGATAGTGTCATTGGGGTATAACATCATAGCACAAAGTATGGATACTGACGACCTCTATAATGAGGCGTTTTGAAAAGTTTACCATTCGATAAATAAGTTAAAGTTTACACAACAAGAAATCACAAGGTTTGATAATACATAAAGAGTTTACAAAACATGTCGAATGGTAATTGTTAAAAGCACGAGACTCAATGTATGCCATGTGACCCAAAAGCTCCATGAAATGCTATCACCTTAAGACACGAGATAAACATGCTAAAAGTGTCAACACAAAGGTTGGTGAGTTCATAAGTTTGTGATAAAATGATCCGAAATACTTTGAGAAATGTTCACACAAACAAAGGCATTGTAAATCCACTCGGTTCCAAGTTCGCCCATACAAAACTTGCAACTTGTGTGTTCACAACCCATTGCCAAAATATAGTATGACAATCATGAATATGCGCATTAAGGTAGTTAAAAGTATAAATGTCACCACCAGGGTCTTCCAACATATAAATATTGGGATGTTTGTAAATTAATAGCCTTCCAACAACTTAATTTGGAACCACTAATTCTTGTATGTTTGTAAATTAATAGCCTTCCAACAACTTAATTTGGAGCCACTAATTCTTGTATGTTTGTAAATTAATAGCCTTCCAACAACTTAATTTGGAGCCACTAATTCTTGTATGTTTGTAAATTAATAGCCAAAACTGGAGCCACTAATTCTTGTATGTTTGTTCCAAATGTGCATATGAAATCAAGTATAACCCAATCAAGTATATAACGCAATCATGTCTAAAGTATAAGTAGTGTTGTTTGGCAAAAGAGTTTAAATGTTTGGATAAATAAGCATATATCTCGCCCCAAATAGTTTAAAGGAATTTAAATGAGTAAAAGCGGGGTATGAACTCACCTGGTGTGATTGATATGCTAACAAAGTGAAGTGCACGAAAGTGAGGCTCGGAAACTATCCTCAGCCTAAAATGAATGTTATGACTTGAGTTATGATGTAATGTTATGCATGCATTTCGTATGTTATTTATACCATTTGCGAGTTTTGCAAAATAATACTTATCGTCGAAAATACTCTTTTGACGTCTTGACCATTCTTAAATCACTTTACAAGTATTTACGTCAAAATGTCATCCTACAATAGTGTCGTAATGATTTATTGTGAAATTTTAACTTTTAAGTAAGTAAAATAATGTCGTCGGAAATTTCATGAAAGTGACAAAAATGGTTTGAAAAACTAGTCGTAAAATGGTGTCGTCGAGCGTTAGAAAGCGAACTCGACGGTTTTGGAAAGCTTGTATCAAAATCTAGAAGTTTTAGTACATGATTTTTCGTCATAGAGGTCTCGAACATAAAGATAATAAAGGTTAAAGATGGTGATTTTGTCCAAATGTTGTGTAAAAAGTGAGTTTCGGCAAAGTTTAAGCGACCGTAAATAATTTATTACAACTCCGCTATACAAACGGTTGGTCGTTTTGAAAAATATGCTTGGTGATCTCGATTTTATTAGAAGACATCTCGATACAAAAGTTCTACATCATAGTTAAAAGCACCTTCAATATGGTCGTTTTAGTTACCGTAACACTTGTCTCGTAAAAATAATATAGTTTTTCTAAAAATATTAGTTACGGCAATTTTATGAAAACGTGTATATCTTAGTCGTTTCAAATCCGTTTCTCTCGTATTATCGTCCTTAGCTTCGTATCAAGGTATACTAATATATTTTTGATAAGTCGAAATAATTTGTAAAGCTTAGGACTCGTTTTTGACTCGTCTGAGAATAAAAATAGGTTGCTGAAATTTCGGAAAATATATATTTAAATCGTCAAACTTGTAAAATTCATAACTTCTTCGTTATAACTCCGTTTAATCCGTTCAAGCGACCCGGATTCGTTTTAAAGTATATTTTCTAAATATCTAGGCCAAAAACTCATGTCTACTTTCGGATTTTCCAGAAAAACAAAACAAGATCAGACCACTTTTTATACTTGTCGAAAATAGTTTTTCTCGTACTAAACCTATTCCAATCCCTTCAAATCAACTCCAAAGCTATTCTAATCCTACCATACACCTTCTTAGGGTGTCATGGGTTCCTAAACATCATCAAGACCAATATATAACAAGGGAATAATTATAGGATGACTTTATATGTATAAAACTCTAAAAATCAATGAATAAATGGTATAAATAGCAATAAGTCTTGCATGCTTGCACAAAATATGAAGAAATAAATATGAAATGAAAATGAAATTTGTAAAATGAAAGTAATATGCTTACAAGCTACTATGATGAGGTGATTAGAACAAGGATTAACTTAAACACCCTAGGTTTTATTTCAAAACCTTTAATAAGAGTGTAATCTAGATTGTTTCTTACAAAGGCCGTTCTGAGCCGGAGTCCCACAAGTGAGATAACGATGTGCAGAAGTACACCTACTGTTCGAGATGAGTCGTTGAGGTACAAAAGCATCACCTCTAGCGTAGACCGTTTGAGACACACTAAGTGTAATCCACGGGATTTACCGAAGTGACTTCTTTGTCGGAGTGTTTGATGTTGACCTGGCGGGAGTTTCCATTCAATCACGAGGATCACGGTTGTGAACCTCTCATAAATGTTCTCGACAGTTGCTAAGATGCGTGAAGGACTTGATAACGTACCACCGATGTTCTTATTGTTGAACATCGGTGATGAAATGTCAAGTGTACCTAAGAGATCTTTTGATGAATCTCGTGGCTCTAGACTCAATAGTGCGATTTTGGTTTTCTGACGGAGACTAGAGAGGGTCTCCTTCAATACGGCGATCTCTAAGAGAAAGCCAATAGTTTACGTAGGGTTCCTGTGAGAATGAAACAAGCTTCGTTGAGAGAAACTTGAGTGGCTAAGAAGGTTTAGTACATGCGTCCTTTGGGTCCATGATGACTTTAATCTTCAATACCGGTCACTAAGTGACAACCAAGTAACATATGAATTGAACCCGGTGTTTGCCCTAAGTTGAATAATTTGGAGGGCTATTTCTTTTCACCCTTTTCTTTGCACTTCTTTTTAATTCTTCAACTCCTTCTTTCTCCAATTCTCATTTTCTCCTTTTTATAATCATACCTAAGGACTTCTAAGTACTAACTATTTGTGATGTCCTTGGGTAGATCCCTCCGGCTCTGGCGGATCATAGGATGGTTATTCCTAACCTTAATCTCCTTATAACTCCATTGCCATAAAACCATTTTTCATGAAAATCTCTCAAAGTGTTTGTGAATGAAAAACATGTTTGAACACTTCAAGAGTTTTAGATTTTCAAAATACTCCCCTCCATATGCTTAAGAGTTTTACGGAATCTGCGAGTGAGGAAGGAGCGCGCACTTTATGAATTGATCAACTCAAGATAGACAATCCCCATGAGACACGGTTCGTTGCATAGTTAAAGAGTTACGTTGTCGACTTTTAGGTGACAACTAGCTCTAATAACTACTGTGAAGGTGTAGACAAGCCTCGAAAGGTTGTCATACCCGTCGAGTTCATGTCTAACAAGAGTTTCTCGAATGGTACAGTCTACTTGGACAAGTCCTTTGCGAGACACGTTTACATTACTAGCGAACTAGCTTGAAATTATTACCGTCCGGACAAGTCTTTTCGAGTTACTAACAGTTTAGTACCGTCAATTCGTTGGTTAAGTCTATTGCACAAAGATTCATTTGCATTTACACAACATATTTCTTATCACATAATTTTCTCCCCTCAAAATGGCATATAAAATGTTATTTTAAAAAGTTGAGAATAAATATGACCATTTTGAGTGTTGGGAAGATGACCACTACGAACAATTTGTGAATAAAGTTTTAACTCAAGTACTCCCCTCAACAAGTGATATAAGCGGTTGAGGTTTTGAAAATCATACGGAAGTACTTGTCCTTTTGAGCAAAACCTTGAAAATGAAAGGTTTGATAGGTTTTACTCAAAAGTAAGAAGCTTTCACTCCTTTTATAAGGATTGTGGCCTTTGAAGCATACCACGGTCCTTTCTTGTGATTCTGGGTTGTACATTTGTTATGTGTGCTAAACCATTGACATATATAATCACACATCCAAATTTATAATGAAAGAAGCGAGTTCAAGGGGTACCGTGAAGTCTAGTGATGTTTCGGGAGTGCGAGCAGGCGTTGATAGCGGTGATGTTAATCTGGGTCGACCACCAACAAAGCTTTCCAATGTTACGGCGGTCCTTCGATACAACCTTTCATCAATCATTTTGATGATCCTCCTCACATCCCTTGATCACGAGAATTCCATCGCTTAGGAGACCCAATCTTTTGGCGTATATCCTTCAACCTATAAGCCAATCCGTCCTAACCATCTTCAAAGTGTGATCCCGAACTTTTGAAGATCACTACCGCCATTAAGCAATTTCGTTTAAGTTCACTGCGGTAAACGACGCGAATGGTTTCTCGATGAGTGTATATTGTGAGAGCGGTTGATGTCGGGAAGATCAAGGCGAGGTGGAGTGAAGTTGACACGGTGCGATATGATTTAGCTGCGGTGGAAATATTCTACGTTCTTTGATGACTATGCGTCGATGAAGATGGCGGTGATTTGATGAATTCACGTTGTACTTGATTGAAAATTGCCTCATACGACCACAGTACTTTGGCAAGGTACATGTCTTCAATGTCATTGATAGACAAATTCTCAAAGTCGACTTGAGAGAATGCATAATCCGTTCATCTTGCCTTTTGACCACAATCTTCTTGAGAAAAGTGTAGTCCCATTTGGTCGAAAGATCAACGATATCCTTAATCTTGAACACCGCATGTTGAGACTTACGAACACGGCGACACGTAGTAGATTCTTGACGTTCGGCCAATGATGAATCACGTACATTGCATCTCGGTCGTATGCTTCCACTTTGTTAGAGAACAAGTGATTAGCTCTTTCCTCGATAGCTATGCGGTTTGAGTATATGGTCTTTGGGAATGGAAGTGTCAAAGATGTAGCGTATTTCCTTGATCCATCGCCTTTGTGTAGAAGAAATTCAAGTCTTTGTTGAAGAAATATCTGAATTGAATCCTAGGTTCATCTGGTTGGCCAATTGTTGGTAGAGGTTTAGACCGATCGGTGTAATATGGAGGATTATCCCGTTTGGTGAAGTCGATGGTTATACAGGTTGAGCCAATCCATGTTGTTAGACATAGCTCGAGCAATGTTCTCAAGGTGATATTAGACCTCGATGGCACTTTCGAGGTGTCTTTTAAGTTGAAATGCTTCATTCTTGATTCGCCTCAACTCGGATTTCATCATCTTCTTCACATGGAACTTTTCTTGCGAGAATATTAGCATGCTCCAATGTATTACCGTCTACGAGATCTTGACCTTCAGCAGGGTAGGGAGTTTAGTTAACAAGTTTAGAGAACCATTCAAATTCCTCTGTTTTATCATCATCTAGCCATGATACGACGTCAACCATGGGCGCCTTCTTCTTCTTTTGTTTAGACCTAGATGAGGATTGTGGTTTCTGAACTTGTTTGGGAGAGGTGGGTTGTTGTAGGGGCTCACGGACTTCCTCATCGTCACCACCCGTATACTCAAAGTGATCACCGATTTTATGAGTCTCGGGTGGTAATTCAGAAGAATCCTGAGGTTTATTAGTAGAAGAACGAGGAGGTGACCTTGGTTGTGTTGGAGTCCGTTTGGGTGGAGGTTGCATTGAAGATGATTCACCAGACTTCTTCGGGCGTTTGGGCTCGTTATCCTTATCCTGATCTTTGTCTTTATTGTCTCTTGAATGTTTTGGCCTTACAGTTTCTTCTCTGTATGCTGACCTGAGTTGGTATTCCAGCAATGCTTCAAACAATTTAGCTTCGTGGGAGGAAAACGTTTGAGCGTTTAGACATTTGAGCTACTAGCGGTTCACCAATTCATCATCCGAAAAGGCGTGGGTTTAAGCGGATTGATGTTCGCATTCATTGGAGTTGATTTCATGGTTTGCTTGGCGGATGCAAGAGCTTTGGATAAAGTTGTCTAGTATACATATCCTTTGTCGACTTAGGAGCGACATCAAGAAGGAAGCGGTGAGTGTATCCTTTGATCATTTCGTCCATTTTCCTTGAAGATCATCTTTCATGAGCTTACGGACATACGCCTTTCAACTTTCATCTCGTCATTCTCGTCATGAAGGTCTTGTATTTGATCGACATAGAAATTCATTTTCTGAAGAGCATGTTTTTCTTTCGACTTGTTTGATAGCATTCACAATTCTTTTATGAGTTTGAGAAATCCAAGATCGAGTTGGCTTCTTCAACGATTTGGATGATGATTTGGTTGATCTTTTGGCGGTGGTGGTGAAGAGTGAGAGGATGAATCGATGATGATGAGACATGAGGAGCCTCGAGTCCTTTGGAGGTGCGAGTATCCTCCTTGGAGCAATTGACCTGTTGAGAAGATAATCATCAAAATTCCCTTCGCTATCTTGTCCAGTTAGCTTTTTCTTCATCGGTCTTTTCTTTCTCGGACTTATCCTTTTACGGTTCCTCAATGTTATAATCAATAGATTCCTCCACAAGCTTTTCTTTGTTGCACAAGAGTGGTGGCACCGTTCCTTATCGGGTCGATTAACGCATCGGGATCCGGTGAAGAGTGGACAACATCACTCGACCCTCGGGGCCACGCATTTGATCTTGTTCAAATTCTTTAGCCTTTTGAAGGTGTCTAACGATTTTAAACTTCTTCCTGTAGGATTTATCCGGTTGCTCTTCTTCACTTTCGAGCTTTCTTCATATGGCACAAGTCTGAGTCTTCCTTTTCCTAGCTCATTTGGAGGACTAGGAGGTTTTGCTCTTGAGGAGGTGGTTCGGTTCTTGATTGAGTAGTGAACCTCCTCGTGCGATTGTGTATCTTGAGCTTTAGTCCAAGAGCTTTCTTGGAGGTTCGGTGTAGGAATAGGGCGACTTCGAGAGGAAACTTTCTTCTTTGGAGTAGGTTTCCTCTTTGGGACATACCTTGACTCTCTGTAACTACTTGCACTTCGGCCTTCTCTTCTAGTTCTCTCGAGTGGGTGTTCGAGAGGCTTCTCATCGAGATGACCAACTTTTCCTTCTCTTCGCTACCCGATACCTTTTATGCGTTTCAAGCTTCTTGATTTCGTTAGTCGATGGGTGATCGGTAACATAGCACCCTGTTTCTTTGTTGACGATTCCTTGATTACGGCAGACGGGATGGGCTCGATCAACATGTCGTGATTGTCGGGGTCATTGAGCCTCTTGGGGATATCGGGATGAAGTCCAAGTGCTCTGGATCCACAGTTTTGTGTATCGACATAGGAATCTTTGAGCCAAGCTTTTGAGAAATGTCATCATGTCATCCCATATCGAGCTTCAATTTCGATGTCCTGTAACCACCGGTAAAATCCATCTTTATACTAATAGTAATTCATTTTTCTACGTACATTTTTTTTTCTACGATTAGATAATAAGCCGCACTCACAAACTGCTAACTCTCATAGCTAATGCTTTTGATATACACACACTTATGCGACAATGGAAGTCTCACAACATCACTCTTATGTCTTACTTGAAATTTACCGGCATGGTCATCCATGCTAGTTGTGCTTTCACATAACATACGGGATGTCCGGTATAAAGTAATCTTTATATTATTAGCGTCAATTCCAATACAATGTCACAAGTAAATTAGGGTTTTCTTAAAGTTTTATAACAATTTCGATATTACGTCATAAACCCTAATGTACAAATCATTAAACTTAATGTACAAGTTTAAAGCATAAAATCCTAACTCTAAGGCATTTCCCGGTTAAAACCCTAATTTGCAAATCTTATGATTCTATGTAAATAAAATTCACAAACTAAAATTTAAGATATAAATGAAACATTTACCAATTTTCAAGGTACAAGTTTATTAAACCAATGTACAAGTCATTGATGCATAAAGGTATTCAATTAACTAAAAACTTCATTATAAACCTTAGTGTACTTAATTTTAAGCACATTGTACAAACCTTTCAAGCACATGTCTTAAAAATATATTTTATTTTTAGGTACAACTAAACAATGCGAATGTACAAATATTAAAGCACCAAACTTAAGCCTTTATTATTATTTATTTACATGAAAATGACTTAAACAAGTATTTGTCTAAATAAACTAGCAACCTAACTAGATACTTATACCATTTACACTTTATGTACAACAATGCAAGCCCTAGTTACAATCCTATGATGCCTAACGCCCCCCCCCCCTATTTACCTAGTTAAAAATGAACTAACCTAGTTACCATATACATACTAAGTAATACATGTTTAAATCATAGCCATAAACCAAGTACTTGCACATAAATTTTACACATCACTCTTTACCTTGATATTTTTACCTTAGTCAAGAATGGTGGGTAAAACTCTTGGCTAGAGTTTTACCACACCTTTTGTGTCCCTTTGAATTCACATAAGCCTCCCATTTGTATTAGCTACACATCACCTTGTATCCTCTCTTGTGAGACAAGGTGACTTAACACTTGGAAAACCATGCATGCATTTGCCTATATATGAACGCCCCATATCATTTCCTTTTATGTCCCATGCAAACACACATACTATACCATACTCCCATATACCATACGCCCCATATAATCCCTCCCATACTCACAAACATTCAAAAATTAAGACCTTAGTTAGTGTAAAGGAAAGCTAAGCTAGAGATTGGAAGGTGTAAGGACAACTTGGTGACATTAGCAGTTATATAGGCGTTTACTCAAGATAAGCAACTCATAAGCTTGTAAGTACACTCACACTCTTTTCTTTAGTCATTTTAAACATTCAATAAAACATGTAAGTAACTATAGATTAGTGTTTTGTGGAAAACAAAGTTAAAATCATGTTTCATGTTTTTCTCGTAACCTTTCAGAATCGTATGCTTCCATAGACAAACTCCTATTTGTAATGCGTTTTACTTAAATGTTAGAACATGTTAGGAGTCTATTTAACAAGCAAAATAAACATCTAATCTAATTACCAACACCCGATAGGTTTACACTAAACAAATTGCATGTTTTACTTTTCTCCTACTGAAATTTACGCCAAAACAGGCCTTACCCTCCTTATTGCCCCGCATTTATCTACTTCATGCTAGAGGTATTAGGGTCAAGCAAGGTACCGTTGTAAACACCACCTGGGATACTACAAAACGCCCCCATAACCCGGTTAAAAAGCCTAGTCGTTATCCTTAAAAACAGTCATCATTTTGGTCAAAAGTCCTAAATGCCAAAAAGCTTTTTACAATAAATACATGGGAAAACATGGGATTTTTGATAAATTTGGTTAGGAACTGTATGAGAAACATTAGAAATGGGTGAAACAATATTTCACAAGGTCACATGCAAAAGGTATGGTTTAAAACTGAAATTTTCATAAAACGCGTCGTGGCTAAGTAGCCATGTTCGTGGACTTGTATCTTCCTAATCAAAGAGAACTAGGACATGTGACTTATACCATTTAAAAGAGCTTACAGCATAGTGTTTGAAGGGTCAAATGCGTTGTAGAAACCCTAGCTGGTCTTGTGTAAAATCTACCCTCTTTTAGCCCCGTTGTTACCCAAAAACAACAAAAAGCACATAACCCCCCTACTTTGGAAAATCATTGTGACTAAACCGTAAGAGCTTAAGACCTCTAGTTTGAACCATTAGAAAGACCACCAGAAATACTCTTGAAAGGATCAAGAACATAGTAAAAATCTATTATGGCCTCGCTTTTATCCACCCGTACTTTTATCCACTTAGGCCAAAAATTAGTAAATTTCTCTTATAAAATTTTAAGCATAAAATTGTAATTTTGTAAAATAAAGTTTCCTTGGACTAAAATGTAATTTTGTGAAGTTAGTCATATAAGGACTGATTTTGTCAATAACCCATAGTCGAGGGTTTAAAGTGTCATTTTGAAAGTACAAGGGTAAAACTGTAAATATTTAAAATTGTAAATTATAACATTTTGGAAACATAAATTATTTAATAACTTTGGTTTTGATAAAACTTATTATTAATCATTTAAGTCATAATAATAAGTATGATAAGTATATTAAATTTTGTAGAGACTTCATGTTATCCATATAACATTTCCGTCGATAAACTTGAATACTAATACTAAATACATGATATACTAAATCGTGTCGAGAGTCGGAGCAGTTTGTTCATAATATCTAATTTGTTTTCCATCCAGATTGTACAATAACACCGAGGTGAGTTCATAGTCCCACTTTTACATACTTGTTTTCAAAACTTGTGGGAGATACATGCTACAAAACCGAACACAAGTATTTTTCTCAGATGCTATCCCGATTGATATTGCCTAAGTTACCTATTGTTGCCACTAAAAGTCCCTCATATCATGAACCATTAATCACTTGCGAGTGAACGAATATCGTGAATAGATCTATTGGCGCTTGACGCCCATTTGTGTTAGCGGATAGGTAACCAAATGCACGTTATTTGAGAATACTAGGAGAATGGCAAACTCCTACCGGAGGGCATTGTTGCTCACATCATCATTATGATGTTTGTAACTTACGTCATTATTATGGCGCGTTAATGTTTGCGTCATGAGACTTAAGGTTATACACTGTCATGAGACTTAGGGCAATATCGAATATATTGCAATATTACGATTTTACTACCGCTTATCTTGTGTTCAACTGATTATTATTCAAACACTATGGATTCACTCAACCTTTGTGTTGACTTTTTAGCATGTTTTATCTCGTGAAACTAGAGCACGATCCGGCACGGAGTGGCAATGGACTTTCTTTATAAAGGCGCCCATTTTGTTATCATTCACAAGAATAAAACTATGTATTTCCGTATTTCCTTTGGGACCTTTATTATGTAAACTCGATTTAAATAAATGAATGATAATCTTTTTATCTAAAACGTCTCTTTTGAGCCGCTTATCTATTATTATGATCGTGCTCCATGAAGTAATACCCCAACCTTAATTCCGCACAGATACCGAATTTGGGGTGTTACTGATTGGTATCGAGCCATAGTTATAGAGAACGGAATACAAAACCGAAACTATAACTCTTTTCACACTCAAATAAAGTCCTCCGTGCCACTACATCGGTCGACACTATTTATGCATGTTTATACTGATTATTTATATATATAATGAGGTATTTATAATTACCGGGTTGTTCAAGAGTTATGTCTACCCCCCTCTAGTCCTAGTTTACCGGAGTACGTACCCGAGGAAACCTACCCTACTACGGATTCACCGAGCCACTCTCCCACACCTGGAGATGCTGCATTGGATATGGAGTCTGATCCTTCCGAGGAACCATTTGAGGAGTTCGCAGTAGTACCTGATATTGATCCAGTATCTAGGCAAACTACGGAGTCGGAGGACGTTCTGGTGGTACCTGATATCACTCCATTTCCTGATGATCCGTACGAGGTTGCTAGGAGGGAGCATGGCACATTTGCCGAGACTGAGCCATCTGACCCAAATCCCCCATCCTCTGAGTCACTGCCTGCATCACCCTCACCAATTAGACAAAGGAGATTTCGAGTGCTAGAGCCTTACGAACCAGAACCATTCATGGAGGCATACCGTTATCATCCTTATGGTACAACCTACATGAACACACCTCGAAAAAGGGTACACCCTATTCACTCATGTGTCCACATATCATCAACATCACTAACACCTCCGCACCCAAAGACCATTATCAAACACACCACAAGACCGCCCTAGGAGAACCTTTGAGAGAGCACGAAAAGGATAATTCTGTGTACCTCCACCACACACATACATGTTACCTACACCACCATCCACATCTACACCAAATTTCGCCATCACCACACCTAGATGATATTGTTTGAGCGGAAATATCAACACAGAGGAAACCGATCCACCCATAGCTACAGATGTCACCCTCCATCTCGGCGGAGGATCTTGAAGAGGAGGTGAGAGCTATAATTGCCCGTACAATGCCTTACGATCACCGACTCGACTACCCTACGCCACCGCGGGTATTCGAGACGGGAGAAAGTTCGCAGTCGCAATGGACCGACCGCCTACCCTTCCTACACTTGTAGCACGTATGGAAAGACACGAGGAACAAATTGATGATGCTTTAGGACACCTTGACAATTTACCACTAGAACGTATAGAAGGAATTGAAGGAGAAGTAGAGGAGTTAATCAATAAGCAAGCAACCACGGGGAAAAAGTTAGACACCTTGACAACAGATTTGCAAGCAACTTGTGAAAAGGTGCATAGTCTGGAGCAACAGCATGGACAGATAAGTCAAGATCTCCCTTTGTTATATCATAATGATCTGATGATGTCAACCATAATGGCAATTCAAAGTGATGATATCATGAAGATTTACTCCAAAGATTACTACCCTAGAGATAATGATGGAAGATACTCGGTCCAACAATGGGAGTATATACAAAATCTTCACAACAAGATCGAGAGAACTTGAGAGCCGTCTTGGAGGAACATCCGAAATCACTAGGATAAACCTTTACCTATTAGCTTTTGTATTATGTCTTAGCCATGAGTATGTAGCATAAATAAAGATACTTGTATCCTTTTTGTTGTACAAATTTTACAAGTTACTTATGGCTATATGTGGTTGTAATATTATGCTATGTTATGGTATCAATAAAGGTTTATTACGGAAAATTATTTGTTGTGGTTATGTTGTTATGACTTCTATACACTTACCTTGTAATTTGTTATAACATAACATGATCATTCTAAATATATTTTCTGTGTCATTAATAGAAATATGGCGCGACAAGAAATACTAACGGAACGAAACACCAAGACCCACTATGTCCCAAGTCGATATCCAACAACTAGTTGCGACAGCGTTCTTTGCAGACTCTTGAGAGGCGAACAACAACAATGGCCCGCACCGAAATACTAGCAGCCTAACGGAGGAAGCGAGACGATGTAGCTCGCAAGTGTACTTACAAAGATTTCATGAATCAGAAACCCACCTTTTCAAAGGAACCGAAGGAGCAACTGAGTTGGCTCGTTGGTTTGAGCGAACAGAGACGGTATTCATGAGGAGCGGTTGTTCTGATGACTGCAAGGTCACTTTTGCTACAGGAACTTTATTGGATGATGCCTTATCTTGGTGGAATGTCTCTGCTCAAACTATGGGTATTGGAGCAGCCTATCAACTCTCATGGGCTGACTTCAAGACAAAGATGCTAAAGAAGTATTGCCCCCGCACTGAGATTAAGAAGTTGGAAGATGAGTTCCACCAACTGGTGGTGAAAGGAACTGATCTCAAGACTTACAACCGAAGGTTTCAGGAACTGGCAATGCTATGCCCAACTGTAGTGCCTGACCTTGAGAAAACATTGGAGAAGTACACTGAAGGCTTACCCCGCAGTATCGAGGGGAATGTCACCTCATCAAAACCCCAGTCACTAGAGGAGGCAATTTCCATTGCTCAAACGTTAATGGATCGGGAAGTCAAGCGTGGTTTCACCCAGGGAGGTAATGATCACAAAAGAAAGCTTGATGACAAAAGGACAACCCATCATCACAACAACTACCCTAACCATAACACCCACAACAACAATTACAACCGAAACAACAACCACCATTACCAATGAATCGAAACAACCATCACCAAAGAATGTAACCAAGGCGTGAAGTTGCCAAAGCTTATGTAGCCGCACTTTCGGAGGCGGTGGCTATCTTGAAATCGCCATTATGTAACCGATGCAAGATGCACCACAATGGACCATGCTTTGTTAAGTGTGGAAAGTGTCACAAACCGCCACAAAACCAAAGACTGTAGGGCCACAGGTGCTAATTTGCGACTGTAGAAGTGATATGTCACGGGTGTGGTGAGAAAGGACATTACAAGAATCGATGTCCCAAATGAATGGCAATCGAACAACACGGCCCGTGCAAGAGCTTACGTGCTAGAGACGCAAACCTCAAGACAACCCGGATGTGGTCACGGGTACGTTTTCTCTCAATCAACATTTAGCTAAAGTATTATTTGATACTGGCGCTGATAAAAGCTTTATATCCACTACTTTCGCTTCTTTACTTAAACTCACCCCAACTGCCCTAGACAACACTTACGAAATAGAACTTGCTAATGGAAAATTAGTAAGCACTAATACTATAATCCACGGTTGCACTCTAACTTTACTAAACCAACCTTTCAACATAGACCTTATGCCTATTGAACTAGGTAGTTTCGATGTTGTTATTGGTATGGATTGGCTGTCTAAGAACCAGGCGAGAATAATATGTGACGAGAAGGTGGTTCACATTCCTTACCAAGGGGAAACGTTGATCGTTCGGGGTGATCGAAGTAGGACTAAATTAAGCATTATCTCATGCCTCAAAACCATGAAGTATATCGACAAAGTATGTCATGCGTTCTTAGCTCAAGTGACGGAGAAAAAGACGGAAGAAAAATAGCTTGGAGATGTACCAATAGTAAGGGATTTTCCGAAGTTTTCCGGAAGAATTGCTCGGACTACCACCGCTCGTCGGTAGAGTTCCGTTTGACTTAGTTCCGGAGCAACACCGAGCACGAGCACCCTACCGCTTGGCTCCGCTCGAAATGCGTGAGCTATCCAACCACCGCAGGAGTTGTTAGATAGAGGTTTCATTCGACCAAGCTTTTCACCTTGGGGAGCTCCGGTCCTATTCGTCAAAAAGAAGGACGGATCTTTACGGATGTGTATTGATTACCGAGAGTTGAATAAACTTACGGTAAAGAACCGATACCCGTTACCAAGGATTGACGACTTGTTCGACCAATTACAAGGGTCGAGTGTTTATTCAAAGATTGATTTGAGATCGGGTTATCATCAATTACGAGTAAGGGAAGAAGATATTCCTAAAACGGCGTTCAGGACGAGATACGGTCATTACGAATTCCAGGTGATGCCATTTGGATTGACCAATGCACCAGCTGTGTTCATGGATCTCATGAATAGGGTATGCAAACCTTATCTGGACAAATTCGTAATAGTGTTCATTGACGATATTCTTATTTACTCCCGCAATGAAGAAGAGCATAGGGAGCATTTGAGAATTATTTTGGAATTACTCAAGAAGGAGCAACATGCATAAAGTTCTCCAAGTGTGATTTTGGATTCGCCACCGCAGTTTCTTGGGCACGTAATCGATCGAGATGGAATTCACGTAGATCCTTCCAAAATCGAAGCGGTCAAAATTGGCCAACACCTACCACACCTACGAGAGTACGACAATTTTAGGACTTCTTGGATATTACCGAGATTCATAGAAGGATTTTCAAGATTGCCAAATCTTTGACCGAACTAACCCAAAAGAACAAGAAGTACATCCGGGAAAAGATCAGGAGGAAGCGTTTCAGCTACTAAATCAAAAGCTTTGCGAAGCTCCAATTTTAGCACTACCTGAAGGGAGTAGCGATTTCGTTGTTTACTGCGACGCATCACATCAAGGTCTAGGTGCCGTATTAATGCAAAGAGAGAAGGTTATCGCTTATGCATCTCGAAAACTCAAACCGCATGAAAAGAATTACACAACACATGATTTGGAACTGGGAGCAGTAGTATTCGCTCTTAAAATCTGGAGGCATTATTTGTACGGCACAAAGTGTATTGTGTTCACTGATCACAAGAGTCTTCAGCATATTCTTGATCAAAAAGAATTGAACATGAGGCAACGGCGTTGGTTGGAGTTTCTAAGTGACTACGATTGTGAAATTCGTTATCATCCTGGAAAAGCAAATGTAGTAGCTGATGCTTTGAGCAGGAAAGAACGGATTAAGCCTCTTCGAGTCAGAGCCTTAGTCATGACCATTAATCTGAATTTACCGTCTCAGATTCTCCAGCGCAGTCTGAGGCAATGAAAGAAGAGAATATGCAGGCTGAAAATTTGCGAGGTATGGACAAGATGTTTGAAAGTCGTTCCGATGGAACTCGTTGCATAAAGAACAGGAGTTGGGTTCCACATTATGGTGATTTACAAAACGTGATTATGCATGAGTCACACAAATCGAAGTACTCCATTCACCCGGGGTCTGAGAAGATGTATCAGGACCTTAAAAAGTATTATCGGTGGCCAAACATGAAGGTGACATTCTTTGAATATGTCAAGAAATGTTTGACGTGTTCACGAGTGAAAGGGAACATCAAAAGCCGTCCGGCTTGTTGATTCAACCGAGATTCTGTGTGGAAATGGGAGAGAATAACAATGGATTTTATCACCAAGTTGCCTAAGACGTCCGATGGGTATGATACAATTTGGGTTATCATCGATCGTCTCACGAAATCGCCTCACTTCTTGCCAATCAAGGAGACGATGAGATGGAAACTCTCGCAAAGTTGTATCTCAAGGAGATAGTTTCACGACACGGAGTGCCAATTTCCATTATCTCGGATCGTGACGCTCGTTTTACATCCCGATTTTGGCAATCACTCCAAAAGGCTTTGGGTACTAAATTAGACGTGAGTACTGCTTACCACCCTCAAACCGACGGACAAAGCAAAAGAACCATTCAAACGTTGGAAGATATGCTCAGGGCGTGTGTAATAGATTTTGGTAAAGGATGGGATAGACACTTGCCTTTGGCAGAATTCTCATATAACAACAATTACCATGCCAGCATCAAGGCAGCACCGTTCGAAGCACTTTATGGGCGAAAGTGTCGATCACCCGTGTGTTGGGCCGAGGTAGGAGAAGCTCAACTCACTGGTCCTGAAATCATCCAGGAAACCACCGATAAGATAGTACAAATTAGGCAACATCTACAAGCTGCACGAGATAGGCAAAAGAGTTACGCTGACGTAAGGCGAAAGCCTATGGAATTTGAAGTGGGTGATAGGGTTATGCTAAAAGTATCACCATGGAAAGGTACGGTTAGGTTCGGAAAACGGGGAAAATTAAATCCTAGATACATAGGACCATTCAAGATTCTAGAAAGGATCGGTCCTCAGAGCCTATAAACTTGAGCTTCCTCATAGAGCTCAAGAACATACACCCTACTTTCCACGTTTCCAACCTAAAGAAGTGTTTGTCGGAAGAAACACTTGTCATTCCGATGAAAGAACTCCAGCTTAACGACAAGCTCAATTTTGTGGAAGAACCTGTGGAGATAATGGATAGGGAGGTTAAGCAATTAAAACGAAGCCGAATTCCTATCATTAAGGTGAGATGGAATTCTAAGGTAGGACCAGAATTTACTTGGGAACGGGAAGATCAATTCCGTAAGAAGTACCCACACCTATTTTCAACACCGCAACCAACACCGAGTGAATCTCGAGGACGAGATTCCATTTAAGGAAGGGAGACTGTAACCACCGGTAAAAATCCATCTTTATACTAATAGTAATTCATTTTTCTACGTACATTTTTTTTTCTACGATTAGATAATAAGCCGCACTCACAAACTGCTCACTCTCATAGCTAATGCTTTTGATATACACACACTTATGCGACAATGGAAGTCTCACAACATCACTCTTATGTCTTACTTGAAATTTACCGGCATGGTCATCCATGCTAGTTGTGCTTTCACATAACATACGGGATGTCCGGTATAAAGTAATCTTTATATTATTAGCGTTAATTCCAATACAATGTCACAAGTAAATTAGGGTTTTCTTAAAGTTTTATAACAATTTCGATATTATGTCATAAACCCTAATGTACAAATCATTAAACTTAATGTACAAGTTTAAAGCATAAAATCCTAACTCTAAGGCATTTCCCGGTTAAAACCCTAATTTGCAAATCTTATGATTTTATGTAAATAAAATCACAAACTAAAATTAAAGATATAAATGAAACATTTACTAATTTCCAAGGTACAAGTTTATTAAACCAATGTACAAGTCATTGATGCATAAAGGTATTCAATTAACTTAAAACTTCATTATAAACCTTAGTGTACTTAATTTTAAGCACATTGTACAAACCTTTCAAGCACATGTCTTAAAAATATATTTTATTTTTAGGTACAACTAAACAATGCTAATGTACAAATATTAAAGCACCAAACTTAAGCCTTTATTATTATTTATTTACATGATAATTACTTAAACAAGTATTTGTCTAAATAAACTAGCAACCTAACTAGATACTTATACCATTTACACTTTATGTACAACAATGCAAGCCCTAGTTACAATCCTATGATGCCTAACGCCCCCCCCCCCCTATTTACCTAGTTAAAAATGAACTAACCTAGTTACCATATACTTACTAAGTAATACATGTTTAAATCATAGCCATAAACCAAGTACTTGCATATAAATTTTACACATCACTCTTTACCTTGATATTTTTACCTTAGTCAAGAATGGTGGGTAAAACTCTTGGCTAGAGTTTTACCACACCTTTTGTGTCCCTTTGAATTCACATAAGCCTCCCATTTGTATTAGCTACACATCACCTTGTCTCCTCTCTTGTGAGACAAGGTGACTTAACACTTGGGAAACCATGCATGCATTTGCCTATATATGAACGCCCCATATCATTTCCTTTTATGTCCCATGCAAACACACATACTATACCATACTCCCATATACCATACGCCCCATATAATCCCTCCCATACTCACAAACATTCAAAAATTAAGACCTTAGTTAGTGTAAAGGAAAGCTAAGCTAGAGATTGGAAGGTGTAAGGACAACTTGGTGACATTAGCAGTTATATAGGCGTTTACTCAAGATAAGCAACTCATAAGCTTGTAAGTACACTCACACTCTTTTCTTTAGTCATTTTAAACATTCAATAAAACATGTAAGTAACTATAGATTAGTGTTTTGTGGAAAAACAAAGTTAAAATCATGTTTCATGTTTTTCTGTAACCTTATTGTAACTGTGCGCTTCCATAGACAAACTCCTATTTGTAATGCGTTTTACTTAAATGTTAGAACATGTTAGGAGTCTATTTAACAAGCAAAATAAACATCTAATCTAATTACCAACACCCGATAGGTTTACACTAAACAAATTGCATGTTTTACTTTTCTCCTACTGAAATTTACGCCAAAACAGGCCTTACCCTCCTTATTGCCCCGCATTTATCTACTTCATGCTAGAGGTATTAGGGTCAAGCAAGGTACCGTTGTAAACACCACCGGGATACTACAAAACGCCCCATAACCCGGTTAAAAAGCCTAGTCGTTATCCTTAAAACAAGCCATCATTTTGGGCAAAAGTCATAAATGCTAAAAGCTTTTACAATAAATACATGGGAAAACATGGGATTTTTGATAAATTTGGTTAGGAACTGTATGAGAAACATTAGAAATGGGTGAAACAATATTTCACAAGGTCACATGCAAAAGGTATGGTTTAAAACTGAAATTTTCATAAAACGCGTCGTGGCTAAGTAGCCATGTTCGTGGACTTGTATCTTCCTAATCAAAGAGAACTAGGACATGTGACTTATACCATTTAAAAGAGCTTACAACATAGTGTTTGAAGGGTCAAATGCGATGTAGAAACCCTAGCTTGTCTTATGTAAAATCTACCCTCTTTAGCCCGTTGTTACCCAAAACAACAAAAGCACATAATCCCCTACTTTGGAAAATCATTGTGACTAAACCGTAAGAGCTTAAGACCTCTAGTTTGAACCATTAGAAAGACCACCGGAAATACTCTTGAAAGGATCAAGAACATAGTAAAACCTATTACGGCCTCGCTTTTATCCACCGTACTTTTATCCACTTAGGCCAAAAATTAGTAAATTTCTCTTATAAAATTTTAAGCATAAAAATGTAATTTTGTAAAATAAAGTTTCCTTGGACTAAAATGTAATTTTGTGAAGTTAAATATATAAGGGCTGATTTTGTCAATAACCCATAGTCGAGGGTTTAAAGTGTCATTTTTGAAAGTACAAGGGTAAAAACTGTAAATATTTAAAATTGTAAATTATAACATTTTGGAAACATAAATTATTTAATAACTTTGGTTTTGATAAAAACTTATTATTAATCATTTAAGTCATAATAATAAGTATGATAAGTATATTAAATTTTTGTAGAGACTTCATGTTATCCATATAATATTTCCGTCGCATAAACTTGAATACGAATACTAAATACATGATATACTAAATCAGGTCGAGAGTCGGAGCAGTTTGTTCATATTATCTAATTTGTTTTCCATCCAGACTACAATAACACTGAGGTGAGTTCATAGTCCCACTTTTACATACTTGTTTTCAAAACTTGTGGGGAGATACATGCTACAAAAACCGAACACAAGTATTTTTCTCAGATGCTATCCCGATTGATATTGCCTAAGTTACCTATTGTGCCACTAAAAGTCCCTCATATCATGAACCATTAATCACTTGCGGTGAACGCGAATATCGTGAATAGATCTATTGGCGCTTGACGCCCATTTGTGTTAGCCGGATAGGTAACCAAATGCACGTTATTTGAGAATACTAGGAGAATGGCAAACTCCTACCGAGGGCATTGTTGCTTTCATCATCACTATGATGTTTGTAACTTACGTCATTATTATGGCGCGCTCATGTTAAGGTTTGCGTGTCATGAGACTTAGGGCAATATACACTATGTTGCAATGCAATATTAACCGATTTTACTATTATCGCTTATCTTGTGTTCAACTGATTATTATTCAAACACTATGGATTCACTCAACCTTTGTGTTGACTTTTTAGCATGTTTTATCTCGTGAAACTAGAGCACGATCTCGGCACGGAGTGGCAATGGACTTTCTTTATAAAGGGCGCCCATTTTGTTATCATTCACAAGAATAAAACTATGTATTTCCGTATTTCCTTTGGGACCTTTATTATGTAAACTCGATTTAAATAAATGAATGATAATCTGTTTTATCTAAAACGTCTCTTTTGAGCCGCTTATCTATTATTATGATAACCGTGTGCTCCATGAAGTAATACCCCAACCTTAATTCATGCGTATATCGAATTTGGGGTGTTAATTAGTGTTTCGGTGTAACTGGGCTGGATATAATCTATTCAACTTGATAATAACCTTATACAACAATATTTTTCACCAAAAACGTTCTCATTTGGAAAAAACCCAAATCCACGCATAAACCCTAGTTTTCAAATACACTCAATTCGTGTTTCTGGGTGCGTTTTGATGATTAAAAAAGTATCATTGATGTTTTAAGAACGTTTTGACACAATCCTTTTAACCATAAACACCCTTTCATGATTTTGTGTTCTTGCGCTTACGCGTAAGACACAAAAGTGATAATATCTCAAGATTAAACCGTTGGATTTTTGAATAATTCAAAACCATTGCTTAAAAACTTGTTATAAACACGAAATCACTTACAAATTGATGATCTGAAACACGTATTTGTCAAACGATTATGGATCGTGGATTATGTTTGGTAAGATAATAAATGTGATGAAGTTAATGAGGTTGGTAGGGAATTTTATTTAAAATAACTTTAAAGTTTTGACAGTTTTGGTCCCTCTACCTTTTCCTTTTTCATTTAAAGCCATTTAACTTCTGTTTTGGTTATCAAACAAAGATTTTAAGAAAGAATCTTGACGACACTCCCCCTCGACTTAACAAAATAATGAAAGGTTATAAATTTTAGTCCCAGGAGTGTCATTGAACCAGAAAGATTTACCACCATTGATAAAAGAAACAACCGGGATATGATAACATGCAAGTACACAGATGTTTTGAAACAGTTAAGTGATTATTTTTCTCCCCCTCAACATTTGATCAGAAAAATACTGAATTTTGAAAGATTAAAGTGTTGACGAAAGAAATGTACTTGCCATGTTGAAAAATTAAGTGATTATTTTTGTTGTTTTATCAGGTTTTATATTTTTGTATTTTGTTTTTGAAAAATTATTTACAAAAGATATTTTGGTGTTTGACGGTTTTAAGACTGTTTTAGGAGGTCATCCAATTCCTCTCGAAGTCAAACACCTCATACCAATCCGTGGACCAACTCATTAAACCTAGCGGGAGGCAAGGCTTTGGTGAGAAGATACGCCAATTGGTATTCGCACTCACCAAGTATAATTCAACTGCACTGCTCCACGTGGTCCTTGATGAAATGATAGCGAAGATCGATGTGCTTTGATTTCGAGTGTTGAACGAGTTGCACGAGATCGCAATGGCACTCCGATTGTCGCAAAGATACACGGATTCATCAAACACGTAACCATAGTCTTTGAGTTGTG
This sequence comes from Chrysanthemum lavandulifolium, assembly GCA_022545495.1. Classification (NCBI taxonomy): domain Eukaryota; kingdom Viridiplantae; phylum Streptophyta; class Magnoliopsida; order Asterales; family Asteraceae; genus Chrysanthemum; species Chrysanthemum lavandulifolium. Next base: position 160,798,314 of record CM040244.1, on the reverse strand, counting down.
TTCTCATCCGGATGACTTGAGCACAACACGCGGACATGGCTACATATTACTTCGGTTGATTACGACGATGTACAATCCTCGCTTTGATTGCCAAGACACCGGTTTATCACCAAGAAATTATAGTGCTCACAAGTACTTTTCCTTGAGTCTAAGCATCCTGCGTGGTCGTCTCTGGCGATTAGTTCAAAACCGAATCCTTGGATACGGATCCCAAGTTAATGGTTCCCTTTATGTATCGGAGGATTCTTTTAGCCTCGAGAGGTGGGTTTCAGGTTGGTCGCGATCGATAACGGGAGCATAGATAAACGACAAATACAATATCGGTCTGCTGGTCGTTAGATACATGAGTGACCCAATAATACTGGTGTTTGGTAGGGTCAACTAATTTCCCATGTAAATCGTCTAGTTTCTTGGTATGAGTCATTGGTGTGGCATAAGTGTCACAGATTTCATTCAAATTTGTTTAACAATTCAAGGGCATATTTGGACCGACTCAAGAAAATACCACTGGGTGATTGATGAACTTGCGGTCCTAGAAAGAGCGTAAGTTCACCCATCATGGACATTTCAAAATTTTCTTCATTAGTTTTGCAAAAGCGATTGAGTACTTTTTATGTGTAGACCCAAAAATGATGTCATCCACGTAAATTTGAACAATTAAGATATGTGCCCCATGATATTGTATAAAAAGAGTAGGGTCGACCGAACCTTTGGTGAAATTATTAGCAATGAGGAAAGATGATAGCTTATCGTACCATGCCCGAGGAGCTTGTTTTAGACCATTAGAGCTTTGTTGAGTTTGTAGACATGGTTCGGGAACTCAGGATCAACGAATCCATCTGGTTGGCTGACATAAACAGTTTCTTTAAGTTGTCCATTGAGAAGCATAATTTTGACATCCATCGATAGACCGTCATTTCATATGAGCGCGAATGCGAGAAATATCCGAACGACCTCAAGGCGAGCAATCGGAGCAAAAGATTCTTCAAAGTCTATTCCTCTTCCCGACGATAACCCTTAGCAACTAGGCGTGACTTGTTTGGATTATGTTTCCTTGACATCAATTTGTTTTCCAAATCCATTTGAGACCAATGACGTAGACCCTATAAGTCTTTCAACCAGTTCCATACTTCAAGATGTTTGAATTGGTTGAGTTCTTCTTGCATGGATTCAATCTAGTTGTCTTTTGTCATTGCGTCTTTAATGTTTTAGGCTCAAATTGGCGGACGGTGAGTGCATAAATGCAATGTTCACCATCTGTGTGAAGATGTTGTCTCGTAACAACCGGTTGATTCGGGTTGCCAATAATATTTGCGGAGGATGGTCTTTTGTCCATCGATGTGTAGAGGGTTGATGTTGGTATACATTGTGCGGATTCGAGGATTCAAATGGTTTGTTGATGATTCTACGATATCGGTGCAGCAGTTTCATTAGCAAACGGGTTAAAGAACGCATTTGGATCAAAATCTGCGGTGGGGTACTTCATTCGAATATCATCACCGGTTCATCATTGTTGGAAGCGGTTTGTTCAACTATTATGGTGGAGTCAATCGGTGGTGCTTCTTCAACAGAGTTGTTGTAGTGGGTGTATCACGTATAAGAGTAGTATCGAGTTGAGCGTGAAACAGTGGATACACCGAGCACGTTCATCAATATCACATCCTTTGAGCAGTGAGCAAATAACCTTTCCATTTGTTGACGAGTAAGCGGGGATTTGTTCGGTGATGATGGGGGTTGAGGAAGTTTAAGCGGTTGTGACCGGGTTCTAAGTCATTATACTCGAAGCCATTTCGTAAGTTCATCAAAATGAGCATGAATCGTTTCCATAACTTTGTTTTGTACGACGATTCCAGATCCGGTAATGTAACGCCCCGACTCGCCAAGGGTAAAGGAATCACAAGTAATGGTGTCATATCAAAGCAAAACATAAATAACCAAAAGAAGTCTTAACATAAATGCGTAAATAATCCAAGTCAAATGACTTCAATAAATAGGTCCCAGCGGAAACATAATAAACTTCAACATAATATCCGAAATAAATAAGTCTTAAATGGCATCATAAGAAATCAAAGCCAAAATCTCTAAGGTAAGTCCACTCAAGCACTCATCCCAAAGCAACCCAGCTTCCAATGCTTAGATACCTGCCGCTGAAAAGTGCGGTTGAGCTTCAAAAGCCCAGTGAATAGATATGAAAGCAAAAGCGAATACTAAACGATATCGAATACGAAATAAAATGAATGAGCGTTAGCAAAATCATAATCATTTTCAAAGCATAAATCATAATTTTCAACATAAAGTTTATAGTCAACTACCACGAGCCCGTAAACATATATCGATCATATTCATATTCACATAAGGCAGCCCATAAACATATATCATATCATATTCATATTCATTTTGTAAGGAGACATTTGTAGGGAGACCTACGAGTTATGAAGGACGTGCATGCACGCAAAGATCAATCATCGATAACATATAACATATAACATATAACGGATCTAGGATGCATCCATACGCCTTCCTACATATTCACAAATATGCTTCACCATCCGAGACGTGGCGAACATCACTCTATCGCCCTAGAGTCATATCGAGGTGCATCATCGATACGGACATGGAACCCCATGACTAGTTAAATATTTGGCTCGGGTGTCAAACTATCTTAGGTCAAATCGAATGTCATAACCGACACGGATCATCTTTTATCGTAAAATCATTCATATTTCCAAAATCATAGTTTTCATATCGATAGTTCAAAATCGATGTTTCATAATTCGAAATCGAGTTCGGATAAGCAATAGCTCAAACAAATCGATTTTGGGGTTCATAGCAAAGGCTTAGGAAACCCTAATACGAAAGAAAACGTTAAAAGAAACCTTTATCGAAAAGGTCGAATATCTGTACCTTATTCCAAAGCAAATGATCGAAAAGCGAAAGACGAAAGGCAAAGGATTACTCCTCTTCTCGTAACCTATAGACATTAACGGTCGTCCATGTTATTTATGATTCCATAATCGTCGAAATGATCTTTTAATATTTGGTGTTCATACTTAATGATCTTCATACTTTAGGGTTTTATTAAATGAGACTTAAGTATTTTATAATTAATGTTGTAGATTAGAGTTCGTTATGTCATTTATTAAAGTCTAGGGTTAAATGTGAAAATAGTTTATAAGTCATAACTCACACATGAAATAACAAATTACTATATTTAGCTCAAACCCTAATCGACTCTCATTTATGTTCTAGGGTTTTCTTATTCTTTAATGTCTCATTAATATGCATTTACTTTACATGTTACGTCTTAATGACTCGCTACTTAACCTAATATGTAAATGATAACAATCTTTCCTTTTATGTTTTACCATGTACGTTTATGATTTTATGTGACATACAAGTTACTTATTACTCGGATAAATTACACGTGTACATAACTACTAGTTCACTTGAATTAATATAACGCACACAAAAGAGACACGTTCACAAACATTTAGGGTTTGATATACTTTATTCGCTTTACATATTAAACTAGGGTTTATGTTTACGTGACCCTTACTTGTTTATTACACGTCCAAAACTTATATATATATATTCGGTTCAACTAGGGTTTCGGCTAGTAGGTTTACGCAAGTCTTAGCTCATCTAAACACGTTACATATTCAAGTTATAATGTTTTACATAAGCCGAATAATTTACAATATGGTTCGGTCCTAACTCATGCATGGTTCGCCTACATAACTCAACATATACATGACCCGATTCAATATTACATCTTCGTTACATGTTCTTTAATATTTATCAAGTTTAATTCATTAGGGTTTGCCTTGGTTTTGGTTTACACCTCGCCAAGAAAAAGAAACCAAAAAACTCGACTAAACAAAATATAACTCGACATATACATGCAAGGTACGTCAAAACAAGACGAATAAACGTTATACCTTAACTTGTTTGAAGCTAAAACTCGACACCAAGGGGTGTTGAGTGTTCGGACGAATGGAAACAAGGAGAAAAGAGAGGCAAACTAAAACTAGGGTTTCACTTTTGAGGTTATGTGTTGTATTTATAGTGGTAGTATTTAGTTTAGGCAAAGGAGGGGTTGGGTTCGGTTTGGGTCCAACCGAGCACACCAAAACGCCCAAAATGGGCTTCGCCCTTAATCCAACGAACAAAAACAAACGCCTTGGGCTCTAGATCCTCGGCTTGGCAAGACAAACATAACAAGAGCCATACAAATAAACGAATGGCCCAACATTATTGGCGAATAGTTTAAGTCCTTCGTCGTACCAAAGTCGTTCACGTAATTATATTCGTTAAGTTTTTATTCATTCGTAAGTTAGGCTTTTAATTTCATTAGATGATTATAAACGTGTTTTACGATTTTATAATTCTTGGTTCCAAGGGTATTTTCGTCTTTATATATGTTTTAGATTTTCGGTTTTACAATTCTTCCTCTAAAAAATTTTCGTCCTCGAAAATTGAAATGAAACAAACGAAACGAGATGAGAACATACCGAACTATTCAAAGAAATGAGGATAACTAGCTCGCACCGACTCTTCGGTTTCCCAAGTAGCCTCACGCTCCGGGTGATTTTTCCAAAGAATCTTAACGAACGGAATGACTTTACTTCTCATGACTCTTTCTTGTCTTTCTAAAATGGCTTCCGGTTCTTCAGATAAAGACATATCGGATTGAATTTGATCCAACGGATACGAAACAACGTGTAATGGATGATAGTTGTATCCCCTTAGATGAGATACATGGAACACATCATGAACATGCGATAACGGAGGCGGAAGTGCTAAACGATACGAAACTTCTCCTATACGCTCCAAAATTTCAAACGGACCAATGAATCGAGGACTGAGATTGCCCTTGATTCCAAAACGTTTCACACCTCTAAACGGTGATCACCAACTCGAAACTCTAAATCACGACGATGCTTGTCGGCATAACTTTTCTGACGAGACCTAGCCTCCTTCAACTTTTCTCTAGCAACAGCTACTTTCTCATTAGTGATCTCAATAATTTCGGACCTTCGATTAGACGTTCACCTACTTCATCCCAACAAGTAGGTGATCTACATTTCCTTCCATAAAGAAGTTCAAACGGTCTTTGCCTTAATGCTAGCATGCCAACTGTTGTTGTATGCAAACTCTACCAAACACAAATATTCATCCCACCGCCATCCATTCCAAAGCACAAGCCCTTAGCATGTCCTCTAAGGTCCGAATAGTCCTCTCGACCGACCATCCGTTTGAGGATGAAACGCCGTACTAAAATTAAGTCGAGTACCCCAAGCTTTTGCAAACCCTTCCGAAACGAAGTAAAACGCGGATCCCTATCGACACAATAGACGCTCGGAGTACCATGAAGTCTAACTATCTCTTGTCAAAAATCTCGCCAATCTACCAATACCATAATCCTTTCTAATTGGTAAGAAATGAGCGGATTTGGTTAGCCGATCAACAACCACCCAAATCGCATCATGCTTCTTCTTAGTAAGAGGTAGTCCGGTCACAAAGTCCATAGATATCTTATCCCACTTCCATGTCGGAATATCCAATGGTTGTAACAATCCACTAGCTCTTTGATGTTCGATCTTCACTTGCTTACAAATCATACACTTCGACACAAACGTCGCCACATCTTGCTTCATGCCGTTCCACCGAAATATTGTTTCAAATCCCTATACATCTTGGTAGAACCGGGATGGATAGTGAAAGGAGAACTATGAGCTTCACCATAACTTTCTCACGAAGCACCGATCATTGGGAACACAAAGCCTATCTTCATACCATACAATTCCGTCGTTATCAACCTTAAATTCCGCCGCTTACCTTCTTCAACATTTTGCGCCACGGCCCACACACGCCGTCATCTTTCGAGCTTCCTTAATTTGCGAGATAAGGTTCGACTCCACCTTCATACTAGCCCAAGATCCACCAAAACCTCGTCGCACAACTCAACATCCAAACGCTCTAAGTCACGAATGATCCTAGGCTCAATCTCAATACTTGCAAGCATGCGATTTCCGGCTAAGTCGTCAAGAACTACATTAGCCTTACCAGGATGGTACTGAATGTTAGTGTCATAATCCTTAAGAAGTTCTAACCATCTTCTTTGTCTCATGTTGAGTTCCTTTTGAGTGAAAATATACTTGAGACTCTTATGGTCGGTGAAAATATCACACGTCTCTCCATACAAGTAATGTCTCCAGATCTTCAACGCGAACACCACGGCAGCTAACTCAAGGTCATGAGTTGGGTAATTCTCCTCATAAGGTTTCAGTTGTCTTGAAGCGTAAGCTATCACCTTACCATGTTGCATCAAGACACAACCCAATCCTTTCTTAGATGCATCGCTATAGATTTGATATCCTCCAGAACCAGATGGAAGAGTCAAAATAGGAGCGGACACCAACCTCCGTTTCAACTCTTCAAAACTCTTTTCTCTTTCATCCGTCCACACGAACTTTTCACCTTTCCTCATCAATTGGGTTAAAGGCAAAGCTAAACGAGAGAAACCTTCAACAAAGCGTCGGTAGTATCCAAAGAAGTCCTAGAAAACTCCTAACCTCGATCCATCGTCGTAGGTCTTGGCCACTTAGTGATAGCCTCAACCTTAGACGGATCCATGGTGATACCATCAGCAGATACAATATGACCAAGGAAAGCGACTTGTCCTAACCAAAATTCACACTTCGAGAATTTGGCGTACAACTTCTTCTTCCTCAGAATCTCCAAAACTATCCGGAGATGTTGCTCATGCTCCTCTTCAGACTTAGAGTAAACTAAAATGTCGTCGATGAAAACAATAACGAACTTGTCGAGGAACTCATGGAAAACACGATTCATCGTGTCCATAAACACAAGAGCGCATTCGTCAAACCAAAAGGCATAACGAGAAACTCATAATGACCATATCCGTACGAAACGCGGTCTTAGGAACATCTTGCTCCTTCACACGTAGTTGATGATAACCGCACCTCGGATCAATCTTAGAAAAGAACTTAGCTCCTTGCGCTTGATCAAACAAATCGTCTATGCGTGGAAGAGGATAACGGTTTCAATAGTAATACGGTTGAGTTCACGGTAGTCGATACATAGCGCATACTTCCATCCTTCTTCTTCACAAACAAAACAGTGCACCCCATGGAGAAACACTAGGTCGAATGAATCCATTATCTATCATCTCTTGCACTGTTCCTTCAACTCCTTCGCCTCTACAAAGCCATACGATACGGAGCTTTCAAATCGGTTTAGCACCGTGAATCAACTCAATGCTAAACTCAACTTCTAGCTGGAGGAAGACCGGAAGTTCATCGGGAAAACGTCGGTGAATTCACAAACAATGAAAGGTTTTCAATGTTAGGACTCTCCAAAGATGTGTCCTTAACGGATGCTAGAAAACCTTGACACCCATGAGCAATCATGGTCCGTGCCTTCATAGCGTAAATGAACTTAACAGATTTGAGTGGTTTAGAACCATAATAAATGAATTCGGGATGTTTTATGTCTCCAAAGATCACAGTTCTAGCATAGCGATCGATGGAAGCTCTATGATAAGCCAACCAATCCATGCCTAGAATGATATCAAAGTCGACCATATCGAGAGGATACGGATGTGCGGGCGAATACGATCATCAAAACGAAGAGGACACTTAGCGTATTTATGATCAATGATCATGTGGTTTTCATAGGCGTAGATATCGATAAGTGATTCGTTAGTGGTTGTGGCTTCATATTAAGTTTCTTAGCACATGTGATGGATATAATGGAGTGTGTGGCACCGTGTCAAATAAAACGAAGATGAATAATCATCAATGAAAAGAGTGCCCGTAATGGTACTCAAGTATGCTCTACCGATTCCTAGTAGTAGCATAAACACGTCCGATGGTAGGTGGCGGCTTGGTGTAGTTTCCGAGAATCGCGGGTTCCTCTTAGGGCAATCCTTGATCTTGTGAGTAGTGGAACCACAAGAGAAACATCCACCGATGGCCTTGAAACACGGTCCGGATGAGCCTTTCCACAAGTAGTACAGATAGGTGGGGAGGCAAAACTTCACCGTCCTTTGTCGACGTAAGATCTGAAGCACGACCGATTTGATCCTCGAGCCGATCGATCTTTGTTGTAACGGGTTATTGTTACCTTGATTCGACGATCATTTCCATTCTTACCAGAGCTCGCTATCCCGACCCCTCCCTCGGGCGCCTAGAGTCCACATTCCTTCCCGATGACCCGTGATCATAACCCTTATCCACTTGTCCCTCGAATCATAACTCCCGCCAAGATTTCTTTATACTCATTACTTTGAGTCCTACCTGAATCCGATCACCATCGCGATTACGCTTGTTGTAACCCGAACCTCATGAAAGATCTCAATGTTACGAGTCGCATCATTGCAGCCGACACATCCTCATACTCGGTGTTAAGCGAGTCGGTCCAACACCCACTTCTTCATCCCCATTTGAAATGCTTAGCTTGGCGCCTACCATCTCCAAAGAATCGCTCCAACAAAGCTTACCAACCTCATAAACCTACTCATGTACTCATTGGGTTCTCATGATCAAACCGGTAGATCGCCTGATAATCCCTCTCATACCTTTGTTGTTCGCATCGTGAAGTAACGGTTATAGAAGATAGTCCAAACTCCGCCCAAGTACAAGTAATAGCAAAAGCATCTCCTCCTCGTGCTTGTTTCAATGCTTTCCACCAATTTAAAGCATCACCCTCCGGTTTGAATGCATTAAACGAGTCTTAAATTCATCTCCACAACCCAAGATTTCAAACGACTTCTCAACATGAGTGATCCAGTCCTCGGCTTGGTGGGAGTAGCAAGAAGTGCTAAAGAAAGAGGCTTGAGCTTATCAAACGCCGAGCCAAGTGTGAATGCCGATGGGTTGATTTCCTCCACCACTACCGAAGCACCATTCGATTTCGAATGTTGTTGATCACTGCTCCATCATCTCGTGTAGTCAAACCAGGAAAGAGAGTTGAGAGCATTCGCAATCGCAGCATCCATGTTAGAGTATCATCGTCTCCATCCGTATTTTGACGAGTTCGAACCATCTCGAATGATATTCAAACGATTAGCAAAATGAACAAAGGTAAGATACGAAATGGAAGTTCGCAGAAGGAAACCTAAGTCTACCCAATCCTCACGGTCAAATCCTAAACTACAAGGGATAACCTAAGGTTCTTATGTTCACGTGTCCCGACTACAAGTCGTAAACACAGGCTCGATGCCATAAATTGTAACGCCCGACCCGCCAAGGGTAAAGGAATCACAAGTAATGGTGTCATATCAAAGCAAAACATAAATAACCAAAAGAAGTCTTAACATAAATGCGGAAATAATCCAAGTCAAAATGACTTCAATACATAGGTCCCAGTGAAACATAATAAACTTCAACATAATATCCGAAATAAATAAGTCTTAAATGGCATCATAAGAAATCAAAGCTAAAATCTCTAAGGTAAGTCCACTCAAGCACTCATCCCAAAGCAACCCGACTTCCAATGCTTAGATACCGCCATGAAGAAAAGAAAAGTGCGGTGAGCTTCAAAAGCCCAAAGGAATGATATGAAAGCAAAAGCGAATACTAAACGATATCGAATATGAAATAAAGTGAATGAGCGATAGCAAAATCATAATCATTTTCAAAGTATAAATCATAATTTTCAAAATAAAGTTTATAGTCAACTACCACGAGCCCGAAACATATATCGATCATATTCATATTCACATAAGGCAACATTTCTCGGGAGGCAACATTTATGTAGGAGACCTACACGAGTTATGAAGGACGTGCATGCACGATCAATCATCGACAACGGATAACATATAACATATAATGGATCTAGGATGCATCCATACGCCCTTCCTACATATTCACAAATATGCTTCACCATCCGAGACGTGGCGTAACATCACTCAACCGCCTAGAGTCATATCGAGGTGCATCATCGATACGGACATGGAACCCCATGACTAGTTAAATATTTGGCTCGGGTGTCAAACTATCTTAGGTCAAATCGTAATGTCATAACCGACACGCATCATCTTTTATCGAAAATCATTCATATTTCCAAAATCATAGTTTTCATATCGATAGTTCAAAATCGATGTTTCATAATTCGTAAATCGAGTTCGGATAAGCAATAGCTCAAACAAATCGATTTGGGGTTCATAGCAAAGGCTTAGGAAACCCTAATACTGAAGAAAACGTTAAAGGAACCTTCTTGAAAAGGTCGAATATCTTTACCTTATTCCAAAGCAAATGATCGAAAAGCGTAAAGACGAAAGGCAAAGGATTACTCCTCTTCTCGTAACCTATAGACATTAACGGTCGTCCATGTTATTTATGATTCCATAATCGTCGAAATGATCTTTTAATATTTGGTGTTCATACTTAATGATCTTCATACTTTAGGGTTTTATTAAATGAGACTTAAGTATTTTATAATTAATGTTGTAGATTAGGGTTCGTTATGTCATTTATTAAAGTCTAGGGTTAAATGTGAAAATAGTTTATAAGTCATAACTCACACATGAAATAACAAATTACTATATTTAGCTCAAACCCTAATCGACTCTCATTTATGTTCTAGGGTTTTCTTATTCTTTAATATCTCATTAATATGCATTTACTTTACATGTTACGCCTTAATGACTCGCTACTTAACCTAATACGTAAATGATAACAATCTTTCCTTTTATGTTTTGCCATGTACGTTTATGATTTTATGTGACATACAAGTTACTTATTACTCGGATAAATTACACGTGTACATAACTACTAGTTCACTTGAATTAATATAACGCACACAAAAGAGACACGTTCACAAACATTTAGGGTTTGATATACTTTATTCGCTTTACATATTAAACTAGGGTTTATGTTTACGTGACCCTTACTTGTTTATTACACGTTCAAAACTTATATATATATATTCGGTTCAACTAGGGTTTTCGGCTAGTAGGTTTACGCAAGTCTTAGCTCGTCTAAACACGTTACATATTCAAGTTATAATGTTTTATTCATTAGCCGAATACATATATGGTTCGGTCCTAACTCATGCATGGTTCGGCCTAGTTTAGCTCAACATATACATGACCCGATTCATTATTACATCTTACGTTACATGTCTTTAATATTTATCAAGTTCAATTCATTAGGGTTTGCCTTGGTTTTGGTTTACACGCGGCCAAGAAAAAGAAAACAAAAAACTCGACTAAACAAAATATAACTCGACATATACATGCAAGGTACATCAAAGGAAGACGAATAAACGTTATACCTTAACTTGTTTGAAGCTAAAACTCGACACCAAGGGGTCTTGTGGTTCGCCGAATGGAAACAAGGAGAAAAGAGAGGCAAAGACTAAAACTAGGGTTTCACTTTTGAGGTTATGTGTTGTATTTATAGTGGTAGTATTTTAGTTTAGGCAAAGGAGGGGTTTGGGTTCGGTTTGGGTCCAACCGAGCACAAAAACTCGCCCAAATGGGCTTCGCCCTTGATCCAACGAACAAAAACAAACGCCTCGGGGGCTCTAGATCCTCGGCTTGGCGCAAAACAAACATTACAAACGAGCCCGTACAATAAACGAATGGCCCAACATTATTGGCGAAACATTTAAGTCCTTCGTCGTACTCAAAGTCGTTCACGTAATTATATTCGTTAAGTTTTTATTCATTCGTAAGTTAGGTTTTTAATTTCGTTAAATGATTATAAACGTGTTTTACGTATTTTATAATTCTTGGTTCCAAGGGTATTTTCGTCTTTATATATGTTTTAGATTTTCGGGTTTTACAATTCTTCCCCTCTAAAAAAAAATTTTCGTCCTCGAAAATTGAAATGAAACAAACGAAACGAGATGAGAACATACCGAACTATTCAAAGAAATGAGGATAACTAGCTCGCATCGACTCTTCGGTTTCCCAAGTAGCCTCACGCTCCGGGTGATTTTTCCAAAGAATCTTAACGAACGGAATGACTTTACTTCTCATGACTCTTTCTTGTCTTTCTAAAATAGCTTCCGGTTCTTCAGATAAAGACATATCGGATTGAATTTGATCCAACGGATACGAAACAACGTGTAATGGATGATAGTTGTATCCCCTTAGAAGAGATACATGGAACACATCATGAACATGCGATAACTGAGGCGGAAGTGCTAATCGATACGAAACTTCTCCTATACGCTCCAAAATTTCAAACGGACCAATGAATCGAGGACTGAGCTTGCCCTTGATTCCAAAACGTTTCACACCCCTAAACGGCGAGACTTTCAAAAATACACGATCACCAACTCGAAACTCTAAATCACGACGATGCTTGTCGGCATAACTTTTCTGACGAGACCTAGCCTCCTTCAACTTTTCTCTAGCAACAGCTACTTTCTCATTAGTGATCTCAATCATTTCCGGACCTTCGATTAGACGCTCACCTACTTCATCCCAACAAGTAGGTGATCTACATTTCCTTCCATAAAGAAGTTCAAACGGTGTTTGCCTTAATGCTAGCATGCCAACTGTTGTTGTATGCAAACTCTACCAAACATAAATATTCATCCCACCGCCATCCATTCCAAAGCACAAGCCCTTAGCATGTCCTCTAAGGTCCGAATAGTCCTCTCGATGACCATCTGTTTGAGGATGAAACGCCGTACTAAAATTAAGTCGAGTACCCCAAGCTTTTGCAAACCCTTCCGAAACGAGAAGTAAAACGCGGATCCCTATCCGACACAATAGACGCCGGAGTACCATGAAGTCTAACTATCTCTTCTTGAAAATCTCGCCAATCTACCAATACCATAATCCTTTCTAATTGGTAAGAAATGAGCGATTTGGTTAGCCGATCAACAACCACCCAAATCGCATCATGCTTCTTCTTAGTAAGAGGTAGTCCGGTCACAAAGTCCATAGATATCTTATCCCACTTCCATGTCGGAATATCCAATGGTTGTAACGATCCACTAGCTCTTTGATGTTCGATCTTCACTTGTCGACAAATCATACACTTCGACACAAACGTTGCCACATCTTGCTTCATGCCGTTCCACCGAAATATCGTTTCAAATCCCTATACATCTTGGTAGAACCAGATGGATAGTGAAAGGAGAACTATGAGCTTGACCATAACTTTCTCAATGGCACCGATCATTGGGAACACAAAGCCTATCTTCATACCATACAATTCCGTCGTTATCAACCTTAAATTCCTACCGCTTACCTTCTTCAACATTTTGCACCACGGCCCACAACGTCATCTTTCTCGAGCTTCCTTAATTTGCGATATAAGGTTCGACTCCACCTTCATACTAGCCCAAGATCCACCAAAACCTCGTACGCACAACTCAACATCCAAACGCTCTAAGTCACGAATGATCCTAGGCTCAATCTCAATACTTGCAAGCATGCACGATTTCCGGCTAAGTCGTCAAGAACTACATTAGCCTTACCAGATGGTATCAATGTTAGTGTCATAATCCTTAAGAAGTTCTAACCATCTTCTTTGTCTCATGTTGAGTTCCTTTGAGTGAAAATATACTTGAGACTCTTATGGTCGGTGAAAATATCACACGCTCTCCATACAAGTAATGTCTCCGGATCTTCAACGCAAACACCACAGCAGCTAACTCAAGGTCATGAGTTGGGTAATTCTCCTCATAAGGTTTCAGTTGTCTTGAAGCGTAAGCTATCACCTTACCATGTTGCATCAGAGACACAACCCAATCCTTTCTTAGATGCATCGCTATAGATTTGATATCCTCCGAACCGGATGGAAGAGTCAAAATAGGAGCGGACACCAACCTCCGCTTCAACTCTTCAAAACTCTTTTCTCTTTCATCCGTCCACACTAACTTTTCACCTTTCCTCATCAATTGGGTTAAAGGCAAAGCTAAACGAGAGAAACCTTCAACAAAGCGTCGGTAGTATCCAAGAAGTCCTAGAAAACTCCTAACCTCGGTCACGTCGTAGGTCTTGGCCACTTAGTGATAGCCTCAACCTTAGACGGATCCATGGTGATACCATCGGCAGATACAATATGACCAAGGAAAGCGACTTGTCCTAACCAAAATTCACACTTCGAGAATTTGGCGTACAACTTCTTCTTCCTCGTAATCTCCAAAACTATCCGGAGATGTTGCTCATGCTCCTCTTCGACTTAGAGTAAACTAAAATGTCGTCGATGAAAACAATAACGAACTTGTCGAGGAACTCATGGAAAACACGATTCATCGTGTCCATAAACACAAGAAAGCGCATTCGTCAAACCAAAAGGCATAACGAGAAACTCATAATGACCATATCTCGTACGAACGCGGTCTTAGGAACATCTTGCTCCTTCACACGTAGTTGATGATAACCGACCTCGATCAATCTTAGAAAAGAACTTAGCTCCTTGCGCTTGATCAAACAAATCGCCTATGCGTGGAAGAGGATAACGGTTTCAATAGTAATACTGGTTGAGTTCACGGTAGTCGATACATAGACGCATACTTCCATCCTTCTTCTTCACAAACAAAACAGGTGCACCCATGGAGAAACACTAGGTCGAATGAATCCATTATCTATCATCTCTTGCACTGTTCCTTCAACTCCTTCGCCTCTACAGTGCCATACGATACGGAGCTTTGAAATCGGTTTAGCACCGTGAATCAACTCAATGCTAAACTCAACTTCTAGGCGGAGGAAGACCGTGAAGTTCATCGGGAAAACGTCGGTGAATTCACAAACAATGAAAAGGTTTTCAATGTTAGGACTCTCCAAAGATGTGTCCTTAACGGATGCTAGAAAACCTTGACACCCATGAGCAATCATGGTCCGTGCCTTCATAGCGTAAATGAACTTAACAGATTTGAGTGGTTTAGAACCATAATAAATGAATTCGTGATGTTTTATGTCTCCAAAGATCACGCCTAGCATAGCGATCGATGGAAGCTCTATGATAAGCCAACCAATCCATGCCTAGAATGATATCAAAGTCGACCATATCGAGAGGATACAGATGTGCGGTGAATACGATCATCAAAACGAAGAGGACACTTAGCGATTTATGATCAATGATCATGTGGTTTTCATAGGCGAGATATCGATAAGTGATTCGTTAGTGGTTGTGGCTTCATATTAAGTTTCTTAGCACATGTGATGATATAATGGAGTGTGTGGCACCGTGTCAAATAAAACGAAGACAGAATAATCATCAATGAAAAGAGTGCCCGTAATGGTACTCAAGTATGCTCTACCGATTCCTAGTAGTAGCATAAACACGTCCGATGGTAGGTGGCGGCTTGGTGTAGTTTCCGTGAATCGCGGGTTCCTCTTAGGGCAATCCTTGATCTTGTGAGTAGTGGAACCACAAGAGAAACATCCACCGTGGCCTTGAAACACGGTCCCGATGAGCCTTTCCACAAGTAGTACAGATAGGTGGGGAGGCAAAACTTCACCGTCCTTCTTGACGGTAAGATCCTCAAGCACGACCACGATTTGATCCTCGAGCCGATCGATCTTTGTTGTAACCGGTTATTGTTACCTTGATTCGACGATCATTTCCATTCTTACCGGCCACTCGCTATCCTCGACCCCTCGCCTCGGGCGCCTAGAGTCCACATTCCTTCCCGATCGACCTCACGATCATAACCCTTATCCACTTGTCCCTCGAATCATAACTCCCGCCAAGATTTCCTTATACTCATTACTTTGAGTCCTACCTTGAATCCGATCACCATCGCGATTCGCTTGTTGTAACCCGAACCTCATGAAAGATCTCAATGTTACGAGTCGCATCATTGCAGCCGACACATCCTCATACTCGGTGTTAGCGGTCGGTCCAACACCCACTTCTTCATCCCCATTTGAAATGCTTAGCTTGGCGCCTACCATCTCCAAAGAATCGCTCCAACAAAGCTTACCAACCTCATAAACCTACTCATGTACTCATTGGGTTCTCATGATCAAACCGGTAGATCGCCTGATAATCCTCTCATACCTTTGTTGTTCCGCATCGTGAAGTAACGGTTATAGAAGATAGTCCAAACTCCGCCCAAGTACAAGTAATAGCAAAAGCATCTCCTCCTCGTGCTTGTTTCAATGCTTTCCACCAATTTAAAGCATCACCCTCCAAATTGAATGCAATAAACGAGTCTTAAATTCATCTCCACAACCCAAGATTTCAAACAGACTTCTCAACATGAGTGATCCAGTCCTCGGCTTGATGGGAGAGTAGCGGCGGTGCTAAAGAAAGAGGCTTGAGCTTACAAACGCCGAGCCAAGTGTGAATGCCGATGGGTTGATTTCCTCCACCACTACCCAAGCACCATTCGATTCGAATGTTGTTGATCACTGCTCCATCATCTCGTGTAGTCAAACCGGGGAAAAGAGAGTTGAGAGCATTCGCAATCGCAGCATCCATGTTAGGAGTATCATCGTCTCCATCCAGATTTTGACGAGTTCGAACCATCTGAATGATATTCACACGATTAGCAAAATGAACAAAGGTGAGATACGAAATGGAAGTTCGCAGAAGGAAACCTAAGTCTACCCAATCCTCACAGGTCAAATCCTAAACTACAAGGGATAACCTAAGGTTCTTATGTTCACAGGTCCTGACTACAAGTCGTAAACCTGGGCTCTGATGCCATAAATTGTAACGCCCCGACCCGCCAAGGGTAAAGGAATCACAAGTAATGGTGTCATATCAAAGCAAAACATAAATAACCAAAAGAAGTCTTAACATAAATGCGGAAATAATCCAAGTCAAAATGACTTCAATACATAGGTCCCAGCGGAAACATAATAAACTTCAACATAATATCCGAAATAAATAAGTCTTAAATGGCATCATAAGAAATCAAAGCTAAAATCTCTAAGGTAAGTCCACTCAAGCACTCATCCCAAAGCAACCCGACTTCCAATGCTTAGATACCGCGGAAGAAAAGAAAAGTGCGGTGAGCTTCAAAAGCCCAAAGTGATGATATGAAAGCAAAAGCGAATACTAAACGATATCGAATATGAAATAAAGTGAATGAGCGATAGCAAAATCATAATCATTTTCAAAGTATAAATCATAATTTTCAAAATAAAGTTTATAGTCAACTACCACGAGCCCGAAACATATATCGGATCATATTCATATTCATAAGGCAACATTTCTCGGCAACATTTGTAGGGAGACCTACCAGAGTTATGAAGGACGTGCATGCACGCAGATCAATCATCGACATAACATATAACATATAACATATAACGATCTAGGATGCATCCATACGCCCTTCCTACATATTCACAAATATGCTTCACCATCCGTAGACGTGGCGTAACATCACTCTCATCGCCTAGAGTCATATCGAGGTGCATCATCGATACGGACATGGAACCCCATGACTAGTTAAATATTTGGCTCGGTGTCAAACTATCTTAGGTCAAATCGTAATGTCATAACCGATACGGATCATCTTTTATCGTAAAATCATTCATATTTCCAAAATCATAGTTTTCATATCGATAGTTCAAAATCGATGTTTCATAATTCGTAAATCGAGTTCGGATAAGCAATAGCTCAAACAAATCGATTTTGGGGTTCATAGCAAAGGCTTAGGAAACCCTAATACGAAAGAAAACGTTAAAGGAAACCTTCTTGAAAAGGTCGTAATATCTGTACCTTATTCCAAAGCAAATGATCGAAAAGCGAAAGACGAAAGGCAAAGGATTACTCCTCTTCTCGTAACCTATAGACATTAACGGTCGTCCATGTTATTTATGATTCCATAATCGTCGAAATGATCTTTTAATATTTGGTGTTCATACTTAATGATCTTCATACTTTAGGGTTTTATTAAATGAGACTTAAGTATTTTATAATTAATGTTGTAGATTAGGGTTCGTTATGTCATTTATTAAAGTCTAGGGTTAAATGTGAAAATAGTTTATAAGTCATAACTCACACATGAAATAACAAATTACTATATTTAGCTCAAACCCTAATCGACTCTCATTTATGTTCTAGGGTTTTCTTATTCTTTAATATCTCATTAATATGCATTTACTTTACATGTTACGCCTTAATGACTCGCTACTTAACCTAATACGTAAATGATAACAATCTTTCCTTTTATGTTTTACCATGTACGTTTATGATTTTATGTGACATACAAGTTACTTATTACTCGGATAAATTACACGTGTACATAACTACTAGTTCACTTGAATTAATATAACGCACACAAAAGAGACACGTTCACAAACATTTAGGGTTTGATATACTTATTCGCTTTACATATTAAACTAGGGTTTATGTTTACGTGACCCTTACTTGTTTATTACACGTTCAAAACTTATATATATATATATTCGGTTCAACTAGGGTTTCGGCTAGTAGGTTTACGCAAGTCTTAGCTCATCTAAACACGTTACATATTCAAGTTATAATGTTTTACATCATTAGCCGAATACACATATGGTTCGGTCCTAACTCATGCATGGTTCGCCTAGTTTAACTCAACATATACATGACCCGATTCAATATTACATCTTACGTTACATGTTCTTTAATATTTATCAAGTTTAATTCATTAGGGTTTGCCTTGGTTTTGGTTTACACCTCTCGGACAAGAAAAGAAACAAAAAACTCGACTAAACAAAATATAACTCGACATATACATGCAAGGTACATCAAAGGAAGACGAATAAACGTTATACCTTAACTTGTTTGAAGCAAAACTCGACACCAAGGGTGTTAGTGTTCGCCGAATGGAAACAAGGAAAAAAGAGGCAAAGCTAAAACTAGGGTTTCACTTTTGAGGTTATGTGTTGTATTTATAGTAGTAGTATTTTTTAGGTTTAAGCAAATTGGGGGGTTTGGGTTCGGTTTGGGTCCAACCGAGCACAAAAACCACGCCCAAAATGGGCTTGCCCTTGATCCCATTGAACACAAAACAAACGCCCGTTGGGCTCTCTTGATTCTCGGCTTGGCGCAAAACAAACATAACAAACGAGCCATACAAACAAACGAACGGCCCAACATTATTAGCGAATAGTTTAAGTCCTTCGTCGTACCAAAGTCGTTTTTTTTTTTTTTTTTTTTTTTTTTTTTTTTTTTTTTTTTTTTTTTTTTTTTTTTTTTTTTTTTTTTTTTTTTTTTTTTTTTTTTTTTTTTTTTTTTTTTTTTTTTTTTTTTTTTTTTTTTTTTTTTTTTTTTTTTTTTTTTTTTTTTTTTTTTTTTTTTTTTTTTTTTTTTTTTTTTTTTTTTTTTTTTTTTTTTTTTTTTTTTTTTTTTTTTTTTTTTTTTTTTTTTTTTTTTTTTTTTTTTTTTTTTTTTTTTTTTTTTTTTTTTTTTTTTTTTTTTTTTTTTTTTTTTTTTTTTTTTTTTTTTTTTTTTTTTTTTTTTTTTTTTTTTTTTTTTTTTTTTTTTTTTTTTTTTTTTTTTTTTTTTTTTTTTTTTTTTTTTTTTTTTTTTTTTTTTTTTTTTTTTTTTTTTTTTTTTTTTTTTTTTTTTTTTTTTTTTTTTTTTTTTTTTTTTTTTTTTTTTTTAAAATTTGGAAGTTTTTTTTAAAGTTTTAAGGAAACCTTTTAAAATTTTTAAAAACCCCCAATTTTAAAAGGGTCCCAAAAAAATTCCCCCTAAAAAATTTAAAAAGGATAACCTAGGTTTTTCCTTTGTTCAGTTTTCCCGGAACACCCAAGTTTCCCGGGTAAAAACCCGGCTCGAAAATGGGAAATAAAATTTTGAAAACGCCCGAAACCCCGAAAAAAAGGTAAAAAAGGAATCAAACAAGGGTAAATTTTTGTTTCAAATACAAAAACCCAAAAACCCATTTAAATTTAAAACCCCCAAAAGAAAATCCCTTAACTAAATTTTGGGAAAATTTAAAAAATTTCCCCCCAAAAGTTTAAAATGAAACTTCCAAAAATTTAAAACCCAAAATTTAGGTCCCAAGTGAAACCCCAAAAATAATAAATTTTCCCAACAAATTTAAAAATTTATCCCCAAATAAATAAGTCTTTTTAAAAAACCCCAAATTTCCCATTTTAAGAAAAATCAAACCAAAATCAAAGGGTAAAGGTTTTCCCAAATCAACCATTTCAAATTCCAAAGCCAACCCAGCCTAAAATTCCTTAATACCACCCAAAGAAAAAAGGGTTTTTCCCCGGCCGAGGGGCTTCAAAAACCCCAAAAGGGAAAAGATATTTTGAAACAAAAGTTAAACTTAAAAACCCCGATAAATCGAATATAAAATAAAAAGGGTTTACGTTTGCCCAAAAAAATCATTAATATTTTTCAAAGAATTTAAATCCCATTTAAAAATTTTTTTTTCAACCCCTTTAAAAAAGGTTTAAAAAAAGTCCAACTAAAAACCAAAACCCCGGAAACCCGGGTAAAACTAAATTTATCCCAAATTTTTCCCCATTTTCAAAAAGGCCCCAAACATTTAAAGGCAACATTTTTTTGGGGAAGTACCCCTGTTAAAGAAGGAAAAACCCCCCGTATTTGGGACGCCCAAAGACAATTTCCTCCCGAAAAATTGATAAACCATAAATTTAAAACCCCCCAAAAATAAATTTGATTTCCTTTAAAAAAGGGATGCCCATTTCGGCCTTCCTAAACAAAAAATTTCAAAAAAAAAATATGTTTTCCACCTCCCGAAGACCCCCGATAACAAAAATTTCCCTCTTAAAATCGGCCCCCTTTAAAAAGTCAAAATTAGGGAAAAAAGGTTGGGCATTTCATCCCCCGGGGGAAATTTAAAACCCAAAACAAATTTTTTGGAACCCCAAAATTTGGGGAAACTTTAGTTTTAAAAAATTTTTTGGCCGTTCAAAAAACCTTTAAAACTTGGTTTCAAAATCCCTTTTGGGTTTCCAAAAAAATTGGGACAAAGCAAATTTATTTCCCTTTTAAAAATCCCGTAAAATCATTAAATGTTTTCAAAACACAAAAGCCTTTTTTTCAATTTGGGGAGGTTCAAAATCGAGGGGTTTTCATAAATTTCCCGGGTTTTAAATATTCGTAAAAAGGGCCCAAATAAATCAAAAAAAAATCCGAAATTTGGGGGGTTCAAATTGCAAAAAGGCTAGGGGGCCCCTTTATTTCCCAAGGGCTTTAAAGGGGAACCCTTTTTGGGAAACGAAATCCAAGACCATTTTCCCAAAGAAAGATTTGGGGAAAACAGCCCGGGCAAAGATTACCTCCCCCTTTTAAGCATTTTCCGTCCGTATTTTACCCCCATAAACCCGCCCGTTTTAAATTTTGACCCCTAAATTTATACTTTGTTTAAAATTTGGACTAATTTAAATATTAATTTTTGTTAAAATTTCAAAACATTTATTTAAATTTCGGGGAAATTGAAAAAGTTAAATTCATAAACCTATCAAATCTTATTTCCTCAAACCCAATCGCTCCAAAATTTATATTTTTTTCTTTTCTAAATAACTTTAAAAGTTTGAAATCCCCCAATTTTTAAAATGAAAGAAAATCTTTTTAAAGTTTAAAATGTACCCCTTTGAATGCCTACCTTAAAATTCCCCCAAAATTCCTTCTAAACATTCCACCCCGTTAATTAAAAGGGAAAAAGGGGCTTGTACCTTTAAAGGGTTGATTACTTTACCCGTTATTACGGGGTTTTTTTAACCCCCAACCTTTTATTCAAAGGGAAAATTTAATATTTAAAATAGGGGAATATTCGCCCAGTATTTCGAATTTGTTTAACCACCCAATATATTAAATTAAAAAAACAAAGGGTTCAAAAAACCAAAAATTTTGGTTCCTAAACTTTCAGCATGTTCCATAAACATAAACCCTCACAAATTAGACCCGCCAATAAAAATCACGTAATGGTTCTTGAAAATAAATCCAAAAGGTTTAACATAAAGGTTCCGTTGTTAAACGGTCCCAAAAAAACAAAAAACTTCAACAAAACCAAAAAATAAGTCTTAAATATCAAAAAATCAAAGAAAACAAAGTATACACTATAAAGCAACCGCCCAAAGTTGAAACCCGCCAAAAAAAAAGGAGAAAAGGGAAAGAGGCAAACTAAAAATGTCTTTGAATTAGTTTTTATTTTAAAGTAAATTAATTTTAAATAAAGTTTTTTCCCCCAACGGCCAAACTTTCCCCAAATTTGGCCTTTGGGCCTTTGTAGAACCCCAAAAAACCGTGGCCCAATTCGGCAAGAAAACAAACATAAACAAAAGGGCCCCGACAATCCTTTGCCCAACCGGATAAATCCTACCCCACAAAATTTCCGGGTTTAACATTTAAGTTTTTTTCATATTTAGGTTTTAAATCAAAATTTAAAACCCTTTTTACGTTTTAAATTCTGTTTCCAAATCGTTTATAATGTTTAAAAATTTTTTTTAAACTTCCTCTAAAAATTTTTGCCCTAAAATTGAAATTTAAAAAGAAAGAAAAGGAAAAGAAACATACCCCTTTCCAAAGAAACGAGGTAACAAAGCAAATACTTTTTTAAACTTTAAGCCTTTTTATTTTTCCAAAATTTTTAATTTGGTTTAATTATTCTATTTTTTTTTTTTAAAAATTTTGGTCTTTTGATAAAAAAACAAACCCAAATGAAATTTATAATTTTACTAAACCCATTTATATATTTACCCTTAAAGAACTAATGAAAATTAAACTCATTTAACCAAAGTAATTAACACTTCTTTTATTTACCGGGAAAATTTTAAAAACGCCATTTAATAAAAAAAACTTTTCAAACTTTTTAATTTTAAACAATAAAAAAATTTTAAACTTTAGGGTTTTTAACTTTTTTTTTTAAAAACAGGGGTTTTTTTTCTTTTTTTCACAAAACTTAATTTTATTATTTTCTTTAATTTTCCCTGGTTCGCAACTATTCCAAACAAATAACATTAATTTTTCAATAAAATTTCAAATGTTGTTTTAATTCTTGGTTGAAACTCCAAAAAAAAAAATTTCACCCCAAATTCCCAAAACAAGTTTAACAAAGGGTTTGGTTTACCCTTCCCGAAACGAAATCCTTTAAAAAGGAAAAGGAAAGCAAATTAAAATTTTTTTTGAGTAAAAAGGGTTTTTGAAATTTAAAAGGGGGGGGGAAGCAAAACCTTGGTCCCTTTGATTATTTTTTAAAAAATTTTATTTTTCCCCTTTAAGAAAAGGTGAAATTTGGTTTGGATCCCCCACCAAACGTTCCTTTTTTAGTTAAGAAAACAAAAAGGCCTTTAAAATTTCATAAACTTAGTTATAATTTGTTCAAGGGCCCCTTTTATTTTTAAATTTTTTCACTTTCAAAATTTATTAAAATTAAAAGCCGAATTTGGCCCAGGTTTTCCCAAAAATTTAAATTTTGGTTTCAATTCCCAAAATTTTCCAAAAGAATAAAGAGAAAACATACCATCCCTTTCAAAAGGGTTTGGGAAAAAACCTATTTTCTCCCAAAACTTAATTTTTCCCCAAAAAACGGGAAACCCTTAACTTTTCCCCCAAAACTTCTTTCTCGAAAATTCCCAAATTTGAAGGGGAACCCCTTATAAGGTTTCCCCCAAAATCGGAAAACTAACACAAACGGGAACTAAAGAACCACTCTTTCCCCAAAATTTCAAGGCCAAATTTGGGCCGATTTTTTAAATTTAAAAAGGGATACATTTCCCTTAAAATCCGGTGTTTGTGCTAACTTTTTAAAACCACCCCCTTTTCTCTGATTTCCAAAAAAATTATTGAAAGCCTATTCTAAAATTCAATTTTCCATAAAGGCCTGCTTTAAGCAAAACAACCACAAACCCTAACCCCAAAATTATTTAAAATTCCCAAGTTTAAATGCTTAAGCCGTAAACCCCCTACATTTTTGAAAGAAAGCCCTTTTTAGTATCCCAATTTGAAATTCCAAGGAAAGGAAAAGTCAAATGCGCCCAAACCAAATTTCAACTCCCAAAAATCTCCATCCTACCAAATTTTCCCTTCCTTTTAATTGGTAAAGAAAAGGGAGAATCAACCCAAACCCAAACCAAGTTCCTTTTAAAAATTTAAACCCAAATATAGTTTTTCTTTTCCCCAATTGTAAAAGTCCTTTGAGGACCTTTTCCCAAATCAAATTCCAAAAGCCGAATTGTTCCCTACCAAATTAAAATTCAAATTTTTGGGCCAAAATTCTTTTTTAAAATTCCAAAACCAATGGGAAAACCCTCTTCTCAATTTCCCTTAAAACACGTAAAACATTTTAACCCCAAAATTTTTCGACTAAGGAAACACCACCTTCATCAGAAGATCCCCAAAACAAACGAAATAAATCCAAAAGGGTAAAAGGGGCCAAACCCATTTTTTCAAAACTTTTTTTAACCCCAAAACTCATTTCCCATTAAGGAAAAGAATTTAGTTTCAAACTTAAAACAAATCCCTTCGTTTAGGGTTCCTTTTAAAATAACTTGAGCCAGGTGTAAAATACAATTACCCTTTTCAAAAACACCCAAAGAATGGTCAATTTTTCCAATTTTTAAATTCGAATGTTTCCCTTCCTTGCCAAAAGAAAATTTTCAATTCAAATCTTTAATTTAAATCCCTCAATGGGAAACCAAATAGAGGGAAACCAAATTTCAATCAAAAACCCTTTTTCACAAAATTTTCATTTTCAATTTAAAGGAAACTCCCTCCAAAGTTTGGTAAAAGAAGTTTGAAAACTTAACCCAAGCATAGGCGCCTTAATTTTAACCCAACAAGGTGCCATAAAACAATTCGGGGTTTTTCTCCAAAATTTCCCCTTGAATCTGTTTTTGTAACCCAAAAATTAAGTTTCAAAGTCCTTCGGGGAAGGGGTACAAAACTCTAAAACAAAAACGAATTTTATGAAAAGATTCAGTGGTTTTCAAAACGAAACAAACAGGTGGTCTTAAGCCTACTGAAAAGGGTTTTGAACTTCTTGGAAATGTTTAAAAATAAACCTGAAGCTAGCCCTCGTTGGATAAACAAACGCCAACGGGGGAAGGATTCCAAAGTAATTTGGGACATAGAAAAAGAAAACATTTTCCCAAACAGAACAATGACCCAAGTGGGGTTCAAAATTTTGTCCCTTTGGTTCAAAGCAAAACGACAAATTACCCGAAAAACTTGTAAATTTTTTTTGGGGGGCCGTGTTATGGGTGTAAACCCAAAATTTCCGGGTTCTTTAAATTTCCAAATCAAGTGGCGCCTACTGGCAAACAGGTGGATCCTTTTAATAAAAGAAACCTTAAAACCCGTTTTAAATCAAAGATGACAACTGTTTAAAGTGCAATTTGTGGGAAATTAAAAATTAAGGGGTTTTTTTATCCAACTTACAAAAGGAACACAAATGAAATTATAGGGTTCAAACTTAACTATTTTTAAATTTGTTAAAATTTAAAGAAAAACCCTTTTTAAATAAAAGAAATTAAAATAAAAATTAAATTTAACGTCAATTTCAAATTTAAAAAAAAGTATTTATTTAAAATACCCCTGGGAATTTTGAATATAAAACCGAAACATTTAAAATTTTTTTTCCAAATTTTTTTAAAATTTCTTTCCTTTCGGTTAAAGTTCCCTTTGGTCCCACGGTTTATTTGTTTATTTTCCCCTTATTCCAGATTTTGACGAGTTTGAACCATCTAAATGATATTCAAACGATTAGCAAAATGAACAAAGGTGAGATACGAAATGGAAGTTCGCAGAAGGAAACCTAAGTCTACCCAATCCTCACCGGTCAAATCCTAAACTACAAGGGATAACCTAAGGTTCTTATGTTCACAGGTCCTGACTACAAGTCGTAAACCTGGGCTCTGATGCCATAAATTGTAACGCCCCGACCCGCCAAGGGTAAAGGAATCACAAGTAATGGTGTCATATCAAAGCAAAACATAAATAACCAAAAGAAGTCTTAACATAAATGCGGAAATAATCCAAGTCAAATGACTTCAATACATAGGTCCCAGCGGAAACATAATAAACTTCAACATAATATCCAAAATAAATAAGTCTTAAATGGCATCATAAGAAATCAAAGCCAAAAAATCTAAGGTAAGTCCACTCAAGCACTCATCCCAAAGCAACCTGCCTTCCAATGCTTAGATACCGCCATGGAAGAAAAGAAAAATGCGGCTGAGCTTCAAAAGCCCAGTGAACAGATATGAAAGCAAAAGCGAATACTAAACGATATCGAATACGAAATAAAATGAATGAGCGTTAGCAAAATCATAATCATTTTCAAAGCATAAATCATAATTTTCAACATAAAGTTTATAGTCAACTACCACGAGCCCAGAAACATATATCAGATCATATTCATATTCACATAAGGCAACATTTCTCGTAAGGCAACATTTGTAGGGAGACCTACCAGAGTTATGAAGGACGTGCATGCACGCAGCATCAATCATCGACAATGGATAACATATAACATATAACGGATCTAGGATGCATCCATACGCCCTTCCTACATATTCACAAATATGCTTCACCATCCGTAGACGTGGCGTAACATCACTCTATCGCCTAGAGTCATATCGAGGTGCATCAACGATACGGACATGGAACCCCATGACTAGTTAAATATTTGGCTCGGTGTCAAACTATCTTAGGTCAAATCGTAATGTCATAACCGATACGCATCATCTTTTATCGAAAATCATTCATGTTTCCAAAATCACAGCTTTCATATCGATAGTTCAAAATCGATGTTTCATAATTCGTAAATCGAGTTCGGATAAGCAATAGCTCAAACAAATCGATTTTGGGGTTCATAGCAAAGGCTTAGGAAACCCTAATACTGAAAGAAAACGTTAAAGGAACCTTTATCGAAAAGGTCGAATATCTGTACCTTATTCCAAAGCAAATGATCGAAAAGCAGAAAGACGAAAGGCAAAGGATTACTCCCTCTTCTCAGAACCTATAGACATTAACGGTCGTCCATGTTATTTATGATTCCATAATCGTCGAAATGATCTTTTAATATTTGGTATTCATACTTTAATGATCTTCATACTTTAGGGTTTTATTAAATGAGACTTAAATATTTTATAATTAATGTTGTAGATTAGGGTTCGTTATGTCATTTATTAAAGTCTAGGGTTAAATGTGAAAATAGTTTATAAGTCATAACTCACACATGAAATAACAAATTACTATATTTAGCTCAAACCCTAATCGACTCTCATTTATGTTCTAGGGTTTTCTTATTTCTTTAATATCTCATTAATATGCATTTACTTTACATGTTACGTCTTAATGACTCGCTACTTAACCTAATATGTAAATGATAACCATCTTTCCTTTTATGTTTTACCATGTACGTTTATGATTTTATGTGACATACCAGTTACTTATTACTCGGATAAATTACACGTATACATAACTACTAGTTCACTTGAATTAATATAACGCACACAAAAGAGACATGTTCACAACATTTAGGGTTTGATATACTTTATTCGCTTTACATATTAAACTAGGGTTTATGTTTACGTGACCCTTACTTGTTTGTTACACGTCCAAAACTTATATATATATATATTCGGTTCAACTAGGGTTTCGGCTAGTAGGTTTACGCAAGTCTTAGCTCATCTAAACACGTTACATATTCAAGTTATAATGTTTTACATAAGCCGAATAATTTACAAATGGTTCGGTCCTAACTCATGCATGGTTCGGCAATACATAACTCAACATATTCATGACCCGATTCAATATTACATCTTACGTTACATGTTCTTTAATATTTATCAAGTTTAATCATTAGGGTTTGCCTTGGTTTTGGTTTACACGGCTCGGCCAACAAAAGAAACAAGAAAACTCGAGTAAACAAAACATAGCTCGACATATACATGCAAGGTACATCAAAGGAAGACGAATAAACGTTATACCTTTACTTGTTTGAAGCTAAAACTCGACACCAAGGGATCTTGAGGTTCGGCCGAATGGAAACAAGGAGAAAAAGAGAGGCAAGACTAAAACTAGGGTTTCACTTTTGAGGTTATGTGTTGTATTTATAGTGGTAGTATTTAGTTTAGGTTTAGGAGGGGGTTGGGTTCGGTTTGGGTCCAACCGAGCTCAAAGGCTCGCCCAAAATGGGCTTCGGCCCTTGATCCCATGAACACAAACAAACGCCCCTCGTGGGCTTCTCTTGATCCTCGGCTTGGCGCAAAACAAACATAACAAACGAGCCCAACATTATTGGCGAATAGTTTAAGTCCTTCGTCGTACCAAAGTCGTTCACGTAATTATATTCGTTAAGTTTTTATTCATTCGTAAGTTAGGCTTTTAATTTCATTAGATGATTATAAACGTGTTTTACGTATTTTATAATTCTTGGTTCCAAGGGTATTTTCGTCTTTATATATGTTTTAGATTTTTCGGGTTTTACAGGTAACCTTTAGAATTCTCACAATATCCAATGAAGACTCTAATGTCAGCTTTGGCTTTGAGCTTTCCAAAATCATCACTATCATTATTCGGATAGCAAAGGGATCCAAATACATGAAAGTGTTTGAGATTCGGTTTATGGTTGTGGAGAAGCTCAAACGGTGTTTTGTTGTGGCGTTTAGTAATAATAGAACGGTTTTGAGTATAGCATGCAGTAGATACAACTTCAGCCATAAGTAATCTGGAAGTTTAGCATTGATTAACATTGTTCTTGCACTTCCACTAACATTCGGTTTCGTCTTTCAACAACTCCGCTTTGTTACGTGTACGTGCAATAGATGTCCGATGTCAATTCCCACTTTCTCATAAAAGTCACGAAGGGTTTGGTTAACAAATTCGGTTCCTTTGTCTGCTCGATTTGTCGACGGTGTTTCGAGTCGAACTCAGATTTTCGTGAGAAAGGTGATGATCATATGTGGAGCTTGGTCTTGCTTCAAGAAAGTAGACCCAAGTCCATCGTAAGTAGTCATCAACAATTACTAAGATGTAGCATTTGCCATTGATCGTTTGCACGTGCATCGGGCCACACAAATCCATGTGAAGAAGATGAAGCACATCTTTGAGGTCGTGTTCCACCTTTGAAGGAAAATGAGCACGAGTGCTTTTCCCTTGTTCATAAGTCGAGCAAAGGTGATCTTTGAATACCGGAATCGTGGGAGACCTTCAACTAGTTTGTGTCGAGCAAGGTTGGTGATAGTTTGAAAGTTTAGATGTGAGAGAGGCGGTTCCATAGCCGAGATTTTGTTAATGTTGCTTTTGAAAGTAGCGGATGGGAGATGAAGCAACCATGTCTTGCATAGAGATAGTGTAAAGACTAGAATTACGCGAGCCGCATAAGGTCATTTCCTTGTAGATCAAGAATGAAACAAGTTTTCTCCTGAAAGCAACCTCCAAATCTCCATCACAAAACCGACCCATCGAAAGCAGATTGTGACCGAGGCCTTCCACATAGTAAACCCTCGCTAATTTTGATGTTCCCATTGATGTAATCTCCGTAGGCCATGATAGTCGCTGAGTGATCATTCCCGAATCGACAGCTTCTAGTGAATTTTGCAATAAAGTTTGATAACAGCTTAAGATTGCATGTCATGTGTCGGGAACATCCGCTATCAACAATCCAGAGAATGATCTCATATCACATGCATTACACACGACGACACGGATGGAATAGAAGTAGATGTGGAACCCGAAATGTTAGAGTGTTCAAGCGGTTATAGTAGACATACACACATCAATAACTTTAGGCATCCATTTAAATCCTAGTGTGTTATATATCCATTTCGCCATCTATAACTACTATTTGCTTTAGTCTTAGTGAATGCACTAGGTGGTACTACATTCTTTGGAGGTAAACTGAGCTACTGTGGACAAGAATGCTTGCCTTAGAATCTAAAGAAGGCGGTCTACCAAGCACAAACTTAGAATGATTAGTGGGCCTAGAGGTATTCGATTCTTAGGATTCCGTAAATGAGATATTATAGCTTTAGCAACACATTTGTCATGACAATCGAATTCATACTTTTACGACAAATAACACAAGGTGCATCGATCAATATCAAAAGTACTTAAAGGTTTAGCATTCGTTACATCACTATTTCTATTACATTTTCCAGACGCAATGTCTATAGTGGAAGCAACGTGAGTCTTATTCATAGTCCTAGGGTGTTCTTCTACTTTAGCATTCCTTATTGATCTTTTCTTAGGTCGCAACTACCTATTCTTCGATTGAGTGCTCCTAGGTGTGAAGTGCGGACGTTTGGAAAAGACGCAACTATTCTGTTTCAAGAGAAGGAAGCACGTTAGCAACTTGTGATTTGGCGGTAGGGATTCTAGGTTCACGATTACTAAGTGTTACTGGTGCTATTCTCTTAATCACAGTAGGCGGAAGTAGTTCCTACTTTCCTAACATTTCTCTTAACTTAAAGATAGTGTGAATCAAATCTTGATTTTCAGAACAAATATTTCCAGCAAAATTCATGACTTCTCTAGTGTGTGTAAGGTAGTGATCAAGTTCTTTTGATTCTTCATGACGAGTCTTGTTGAGTAAATCAAATATGACACCGTATTCCTGTTTAACTTTTACAAGTTCTTGTTCATATTTTGAGATTTGAATTTTCAAAGACACGTTTGATCATCCGCTTTCTCAAATTTAGGATCGAAGATTTTGCATGCAATCGAGCGATTTTGTTTTGAAAAACAAGTTGTTGATTGTGAATATCTTTTGACACCAATTAAGACGACGTTTTGCATAGGAAAGTTCATTAAGAAATCGTTCATTTTCGACTTTTAAAGACTCGATCTAAAGCAAATTATCGGTGTTCTCAACAGCTACACTATTATCAACAGATGTCGCAGAGATATAATCGATGCATGTGGCGTAGAATTGAATAACACAACATTATGGATATCGGCACATATAACATCTTTCAAGAGTCAATCAACATCTTTTCTCAACATTTTCTTTTACGTTTAGTATTAGAAATAGATGTTTCGCTTTTCTCTAAAACGACCTTCATCACTCCAAGTTCCTTATGAAAGTCCGTTCCCAAGACAATGCACAATTTTTCAAATTCTTAACATTTGGTAAAATATTTTCCTAAAAATGTCTCTTTGTTCTCGTGCGGGCGATTGAAAATGTTGAACTTTGATTTCGAATGATATTCTATCTCATGTTGTAAAGTTTTGAGGTCGCCATGAAAATGTCAAAATATCTCGAGAATTTTGCGATTTTCGTGTTTTGAGTTTACTTCACGATGGAAGGTAAAGGACCACAAATTTGTGCATAATCTGGTTGGGGATTAACATTAGAAGACTCGGTGTTTTATGATAACCCTTGGTGTGTTAGAAGAATCCGTTGGTGTGACAAAAGTGACCGGTTTTGAATAATTAAAAGGTTTGTTGTAAACAATGCTTTTAATTTTGATCGACTCTCGTCTTCGCATCTAATTCCTCTTGACGATGATATTCAACAACACTCATAATGTAATTATCAATTTTATATTCTGCACCGGAAACTTCGTGATTTGGTTTGAATGCTTTGGTTGAAAGCTTAGGTTTGTAATCTGCAAGATTCGGTCCATATCCATTTGGATTGGGTTTTAAAGTAAACTTTTCAATAGCGATTCTCGACTCACCATGTTTGTAAACAACAGTTTTAAGCTCTTTAAGTTTGCGTTGCAAGCCAATAATTTCTTCAAGATGATCATCTATTTGTTTCGTGGAATACTTTTTGTATGCAGAGAACTATTTTTGACAAGTTAACAACTCAGCCTTAGCTTTTTGATTTTCCAAGGTGAGAGTGTTAATTTGCTTTTTATGTTCATGTTTTAGTTGTTCTATCTCAGACAACAAAGCATTCTTCGAAGCGGCTAGATCACACATATGTCTCTCTAAGTATTTTTTGTTTTGATGAGATTTAGTAAAGGCTACTTCAAAACCTTTTTCACGTTTTTCTTGAGTTTTGAAAAAGTTGAGTTGCTTTGTAAACATTCAAAATCCTTGGTTAATGATGCATTTTACTTTTTAAGGTCGATTTAATGCACAACATTCTTCAATTTGGGATTGTTGGTCTTTAAGTAAAAGAGCAAGATCCGGATGAGGCAAAAGTTCGGCTTGTTCAACTAAGTCACAACATGATCATTATTTAGATCCTCAAGTATAACCACGAGTCAATTTGATTATCAATGGAAACCATAAGGTCATCTTGATCGTCAAATGTAACTACTGTGTTTTATTTGAAAATCGTCGAATGAGATGTAAATGACTCATTTTGAACATTCTCGAGCCTTGCGGATTCGGATGTTGGCGGAGATATTAGATCGATGATAAATATGGTTTGTTCGGTACCGAGACAAGCCATCGGTGTCATACACTGGGCTGTGTCACTCATGTGTAACTCATGCATATTAGCCATCAACATAATAGCCGCATTGGCACGCAAGTCCTCCATATCATCATCACGAGTCGCATACGCCATAAAACTCGTTCTTTGTTTGTGAGAGTTCCACCACTTCATCCTTAAGAACCAAAGAAGAGCCTCTCTCGAAATAAGCACGCCTTAGTCCTCGGTTTGGGCATGCATTAGCCAGTGTCCTTCTCATTGCGGTTGTAGCATCAAGACCATTCAACCCATTCTAAGCATTTCCTGTTCCACCACTTGAGCTCTGTTGTTATTCCTACCCATAGCATTAAACCCTTGACCACCACCCATCCGACGACCATAACCACGATTCGAACTTCAACTCGTCCATTGTTCACAACACCTGATTTCGTGTATTAGATGAGGAACGAATATGATTGTTAGATTTGTTGGTATAACGGCTAAAAGCATTAGCAATCATAACAAATCCTTGTTGCAATGCTTGAACGGATCGGATTCCTCATTAGTTTGACTATGAAGTGCTTGATCATTGTTGTTGTTGTAAGGAACCAACCGATTTTGTTGAGGTTGTTGTGATTGATCGTTTGGTGTGGTAGGCGCTTGGTTGAGTTGCTTGTTGAGGAGGATAACTGCTTTGAGCATACAAGGCAAGTTGTTGATTTTTCGGATTAGTCGTTGAAGCAATTTGAGCACGGAGAATCCTTTCCTATCAACTTCCTTTTCATGAGGCTACAAGTAATCGTACAACAATCCATATGTAGAATGATGCATGTTCTTCGCTGACGGAGAAAAATGACATACTTCTCCCATTCGGGACCAAGACAACTCGGGAACTTAGTATTCACCGCAATTCTTGGTATGATGATGTTGTGTTTATCCAAATCATTGATGATGTCTCGAAAATCGATGATGATAAGACTCTAGTGTCTCTCGTGTTCAATCATGAAGTGTTCATAAGCCAAGTAAATTTTGGATTCCATATCTTCCCGATTGAGTGCGATCCTTCCATAAGTAGATGAATCGCTCCCACATTTTCTTTGCGCTTTTGAGCATCAACACTTGAAGAATTGGGTTTGGTAATCCTAAAAGGATATATTGCATTGCAAGCTCATCGACTTCATAGTGTAGAAGTTCTTACGGATTCAAGTTTGCAACAAGAGCAATGTTTGATTGTTCATCTCTTGGTGGATTAGCATTAGGATCTTCGGTACAATGACATTAGGCATCTCAAATGGACCTTCCAAGATAACCTTCTTTAAGAACTTTCCATGTGGCTTCTTGGATCACAAAACCTAAAAACCTTATCACCCATTGATCGTAGTTTCTGGAGTGAGCATTGGAGGTCTATCAAGTGATCCGCCTCATGAATTGATTGTTGGTCGCTTACTTCACACATCTTAGCAAACCAAGTGGGTTCCTTCATAGTGTTCCTTGATGGATGTTGATTGAATTCATTTGTGTAGGGTTGAACTTGAAGACTTGGCGGTGTTTGAACCATTTGTGGTTGAGGAATTGCTCCAAGTTGTGGAGTATGTTTTTGATTAAATTGTTGTTGATAAATTGTTTGTTGTTGATTCCATTGTTGATGTTGTGGACTTAGTAGTTGTTGTCGTTGAGAATAAGTGTAAGGGAAATAGTTGAGTATGGTGGTTGTGACATGTTGAAAACTTGTGTTGGTAAAAATAGATCTTTGTAGTCGAATGAACCTTTGTTGATGAAGTGTCCTTAGGCGTAGAAATCACAAGAAACCAAGTAGGACTTATGCGTAAAAACACCAAAGTTACGCGTAACAAAGAGAGTTACGCGTAGTTTTAGCTTACGCGTAAGTAGGGAAAAGACTCTAAAGTTAGGTGTAGACACAAAGTTGGGCGTAGAAAGTTAGGCGTAGGATTACCTTATGCGTAAGACTAGGCTTAGGCGTAGGATGAATCTTATGCGTAGGATTTCTACGCGTAAGCTTTATGCTTATGCGTAAGTTTAGGGTTTTGCCCAAATAATCTTTTACACTATCACAGTGCAAAATATATCCAAAGTCGACGTATTTTCAGGCTTATCCAAGCAAGAAAACACGGAGTAAACCACGAAAACAAACATCAAACCAAGGAATAACTTACGCATAATATTAGGGTTTTGATACGCGTAAGATTACTCGTAAAAAAATGATGTTGCCCAAATTTGTTCTAAACCAGATTTTTGTTATGGAATAGCTTCAATATCACCAAAATAACACAAAAGTGTGAAACTTGATGAACCAAAACAGCTAAACGGGTTACGCGTAGAACGACACCCACGAACAAAAACAAGCTTAAAAACTTAGATCCACGCGTAAAGTTTCAAACTTTTTGCCAAAAACAGTTATTTTAACACCTTAAAACGTTGAAAGTACAAGAATCTTGGATTAAAAAGTGTAAAAACCATGTTTTTAAGCGAACCAAAGATCACATTACCTTTACGCGTAAGACCAAAACCTTACTTCAAAAGCAATAACGATTCACCCAACTAGTTGGCGATTGATACGACTGTCAGGTCACTAGGTTTACAACACAAGCTTAATAGAAAGAGATAAAGGCGATTGAACAATAGTATTTATAGGCAAGGAGCTAGGGCAACACTCCTACTCCTTCCCTTTTCCTTATTGGACATGGGCCTAAGCTTATGGGCCTTCTACATAAGCTTGACCTTAAAAAAACATAAAGGCCATAATAAACTACCTATTACATATGAGTAACTAACACTTGATTTAAGGTTTAGGAGTGATTCCAACATATTTAAAATTCAAAAAGTATCTCTGATTGAAAAATACTTTTAGAAAAACCGTTCGACGTGGAAATTACTTCTTTTCACCAGCACATCAAATGTGTACTCTTTTCAAATACAAAAGGTATTTTTGATTGAGAATTGATCTTTCTCATAAAACCTTCGTCGTATTGCAAAACTCTTTATTCTAAGCAATACGCGATTGTTTTCAAATCAATCTTTCATCAATCAGTGAATCTCAATTCCCGGGTTCACTCACTCCGTGTTGTATTCTTTGAGGCGTTCGGTTTGAGAACAACTAGAACAATTGCGAAACCCTCATCAAGGAGATTCTTGAATTATACCGATCACAGTGGTATTTGTATCGATCAACGGGAACCGTGGGCGTGTACCTCAATTCAACGAAGTGATCAAAGACACTTTCATGTGTTTTATTGCTAGCTGTTGTTTGCGGTACATTTGGACGGTTGCGGTGATCGAATTGAGAAGTCAATCCATAGCCGCATGCTCACACATCGCTTTCAAAATCTAAAGAAATCATGATAAGTGCATATATTCATCAACTGACTTTGATATTTTCAATCCATGCTTCTGCTACACTACTGAAAATATTATGAATCAACAAAAGCTTCCGCAACTCTGATGAGAAGATATCATGATCCAAAATGTGAGCATGTCGGGCCAAAAGTCACAACATCACATGATGGCAACACAATAAAGGGTGATCCAGAGATTTACTGTGGCTGATGATCTCAATGAAAGCTCGAAGATCATCAATGATGTGGATCAGTTTAAGACCTCCATTGAAAGTACAAAAATATGCGAACTTTGATGAATCGCTACAAAAGCACAAAGACTGTGGAAATTGAAGAATTGAAGTCTACGAGCTCGAGAATAAAGTCAAAGATAGAATGCTAGGATTCAAAATGTAAATCATGGGGTGACCTCCCTTAGGGGGAGATTGTTAGGAATTGGAAAATCCATAGTGAAGAGTCGGTCACCCCAACTCTAGTCTAGCATATGTTAGCTCGTAGACATTACGTTATTTATTAGTTATTTAGTTTAGAGCAACACCGTGGAGGACGGACGGGTCTTTACCCATCAGATGCACGATCCACAGTCCGAAGGAGGACGTGTAGTATGTAACTATAAATACCCTCTACCTCCCAAGGTAGAGGGTTGGACCTTTCATTCTAATCTAACCTTCCATGTTTTCTTTCACTTTCTCTCTCTAAAATCTCTAAACTATACGCCCCAGTTGATATGTTATGATGTGTTTATGAAATCCAATATGTTACCAAGAAAGACTGACGAATGGATATACCCTCACGAGACTGAAAGACATGATATTACATTTAAGAAATTAGCATTTGAAGATTGGTACAAAATAAGATTTGGAGAATCAGAAATTGATAAGGGACTGGTTAAGCAATTAAAATGCAAGTACAATGACTATCGTCCTACTACTGCAATAACTAATGGTGAAAGATCAAGCATAAGTATAACAAGCAGTCTTATAGCTGAAGCTGATGACTGGGGAAAGTCATGTAATGAGTGGCTTTCACAAAAATTTGGAACATATGGCATCGGTAACACTGCAAGAAAAAAGGTTTTTAACAAATGGAAGGATGAGTGCCGCCAACTAGTTGAGGAAATCGGCAAGTCCAAAGGCCCCCATAAAGCCCCGCGGCTCTGAGTCT
This sequence comes from Chrysanthemum lavandulifolium, assembly GCA_022545495.1. Lineage (NCBI taxonomy): Eukaryota > Viridiplantae > Streptophyta > Magnoliopsida > Asterales > Asteraceae > Chrysanthemum > Chrysanthemum lavandulifolium. Next base: position 160,761,574 of record CM040244.1, on the reverse strand, counting down.
AACTTAAAGACTCGTTAGTAAAGAAAAGTGCTCTTTCGGGAGACAACCCGAATTATCCCTTTCTTTTGTTTTACTTCCATTTCTGTAGGGTTTTGTGTTTTTAACCATTTTTGCAGGAAACTTGGAATGATTGCTGCTGCAGCTTCCTGATCTGACCAAAGTTACGGTGTAACTCATCTCAGTGGTTACGCCGTAACCTACCCATTGCAGCAGAATTTCAGATGCATCACCGTTTACGGCGTAATACCATTTCCGTGGTTACACCGTAGCTACACTCTTACAGCGTATGCCAGGTTTTGCCAGTCACGGCGTAACTCCCTCAAGGAGTTACGACGTAACTTTCCTATGCTTTACTTCTTTCATTTCAAAACACAATAACCTTGTATTAGTATTTTAAATGAACTTTGTGGGTGTGTTCCCTATAAACCCTCACGAGACTTCACTCATCTACTTGGGACACCAAGTGGTTTACAGGCTTGTTGCATATGCTAAATTCAACTGTGCTTCCTAAGAAAGTGAGTTAGGTTTTTTTCTTATTTTTCATTTTTTCTTTTTAGAATTATGCTTGTCGGTAGTGTGATTTCAGGGATTGAAGTTTGTTCATGGATGCTTATACGAAGGCACGTCTCTTTTTCGTAGGCCTTCTTTCTTTTTGAAGCAAATTTCGGGAAGTTCTCGCCTAATTCTACTTTTCTCTTCACCTTTATTTAACGCCTAGTACAAAAGGGACTTTGTACAATTCAAGTGGGGGACGGAGTAGAATTATCTCTTGAACTTTATGTTGCCCTCGTTTTCTAGTTTATTTTAAAAATTATGCCATTTTTAAAATTTTGACATGTTTTTCATAACCTAACTAGATTAGACCTTAGCCGAGCACATACAACCCTTGATATTATATGGTGAGATTAGCCTTATCCTTTTCCAATATTTTACCCCAAATCCACCAAATTATGAGTGTGCCGGTAGCTTGTAAACTTTAGAACTTGGCCTTTGCATCATTTCGAGACCATAAATGAGGTATGTTGAGTTAGCTCAATGTATTTGGACTTTTCAGTTTAAGAAGGCAATATTATAGGATTATCACCCAAATTGCCTACCATTGTGTGTCTATCGATTAGCCACCTCGACTTCTCGACCCCCATGTGAAACCCTTTTGTTGCACTCACCCTTAGTGCAAGATACCCCTAGATACACCCATCTGAGCCATTCCTTTCATTTTGTTAACCCAATATATTGTTTCGATACACCTATACACCTTAGCCTACTCTGTAGTCTTTATTTGTGATTGGGAAGTCATCATTTGCCTAAGTTCAAGGTTCAAGTGGAAAGGTTCGGAAATCACGCTTTCGTCAATGACATATTCTTGAAGATCATTGAAGACCCCCCGAAGTCCAATTGTTCATCTCAAGTGGGGGGATATTATGTTTAGTTGTTATTGTTATTAAATATATATATATATATATATATATATATATATATATATATATATATATATATATATATATATATATATATATATATATATATATATTTTTTTTTTTTTGTTATGTTATTGTAAAGTGCAAGGTTATAAGCACTATGGTATGAGCTTAATATAGATTTAGTATCGAGGAGGCCACCTCGGTCACATTCGAAGATTGGAGTTGGTACTTATGCCAACAGTTGGAGAAAAGGTAGTGTGTTCATCATGACGTCCTCTAAAGACACATCTACCTAGTATTTCATGATCCGGTTTCTTGACTTCAAAGCTTGAACTTTGGGCGGACGGTAAGTGGTGATGACTTGGTTATAGATTTAGACTACCTGCTTGATTTTTATTTTACACCATTTATATATCCCATGTCTTATCCTACCCTTTAGTCATGAAGCGTGTCTAGGTGATGCAACGAGCAATATTTGGTGTCTTGGCCATGGATTTGGTCATGTATCATTGATTTTGTCCACTTCACCATGACATGTTAGTAATGACGAGTAACCCCCTTAACCTTTGTCGTGTCTACCTATATTGCCTTCGAAAATTGTTTAGCCCTTAACTCTAGTGGTGGAGATTTGTGTAACCGCCAAGCTTATGATAGAATACATGCTATGACTGTGAGACTGAGTGATCACCCCGAAATTGACACTTAGAATAGTTGAGAGATTTGAGTGTTTCGTTCCCATTTCGTGAGGTGTTCGGCTTTGTTTTATTCTAGCATAAGGGATTTGTAAACTTAAATTTTCCAGGTTATGGGAGATATCTTTTTAGGAATCTTTCTAATAAGGTCTACTTGAGGGCAAGTAGAGTTCAAGTGGGGGGATATTTGATAACATCAAATAGTCATGAATATTAAGTGTTTATTTCCCCCGATAATGCTTGTAGTTTATATCATTTATATGGATTTACGCTTCTTTTCCATTGTTTTCCACTTTCAGGTAAATTACGAGCATTGGAGCTAAAGAAACGCGGAATTGGAGAAATACCAAAGATTTATCATAGTATGATGACTTTGAAGAAGTTACGGCATAACTCATCTCTCACATTACGCCGTAACTAAAGCGTGACTCAGAAAACCAACTCATCACTCTCCCCAAAGACTACGACATAACTATATTAGGTCATATGAGGTTCCACGCCGCTGATAACTACGCCGTAACTCTTGTTTAAACTACGGCGTAACCAAGAAATATTGAAGATACGGCGTACCACTTATAACGTTACGCCATAACCAGCAGATCTAGTGCAAATTACGAAGAAATTGAAGATTACGGCGTAACTATTATATTAGTTACGCCGTAACCCAGATCTGGCCTATAAATACCCCATGATTTCAAGCATTTCAAAGCATCCCATTCCACACACCACAACCAAAGAACATGGGAAGAAGCCAAAGGCCGGTCTAGAGGAGCATACGGAGCTGTCTCCAAGGGAGAAATCACTCCCCTACGATATGCATTAGCTTTTTATCTTTTCTTTACTTTCGATTCATGTATTTCATAACATTGAATATTGAATTGATTTGTATGGTTAATATGAGCGGCTAAGCACCTCTTGGTGCTAGCCTAGTTATGATTCCTTAATTGTTTTGTTTGCGTTTACATTACTTTCGTATAATTATTTCTAAGTGTATGCATGCATAGTTTATTGGTAGCTACCCTTGTTTCGGTAGTTTTGAATGGTGGTAGAGGCTAGTTGCTAAGGAGATATGACCAACTGACCCTAGGTGAGTAGACTGAGACGGGAAGGGTAAGATATGACCAACTGACGACCTTTTCTACTTGTGCGATTTGACCAACTGATCACCTACCGTTTGGACGAACTTAAGAATTAGGGGGTGAGTGTTTATATTGCTAACGCCCGGACACTCACTATTATAAGTCTAGCATGTAGCGGTACTTAATGACTCGGCTTAGGGGACCAGGAACAACTGGACTTATGAGGGGACATCTGACATTTTCCAATGGTGGCATCTTTGCTGATAGGTTAGGGCGAATTGACCCAATGTTGTCCTCTCGACTTTGACCCTACCTGAAGTAATTGGAAGTAATTAGACGTAGACATTACTAGCTAGGATGATTGACTAGGTTAGCACCACTCTCCTCTATTGACTGAACCTTTGACATTATTTGCTTTCATCTGCTTTAGTAGTTAATTATTTAATTCCTTATCGAAATCATATTAAAAACTGTGACACCTAGACTTAGTAATAATCCAACACACATAGCTCTTGGGACGACCTCGGTTTTACCGAATACTACACTATACACGACCGGGTACACTGCCCGTTAGTGCATTAGGGTAGACCATAGGTATAACGAGACTATATAAATATTAAAACCTGGTTAGTAAAACCTGCATCATGTTCTAGTATATAATTTACGTGCTTGTTATGACTATTGTGGTGCTTTTACTTGTTGTGAATTATTTTGAACCATTGTTTCATGCCCCCTAACTTATAGATTGATTGGTAAAAAGCACATTTGCTTGAGGACAAGCAACTACCAAGTGTAGGAATATTTGATAAGGATTTGAAACGTACACTTTTTAGGGGTCATTTGAGCCCTTAATCGATCACTTTTATAACCGTTAATGCTTAATTTCGTTCTTTTTCACTTTTTAGGTCTCTTGGAAACAAAATGTTGGAATGATGCTTATTTGGATGAAAATGAGTGAATATATGAAGAAAATGGCTAAGTCAGGATCGAAGACACTCAAGTTGCTGAAGTTGAAGTTGACGGCGTCCCAACTAAAGGGTGACGTCGTCCCCCTCTATGGATTTAATTAAAATGCACATGACGACTCAATAGACTTTTTGCTAAATTACACCTGACGGCGTCAGGATTTGAAGAAGAAGGGCGTCACTAACACTTTTCATCTCAGACGGCCCATATCCAGAATTAGACGACGTCCCTACTGAAGCTCGACGACGTCACAACTTCAAGGTGACGCCGTCCCAACGATAACTTGGCCAAGATGAAAACCCTAATGACGGCGATCCGACGGCGTCCCACCTATAAGGCGACGCCATCGCAAGTGTAAAATTATATATAGAAATCGAATTTTCAAAATTTGAGGAGGTAGACTTTTGGAGTGAAAACCCTAAACGTTTGTAGTCCGACTTGGACAATATCTTAGGGTCCCAAACCCTATTTTACACTTCAAGATATGTGTTTTACTTCATTAATTCATTATGTCTTTCATTGAATGTGTGTATGCTGGCTTGTTTAACATGTACGGCTAAATTTCTTGTGTGTTTGTTTAGATCTATGAAACCTAGTTGTTAATTATTGTTAGGTTATCTCTTATCTTAATTGTAATTGGCTTAGGAGTGCAACTAGGCTATCGTTGTGTTTAATGCTTGATGAATCTTTGATAGTTTATGAATGACTTAGTGGATTTCGTTTACTACACTCATGGGTGACTTCAAAGAGTTAGGGCATAGGCACACGCTACGATTTTAGGAAACACAACGCATTAAGAATAAGTACGTGACAATTCAACCTACAATAAAAGATAACTAGGGAGTAATAGTATCCAGGTAAACACATTTTTTATCATCGTACGAGCACACATCAATAGACATAAGACTACCCGTAGAATTAGATAATTATAATAGCAAAGTAATCGGTAGAAGTACCACCCCCCAAATCCAAACCCCGATATTTTACCCTTAGCTTTCTAAAAAATATAAAAAGATAAAAAATAATCTTCCTCAACCTCAACCTTAGCGTTGTACACTTCTTACTAGCATTCCTATTCCCCTAGAGAACGATATCAATCCCCGAGGCATACCCAATACTACACTACAACGATTAGGTTCACTGCCTAGGGTGTTGAAAAACTTGCTCGACGAAAAGGAAGTTCCTTTGACCCCGAACGCTCTTCGTACGCGCATCAATGGACCCAGCCAACTGGAAAATATGGGGGATCTTTCTGGTCATGGTAGGCATGAGATGCGGTCTACACACCTTAATGATTCACCTCACTCAAGAATTAACACACGTGGAAGTCAGGAGAGCAGTCTCAAAGTAAATCAATTGATGGAAACTTGTGAGCAACTATGTAAACAGGTATCTGAATTAATGAAGAAACCTTCATCACAAGATACATATATAAAATATTTGAAGAGGAAGGTTAAGCTGTTGGAGAAGAAAGAGGCAGGTACCGTTAAGCTAAAACATTTGGTAAAGGTTCGAAAACATCAGGTAGTTGAGTCATCTGCGGAGGATGCATCCAAGCAGGGGAGGCGTAACAAACAGAATGCAGATTTTTCAATTGATATGGATGTCGATGGTTCAGGTGAGGCTGCTAAAGCAGTGGAGAAGATAGTTGAAACTAATAAAACTGTTAACGATGTTAGTGCCTCATTTGAATCCGAACAAAGGTACGCGTGTCATTACAGTTCTTAAGTATGTTCATATGTAAATGCATTGTTTTCGCTCGCTGAGACTAGTCCGTAATTGTACAGAACGATCGTGATGGATGTGGATGGTTCAGGGGAGGCTCCAAATAGAGTGGAGAAGACAATTGAAAGTAATAAAACTGTTCAAGATGTTAACGGCTCTTTTGATTCCAAACGAAGGTATGCGTGTCCTTACACTTCTTAAGTATGTTCATATGTAAATGCGTGGTTGTCACTTGCCTTGACTAGTCCGTAATCATACAGAAAGGTCGAGATGGATGTGGATGGTGCAGAGGAGGATGCTAATGCAGCGGAGAATACAGTTAAAACTAATAAGATTGCTCAAGATGTCGGTGCCTCTTTTGGTTCCAAATTAAGGTTTGAATGTCATTACTGTTCTTAATTATGTTGATGTGCTCATGCATGGTTGTCGCTTGCCTTGACTAGTCCTTAATTATACCCTTTCCTTCATAGTGGTGAAGCTGTTTGTGATGTCCCTGCTAAACATTCTAGTGGCAGTACAAAGGTGGAACCTCTATGATAACACTCAAAATGAGTATGTTTTTAGTAGCGTTATTTTTGGTTTTGTGTATGATAATCGGCATATTTACTCATGATTGTTGCAAAAGTGCAAAAGAAGTGTATTTGTATGTGAATGTAGCTAGGTATCATAAAAAGTGAAGAAATGAAGATTTCATGCACATTTGGATAATTCCCGAGGAAGAAACTCAATTGAAGAAGCTCATGGACTCAATGATTAGGAAGCGCAATGATTTCTAAGTGTCTACATCAAATAAAGATCAAGTTTTGTCTTGGAAATCAACATCGAAAGCAAAGAAAAAGGCATGAATCGAGAAAAGTCAACCAAAGTCAAGATTAGGTGTACGAGAGGCTCCTAGCCGATCGGTCGGAGCCCACAACCGGATCGGCTGGGGTGATGGAGAAAACGCAACCGGATCGGCTGCGTCGCAACCGATCCGGCTGCAACACATGGAGTTACATTTTTGGTCATTTATTGTTGCCTTAACTTCTATTAATCCTGAGAGGCCGATCATTTCGAGTTAACAACTTGTTTGGGACGTTTTTGGCCTGATAGTTAAGGATTCTTAGCTATAAAATGCACCTAGACTTTGTAGTCTAGTGTGACACACCCAAAAAAATAATAGTTTACACCAAAGCTATTACCAACCCTTATTATTCATCCTAAAAGTCTTGTATCTGCTGTAAAACATCCAGGAGAGTGGTGAGACAAATTCTCATCCATTGTGTAATCATTTGGAGTTATACGGTTAGGCTAAGACGATTGGAGGCGTGTGGTTGCTATATTCCACAATTTCTAATTCTTGTAATCCAAATCTTAGGTATTCTATTGAACTTGTCATGAATCTCTATTCTATTGAATTATTTGAATTACCTTGTTACTACTTGTGTTATGTTATGATTGTCATGGAGTAATTCTTGAATATACTTGTGTGTAAGGGTGTAGGAAATTGTAGGAGTGTTCTTATATGTGATGCATGTAAATGATCTTGTTTAAATGAGTTTGTTGGAAAAACTACTAGTCTTGTTTAATTTGTCGGTAAAATATTTTCAAGAAAAAGGACCGAAAGGATTTCCCTTATGTTTTATTCCAAAAAGTTAAGTGACAAACTAGTATGGGGATATGGTGATTGACGCTCACCATGTTTACTTATTGAAACAAGACTAGAAACGTTTTCATCATGAAAGGATCGAAAGATTCGTAGGAACAAGTTTAATAAGAACCTTTTACAAACAAATGGATTTTCTAAAGAATAATCATTAGGCTAAAGGCCGAAAGGATTTCCTATATGTTTTTATTCTTAAAATGATTTTTACAAAATATAAACCATGGGTTGGAAATCATTTGCTTATGATTTGTGCATTACATCAAGAGTTTACACCAAGCCTTCATGAACACTCTCTAATAGACTTCACACAAGTATATGTTTCTTAAATTTGATTATTACTAAACCACCACTTTGAAGGAAGCCTTGACAAGTTTTTTTGTCTCAAATATTTTAACAAATTAAAACGCAAATCTCTTGGGACGATCTCGACTTACCCACCTTTGCTATCGCGAACGAGTATACTTGCTCGTATGTGTTTATAGTAATTATCGGATAAATCGTGTTTATAAATTTTAAAACTTGCACACGGTGAGCACATAAAGTTTTTGGTGCCGTTGCCGGGGATTTTAGTGTTTTTTATTTGTTTTGTTTCTGTTAAATTTGTAATATTAGAGTTTGGTTTCAAGTGAAAAAGTAAAAATAAAATTGGTTTTTCGACCAACCGATCGGCTGCGCGAGCAACCGATCCGGTTGGTCCTCTCGGTAAAAAATGTGTTTTTATTTTTTCTAGTTCTAGTTTATCTATTGTCTTGTGTTTTAGTTTGTAGCTTATTTCTTGTCATTTCTTATTTTTTAGGCTAGTTTAGAAGCTTGCTTATGATTGTTTTTGTCATTCTTTAGATTTTTGGTTATATGTTATTTTTAGTTTTATTAAAATTCTAAATTAATATTGTCTCGATTAGATTAATTGTCTAGTTAATTTTCATTTTTAGATGTTTTGTTAGTTTTAATGATTGGTTAATTAAGTCTAGTTAATGTTAGTTTATGCTTAATTAGTATAATTAATGATTTTAATTAGTAGGATAATGAGTAGACACAGTTATTAGAGTTTAAGTTTTAATTAATTGTCTTTAATTATTTTTTAATTAATAATTAAAAAAAATTGGAATTCACTCCAGCCGATCGGTCGGAGCCCGTAACCGGATTGGCTGGGCGAATTTTGGTTTGAGACATACCACCAACCGAATCGGTTGGAGGGCCAACCGATCCGGTAGGAGCTCTCGTTAACAATTTTTCGTTTTTAGCTTTTGTTTTTAGTCTTAATAGGTGTCTTTACTTGTTTAGAATGTATTTATGTAGTTTGTTTTGATTTTAACTAACTTTAACGCTAATAATTTGGATGATTTGTTTCTGTTTTGTTTTGTTTTGTTAGATAAGTTTGTTATGGATAGTTTGAGTGGTATTTCCGAGTATCTTCGCAACTTGGATGAAATGTTTAAGGATACCGGTAACTCATTGGAGAAGATTGGAAACATCTTGGAAGAAAGTAAGAAAGAGTTAGCTATTGATTCGGAATGTTTGGAAGAAGTTGGAGAAAACAAGGTCCAAGTTCCTAAAAAGAATAGGGTCGTGATTTTCACGCAAGCACCTCTCACGGGGTACGATTCACCAATTATGAGGTTTGGGACACCATGTAGTATTGAAGGGGTGAGCGCGTGGGATGCTCAATTGAACATGGCTTATGGGGACAAATATATTGTGGACAAGGTACTGGAAAAAATTGGCCACGTTCGTTTGGACTATGAAGCTTATTGGAGGAAAATTGTTAAGAATCTTCGGATCAATATCCATGGTCATATCTTTGAGGCCGATTTTTTAGTTTTGGAAGAAGGGAACCCGGATGTATGCTTTGGACGTTATTTCCTTGTAACAACTAAATGTCAATTGGATTTTGCTCTAGGTGAGATGATAATTAACATTACTAATTTGGAGGAAGAGTAGGAAGTGAATGACATGCTCGCGGAATTGTGTGAAAACATGGAGAAGGAGAATGTGGAGATTGTGAAAATGGGAAAGGCTAGTAGAAAGAAGACCTCATCAAATAAACTAACTCCCACCACCTCTACCACCACCAAGACCCATGATTACACACCATCACCACCAAATTCACCCGACACCTTCAAGCCCTTAACTCAAGAGCAAAAGGAAGCCATCCTAGCAAACCTAGAACAAAAATTCCTTGAGCTTAACGAAAAAAATCCGGTGATCGAAGTGTTACAAGATTATGTTGTTTACCGCAAAAAGCTAGATGTGGTTATGTTGGCTAGAGCACGCTTGGAAGATAAGGATATTTCGGGGTATGCCGCGGAAAGAGAGTGACCCGAGTAACTTCGTTTAACCTATAAAAGTTCACGGGACCACTCCGGTTTATGCTTTGGTGGATACGGGATCAAGTGTCAACGTTATGCCTTATCCACTATTCAAGAATTTGGGACTAAGAAACCTCAACCAAATCATTCTAAGCTAACCATGGCGGACAACTCTCAAGCTAAGGCTATGGGGGAAGTGAAAAATGTGAGGGTACAAATTGGCTACCAACCTTATTTAGCCGATTTCCTAGTCTTGGATATACCAGTTGATAAAAGTCTACCTCTCTTACTTGGAAGACCTTTCCTTCGCACATGTGGAGCGATAATAGATATGGGGAGGGGGACTATGACAATTGATGATGGGATCTCCAAGCAAACTTATTATCCCAAGCCTAGGGGTAAAGTGTTAGAATTTATGGAGGATTTGGAACTCTTTAATGGAGAAGTTGATTTGATTTTCTTCGAAGTTGGGCGTGATCCCCAAGGAAATCCTATGTATGGGCCGCTTGCCCCACCATATTTTGATCTCGAAGATGAAATGGAACGTGCACTTGCTATGGAAGCCTTTTACAACCCATTTAAGAACATCCTTGTGTACAAAAAGCTCACAGACTTCTTAGGATCTCTACCCGTACAATTGAAAATTTTGGAATGGGGACCCGAAGGAACGAGTGTATACAAAAGAGAAGAAGGTGATGGGGAATGGCATGTTAAATTCGATATACTATGCCCTAGTGGATGTAGATTTGTTAGAAAGTTCAAGACTCATGAGACATATCGTGAGTTGACCGAAAAATTCCAAAGCGAGGATATTTTGAGGCATGAATATTTTGAGGGGAAATAAGGAGAAGAACATCGCAACAATAATAACAAACATTTGTTTGCTTGATCTTCATCTTTTGATGAAATTTTATTTTATGCACTTAGGGATTTTGATTTCATTTTGGTTTTAATTTTCTTATTATTATGGTTTGAAGTTATTTTAATCAATTCCTTTTGAGTTTTAGTTTAAGTTTTATGATGATAAGTTTGATGATTTAGTCTTTGAGGTAGATGTTGTTGAAATTTGCAAATGGTTGGATGAATGTTGTGTGCATCTTTAATCGGATTTTTGAGTAAACAATTTTTGCTTGGAAGGTAAAATGGTCAAGTAAAATTAAAAAGGTAAAATTCTGCAAAAATGCAAACCAAAACGGTTGTGTCCATGACTGAACCGGTTGGATGCAAGTATAAGTACCAAAAAGACCATTTTTCCAGAAAACAACACACACACACACACTAATCCTCCATCTGGGTTTCACAAATTCGACCACTAAGAAGTGTTTGAAGGTTGTAAGAGTTTTAGAAGATCATCATGGCAGCTAAACAAGTAAGCATCTGCAATCAATTAACTTAATTAGGGTTTAATTTGAGTATTTGATTCGAATTGCAAATTAGGTCACCAATTTGGGGATTTTTGATGGGATTCAAATTAAGTTGTAATCTTTTAGAATTAAGTGGGTAATTGATATAGGAATGCATTGCAAAAAGAATTGTAGTGATTGATTCAACATTGGATGAGTATTGGATGATTGAATTTTCGGATTCAACTAGGTTGTGCCATTGAATCAAATTAAGTTGCAATTGATGATTCCTAGTTGTTGGATGATGCATTTTCAGTGAATTTTAGATGCCACATTGTTGTTAGAACAAGTAATTGATGAATTGAAGGTAAGCTTGTAAGTTCTAAGCATGATGAACAAGTGATGATTGGAAGTTTTGGATGCGAATTAAGAGCAAATTGAGGTTGTAGAAATCATTAGTGATGTTAAAATGAAGTTTAGGAGTGAATTGGAATTGGAAAAATCTAGTGGAAAATCAATTGGAAGGCCATAGACTTATGCAGATCAGCAAACCGAATCAGCTACGCAACGCAACCGACTGGTTGGACTAAGGTCAGGGGAGGAGCTGGATCGGCTGCCCCTCGACCGAACTGATTCCAGGTTCTGATGTGGAAAAATGCGATGGTTCTAACACTCTTATATTAACTTATATTTGTGATTTCTACTGAGAAATGTTGTAGGTTGTTCGAGTTCGACGCGGATTCCACCAAACCCGATTGTAACCAAGTATTGCCAAAGGAATACAAGGAAGAAGGTTACGTATAGCTTGAAAGCTGAAGGGAATGCAAACCTGAAGTTTAAAGATCTTACCAATGAGGAGAAACATGATTTTAGGGAACGTTTGTAAAAGTTGTAAAATAGAACTGTTTCGGTTCCTAGGTTGGTAGATTGGGATTTGTTTAACGAATATGAGTGTGAGAATGAGTTGCGGGGTATGATGCGGATGTCTTATGTCTATCCGATTGATGGAGATTCGTTTGAAGATTTTTCATGGGAGAGAGCTTTTAGCATAAATGAAGAAGTTTACCGTGAATGGTGTATGGAGTTCTTCTCGACAATGTATTTTGAAAGGAAAGTAAATGTTCGAAACATCATGAATAAAGTTTGTGTTTGGTTTAGGCTTTGTAGGCAGGATCACGCATATACTTTGTCGCGGTTTGCTGTTGCTCTTAGATTGTATGAACTGGATGAGGTTAATCATCGATTGTTTGAAGCTCATTTTTCAAGGCTTAGGAGATTTGAGAAAGATTATCCTAGTGTTCCACCGTATTGGAATCGCGTGGGAGATCCTTCTTGTACTCGTAGGAATTCTGCAACCCTTAGGAGTCCATTGTTGAGAGTCCTACATAAGTTGCTAGTTTGGGGGCCATTTCAAAGAATTGTGAGCCGAGACAAATGCCAAAAGCCAGACTTGTGGATAATCATGTTGTTGGAAGAGACCAAGGATGGGAATGCGGCTTGGCTCATATCTGAGTATTTGTCTAGGAAAGCCCCGGGTATCAAGGGTAATAGCAACATATGTGGAGGTCATTATGTGACGAATTTGGCAAAGAATATTGGGTAGTACAATAGCAATGAGTTGGCTAAGTGTGATGATCCAAAGGTTAGTGAGACTTGGGATCCAAATAGTTTTAGAAAATTTTTGAATAGGAGGACAAAGACTTTGGGAGCATGGATTGAACCACCACCACTACAGCAGCCGGGCAATGTGCCAATGGGCAATGTACCAATGGGTAACGTGCAAACGGGTACGACTAGTAGTTTTGACTCAGGTTGGGGAGATTGGAACCGACATTTAAATGAAATTGAGTATAGGGATATTTGGATAGATTCGATGATGTTGAGGAACAGTTACATTAATGATTATTTGATCCCGTTCTTTCAACACATGGCTCAAGAAGCCAATTATGAGTTGCCTCCCTACAATCCACCTAATGTTCCACCATATCCTTTCCCCTACACCTCGTATCCTGGACCGTATCCGTACCCATATCCTGGCTATGCACCATTTCTCGACCCAGTGCCTGAGTATGGTAGATTACCCGAGGTTGGAGGATCTAGCTATGATGTTGGAGGATCTTCATCGGGAGCTGGATAGAAGAAGAAGAAGAGGAAAGTTTACATGGTGTTTGATGAGGAAGAGAACTATGAGACCGAAAGTGACGAAGATGATGATGATGAAGGTGATGAGATGAGCGAAGATGATGAATGATCGTGGATCATTCTTTGGATTGCGATTTCAAAAACAATGCTTATGTGTGTCGAACAATATTTTCTCTATCTCTGTCTCTTACTATTTCTTTAGGATTATTATCATACTTTGTTTGTTTTTATTTTTAAGTAGCGTATGGATTGTTTGTAGTTTGGTTTTTTTGTTTTATGTGTTGTGTATATTTTGTAGTTTTGTTTGCAGGATGGATATGACGAAAGCTTATTGTTGGTCAATATTTGGAGTTGGATAATGTTAGGAATTAGAAAATTCAGTCGTTAAAGAGTCGGTCACCTCAAGTATATGTATTCGTTAGAAAGCTCGTAGTCGTAGTCAAGTTATGTTAGCAAGTAGTTTGTTATGTAACACCGTGGAGGACGGACGGGTCTTTACCCACTGTATGCCTGATCCACAGCCCGTAGGTGGCATTTATTTGTAAGACACTATAAATACCCTATACCTTCCAAGGTAGATGGTTGGAGCTTCAATACCATTTTTCTTTATTTCACATAGTTCCCAACTCTCTTCTCTTTCTCTCTCTAGAACATGCTCTCTCTAAACATACTTGAACGCCACATGTGATTATGGTTTAGTGTGTTTGTGAAAGCCTATAACTTACAATTGGTATCAAGAGCCATGGTTTGATCACTCATCTTTCATGCTCTTTGTTTTGGTGGATTTCATAAGGTTTTTGGGGTATTAAGTGTTTAGGAGAGTTTGAATCATTTAGACAAATTCTAGTGTTAAAGTTTGAATTTTGCTTGTACTTTTGTGTTTAGGATCATCATATGTGGTTATGTTTTGAATTGGAAGGCTTAAATCATTGTGGTTTGGTTGTTTTTGATTGATTAAGTGGTTATTTGTGAACTTTGTACAAAGTGAGTTGCGCCTCGGATTTTTGTTTCTTCGAAGCGAGTTGCTTCGTTACTGGATGCGAGTTGGTATATTCGACTTAGCTATTTAGCGAGTTGACTTTGTATGCGACTTGGGTTCTAAGCGAGTTGTTTCTTTAAGCGACTTGAGTTCTAAAGCGACTTGGCTATTAAGCGAGTTGTATAGCTAGCGAGTTAGCTTACGCGACTTGGTAGTTAAGCGAGTTGTGTCTGTTTGTGACTTGCTATTTAGCGAGTTGTCTCTATATGCGACTTGGCTATTAAGCGAGTTGATGTCTTAAGCGACTTGTTTCTTTAAGCGAGTTAGTTGTTTAGCGAGTTGATAATTAAGCGAGTTGAGTGTGTAGCTACTTGTCTATTGAGACTTATTACTTCTTCGTGCTACATTCTTATGGTTGTTCTTTTGGTTTAGTAAAATCCCGTGAAAGAATCAATTTCCCGGTTGAATCAAAGAATAGTAAAATCCCGTAGAACTTGTAATCATGGCAACCATCGTTCCAACTATTGTTTCTTCATTGTTGAGGATGTTCAAGCGGTGGCTCGGATACTCGCCCACCCATGCTTGATGAAGCGACTATGACTCTTAGGGCATAACGAATCGACTGTACTATCTTGGAAAGGAAAATGGGGTCAACATTCTCAAATCCATTGATGAAGGACCTTATCGATTGAGACTACTAGAGACTTAATTGATACAACTGCAGATGGAACAATGATCTATGGAATAGATGGACCAAAGACGTATGATGAGCTCAATGATAAGGAGAAAAGAGATTCGATCTCGATATCGTGGCTTCTAACATTATACTTCAAGGTCTTCCAAAAGATATCTACAAGCTTATCAATCACAACACGAAGCCAAGGCAAGATGGGATAATGTCAAGATGCTCCTCTCGTGTTCTGAATTAACTATTGAAGACCGAGAATCACAATCAGATGATGAATTTGGACACTTCAAGATGAAACCGATGAGAGTGTCTATGAGTACTACGTGAGATTCCATAAGCTTGTGAATGACATGAGGAACATCAAAATGACCATGCCAAACATTCGATTGAACTCAAAATTTGTGAACAACATGAATCCTGAATGGCACAAAATTTGTGAAACTAACCAAAGGATTGAAGAATACAAACTACGAACAACTCTATGCATTCCTTCTTCGAATGAGAGACATGCTATGTTTGAAAAAGGATTCTTGATCGCCAAAACCAACCGAGGAGAGACGAGCTCATCAAATGATTCAACTGCTTTCTACACAAATGTTGGAATTACCACCAATGCTTCTCAAGTTATACCCATGGGTAATGGTAATCACAAACTCATTCCTGATCCAATGTTCAAACAATCTAATGTTGATGCATGCGTGGGACACTTCATTAATCAACTGGCTCTCATGATTAGTCAAAACATGAACTCTCTCCCACATACCAACAATAACCTCAGAACATCATCCAATCCACACAATAACCGTCAGAGATGGGAAGGTTGTGGTGCAACCAGTTCAAGAAAGACAGTATGAACAGGGAAGAGGTGGAGTTGGTAGAGGATATGTAGCAAATCAGAATCGTGGAACGAATGGAAATCAGGGACAAGCAAAGCCGATCAAGTGCTACAACTGTGGAGGTGAGGGACATATTGCAAGGAACCGCACATCACCAAAACTCCTCGAATCTTGAGTACTTGAGGATAAGATGTTGCTCGTGCAAGCTCGGGATAATGGAGCGACTTTGGATGAAGAGGAGTTATTGTTTCTTCTCAAGGGAATGCAAAGACATATGACGCGATGTTGATGAACAACCAATTCAAGAGATAGGTCACAATCATCGAATGCCTTTCAAGTCGCCGATCGTGATGCATACGACTCGACATCGATGATGAACCTCTCGCACAAACAATTTTCATGGCTAGCATTTTTCCAATGGTCTCTCCTAAAGCCTCATCATCTAAGCAAGCTGGTCCATCCAAAGAATCAATCATCTCGAGGTATTTAAAACTATACGATGATGTTGATGAGCAAACGATACATGACAAAGTACAATCAATCGAAACTTTTGAGTCGATATTGAAAATATGGGTAATATCAATGTTGTCCCATATGATCAATATGTGAAACAAAGTGAAAGTGTGATGTACCAAGTGATGCATCTTCTGCGCATCAATGATGACTATATTTTTGATGAATACACCGCATGTGCTCATGATGATTCTCATTGTTATTGAACTCAATGCCTATAAAGAACAAGTTGCTATTTATGAACAGTGTGCTAAGTTTGAGTTAACCACCGTGAGCGAAATGGATGACCAAATGCGTATAACTATTAGAAAAGTAAGTTTAGAGAAGTATTAAAACAGAGTTAAACACATTACAAGAAAAGCTTTCTAAAACTACTAAGCAAAAACAAGAACTTCAAGAAAATGTTAAAATGCTTAAGCAAGAATTCGGTGCTAAGGAATCAAAATTTTTGAATGATTTTCTAATCTAAAACCTTGAAAACAAGCTTGAAAATAAGTTATGCGTACAAGGGAATACCATCTAGACCGCTCACATGATCACGAAGCATAAAGTTCTCAAATAAGCATGGTATCCCCATTATAAAGGAATCCAACCCCGAGTAAGGTAAGATAGCAAAAGTCGCTCAAAATGTTATCTATGATGGAAATGAAATCCTTAAACCTAGGCGAAACCTAGTTTCACTGAGTGCACTGAGGAAGATAAGAAATCGGATGAGTTCACTAGGGAGAAAATGGATAAGAAACTCAAAAATCCTACATGTAAAGAGAAAACATAATTATCGGACCCCATGACTACAAAAAGGAAAATTGAATTTCCTTGAACATGTTTAAGCCTCAAACATTGTTAACACCGTAACAAGTGTTCGGAAAAGGATTTAGATAAGCAAAAGCGATAATCTTGTTGTAACAAATCCCCTTTAGGAAAATGCCTTCAAAGAATCGTGTATCCTCCTAATACACCAATGCATCTATTCCTAGGACTATTGCCACTAAAAGCAAGACCTTAATCAGTCAATATGTTATCTTTCAATTATTTGTTGATTTTGAGAAAACTTGTAAGAAAAGGATCACACCCACTGGTGTAACTGAAGGGGAAAGGGGATGGACTTAGATATTAAAGAAATAGAAAAGGAATTTGATGCGATGATTGTTGAGGTTAGTGACTATGAGCGAGAATTAAAATATAATGAGATTGAGAGGAAGAACTTTCATACCTTGAATGAGAATCTTATTTCTAAATGTATTGCTCAAGATGTGTTTTACACTGCTACAAATTGTTCCATTAATGCTTCTCAATTTCATGAATTATCTGTTGCTGCGAAAGTCTCCCATGATCGTGTCATTGAGCTTGAAAACAAAAACTCAGAACTTAATGAGAAAATTAATCGAGATGATCACGATAATTTGGTAAAACATCTGATAACGCTCAGATTGTGCATGTTTTTAGTAGCGTTATGTGTGCTTTTATATATGTTATTTGGTTATATTTGCGTGATTATAGTTCTTAAACGCATCAAAAGATGTTTCTCTAGTGTTTATAACCAAGTGCAGGGAAACGGAACGAAAGTAAAGAAATGTTCAGCAAATAGAAGATTCCCGTTTCAAAGAAGCCTAAATCAGTATCTCAAGGACTTTTGAAGACCATAGTGATTGAAGAACCAAGTTCTACAAGAAAAAGAAAAGAAAATATCAAGTTTCCGTATCTCAGGAAATCCAACCGGATCGGTTTCAAGTGTAACTGGGTCGGTTGGAATATGACCGGAAATGCCATATGACCATCACCAAGCGTTCGGTCGCCACCCGCAACCGGAACGGTTGGCCCCTTTGGTAGAAGACCAACCGGATCGGTTGGTCATATAACCGATCCGGTTGGAGAAGCTGCATCTTCCAAATCTTCATCACTAAGTTTCCCCTTTGCATCCAAACGATTCTAGGTCCTTCTCTTGGTGTATTCTAGTCCCTTCCTTACTCCTTGGAGGCCAAGTTCAGCAATTAATACCCTAGGCTTTGGAATTAGTATAAATAGAGGCCATTTGTGAGCATATGAGACACACACTTCAATACAAATCTCTCTACTCATCAAACAACGCTTAAAGCTCTCAAATTCGTCCTTAGAAGTCCAGGGAAGTTTGGAGTTCCAGAAGTTCCACATTTGGAGGCCAAATCACCAAGAAGTCTACCCCAATACTTTGGGAATCATTACTTCACCATTTGTAATCTTGTTCCAAGCATTGTAAGACTTTTGATCATGTTTTTTAATGTTCAAAGTTCTGAGTTTATGTTCATGTTTGCTATGAGTGGCTAGTTTCTTTATACACTTGCTTAAATGATGTTGATTATCATATGATTAGTTAGTGATTGTGTTAACATGTTTTAATTCAATTTCAAGTTGATTCTAAGATCCAATTGTGCTAAAGTTTCATAGTGACATTTGTTAATCAAGTTTGGCTAATTGATATTAATCGTTGAGGTCGAAAGAACTTATCGTTATTCAACTAGTCATAATCATTTTGTCTATGGATGATTGTTTTTACCCATTATTCTTGATTATACAAAGGAACTAAGGTGTGGTTGTAATAGAAACGCTTTTTGATTATCAAATTGGATTTGTTGGAAACATCTAAAAGGTCGTAAGATTAGTTGTTGAGAATCAATTGTAGCCTTTTGTCTATGATCGGTTACCTTTTGTATTGACCATTTCTTAAGCAATTTGATGAAACAAAATGGATGTTTTTGTGTTTAAGTTTATGTATGTAGACTTATGAAACTTGAATTGATCTTGAATTGATTGGTTAAACGTAATGTTTGTTTTTATGAATTAAAATCTTGATGAAGGTTTAACTTGTGAGAACAATAGATTAGTCTTTCAACTAATTATCATAACCAACATGTTAAGAGGTTAACACAATCACATTAATCTATGATATGAAACTAGTTTAAGCAAGTGTAGTTTTTAATCATCTGAATTTCATTATATCTATTTTCTTTGTTATATGTTTTGGATAGACTCTGTTGATTCAAACTTGTGTTTAGATTCACTCAAATCCCTGCGAACGATCCCGACTTACCTTCATAATCTTGCTATAACGGACGAGTATACTTGCTCGTATGTGTTATTGGTAATATTGGTAATTCACCTTTTATAAATTTAAAACATGTACACACGTAGCACATCAAGTTTTTGGCACCGTTGCCGGAAATTTGATTGTGTTTCAGCAAGTTTTTGAATTTCCCTCAGTCGATTCAACCAAAAATTTTCTCTCAGAAACCTTAACCGGATCTGGTTGTCCTTCAACCAAATCGGTTACGATTTTACCCATAATCAACTGGTCTAACCGATCGGTCGCAACCCGTAACCGATCCGGTTACCCAATCTGTCCCAGAAAAACTGTTTTCGTTGTTTGTCCGTGTGTTTAGATATTGCCTGGATTCTCTAGGACATTGTATGAACACTCGAGCATCGGGAATAGAACCAATTACACCTCTTACCAACCCCGGACGTTTGATTCGAAGAATAAGAAGAACACTTTTCATACCATTGGAAAATCGTGTACCAAGAGTACCAAACCCACCATTTGATAACCTTGTAGAAGCCAAAGTTGTTTACAACCCTTTCACCAATTTACCTTTTCCCATGGCGGACGATCAACCCATGTGGGGAACCAACCGAGCCGTAGCACCAACCCCCGAAAGTGCTATTGTTGCTGTCAATCTTGGTGACAACTTCACCGTGAAGGGACATCACCTTTCTATGATCAAAGACCGTCAATTTGATGGCCGTGCGCTGGCCGATCCGCACAAGCACATTGCCGAATTCATCGAAATTTGCGGCATGTTCCGTTATGGCGACACCGATGTCAATGCCATCAAACTCAAACTTTTCCCATCATCACGCCGGAGATGCTAAAGTATGGTACAATGAATTAACCCGAGAATCATC
The DNA here is from genome assembly GCA_022545495.1 of Chrysanthemum lavandulifolium. NCBI lineage: Eukaryota > Viridiplantae > Streptophyta > Magnoliopsida > Asterales > Asteraceae > Chrysanthemum > Chrysanthemum lavandulifolium. The sequence goes on along the minus strand of CM040244.1, from coordinate 160,741,297 downwards.
AATACTTGGGAGGAGATGAGGCAAGCTTTAGTAAGCGATTCTTTCCACCGCCATGTTTGATCGATTAATGGGAGAAATTCGTGCTTTCACCCAAAACCCAAACGAATCACTTGTCGAAGCTTGGCTTCGAATGAAAGATTTGCTTCGTAGTTTTCATGGACATGGACTATCCAAAGGAACCATTATCCAAATCTTTTACCATGGACTAGATGAAATCTTTCAAGGCATCCTTGATGCTGGAGGAATTTTTCTCTATAAGACTCCCAACGATGCACATCAATTGCTCGAAGATTGAGTACTTCTCAAACTTGATTGGTCCAAAGATTCCAAAACTAAACCTCTCCGAAAAACTGTTGCTTTTTTCGAAAACACCGATACCTCAAAACTCATGGAGAAGATGGGCGTTAACCTCAAAAATCGACTCGCGAAGACAAAGATATCAAAGATGAAATGAAGGAAATGCGAGACGGATGCAAAAATTGTGGAGGAAATCATCCATCGTCCGAATGCGACGATAAACCTATGGGTGGACCGAAGGAAGGAGAAGCGAGTTACGCTCAAGGAGGATACCGTGGAGGAGGATATCGTAGTAATTATTACGATCGAAATTCTGGAAATTGGCAAGATCGCCGACCAAGGGATGACAACCGTGATTCTCAACTACGAACTGATGATCTACCACCACAAAACCCCGACAAAAATATGGAAGAAACCGAATTCGAGAAAACCATGAGAGAATTCGTAGCTGCTCAAAAATCTTCAAATGATTTTATCAAAAATCAATTTTTTAACCTCAAAGCCAAAGTTGAGCAAGGACAAAAAAATCATCAAGCATCTATCCAAGATCTTGAAAACAAGTTTGGCAGACTTTCTGACCAACATTCCTCTAGACCATCTGGTTCATTACCAAGTAATACCCAATCCAACCCAAAACCATCAAATGATAAACGCATCATCCACCACAAACAAGAAATGAGCATATCAATGTTGTCTTCACAAGAAGTGGTCTCTCGTACGATCCACCACCAAATCTTAATACTCCTGTCACCATTGATAGTGAGGATGAAACCGAGGAACCAAACACAACTCAAACCACCAAAAATAAAAACATTCCATCCGTCAAGGCGTATACACCAAAAATTCCTTATCCTCAACGCCTAAAGAAAGAAAGATGGAAGAGCGTTATAAGAAGTTCATTGAAATAATCAAAGAGGTTAGACTCAATGTTCCTCTCGTTGATGTCTTAGCCGGAATGCCCAATTACGGGAAATTTTTGAAAGAACTTCTTAATAACAAAAGCAAGCTTGAGCAAATATCAGCTACTTTCCTTAACGAAGAATGCTTAGCTATTGTCCAAAACAAGATCCCACCAAAGCTCGGAGATCCTGGGATCTTTCTTATTCCATGTACTTTCGGGAATAATGTTAAATGTGATGCTTTGGCCGATCTTGGCGCAAGTATCAATTTGATGCCTTATTCGCTATATTCCAAGTTGTGCAACAACAGCCTGAAACCAACAAAAATGAGCATCCGATTAGCATATCATTCCTATCAATATCCTGTGGGAATCGCCGAGAATATGCTTGTTCAAGTAGCTAAATTCATTTTTCCCGTGGACTTTGTAATCTTTGAAATGGAAGAAGATAGTAAAGTTCCACTCATCTTAGGAAGACCTTTCCTAAATACCGCTGATGCAATCATCAAAGTGAAAGGAAAAGAACTCAACCTTGGAGTTAGGGAAGATCGAATCACTTTTCTGATCGATAAAGCGATGCGCTACCCACATTCTAGTGATGACACTTGTTTTAACATCGATATTATTGATGAAGTCACTGATGAAGAATTGGACGCATTACTTAACGAATCCGATCCATTCATGACAAAGAGTTTGATGATTTCATGAAAGTAGAATTCGAAGGAGATATCTCAGAAGAAGAAGAAATGGAGGAAGAGGAAGAAAATTTTGAAGAGATAACTTTCAATGACGAGATGCGAATTAAATCCTCTATCGAAGAACCACCCACAGATCTCGAACTCAAACCTCTCCCAGATCATCTTGAATATGCTTACTTGGAGGAAAACTAACTTCTTCCAGTAGTCATATCTTCATTGCTCGAGGATAGTGAGAAAGAAAGTTTAGTTTTTGTCCTCAAAAATCACAAACAAGCTTTCGCTTGGAAAACATCTGACATCCCAGGAATTAGTCCTAATTTCTACAAACACAAAATCAATTTTGAAGAAGGGATTAAACCTGTGGTAGAACGTCAATGTCGACTCAATCCCAACATGAAAGAATTGTTAAAAAAAGGAAATCATAAAACTTCTCGATGCTGGAATCATTTACCCAATTGAGGATAGCCCTTGGGTAAGTCCTGTTCATTGTGTTCCCAAGAAAGGTAGAATGACGGTTGTGACTAATGAACGAAATGAACTAGTTCCAACTAGAACTGTCATTGGTTGGCGCGTTTGTATTGACTATCGTAAGTTAAACAAAGCCACCAGAAAAGATCACTTTCCACTCCCGTTCATGGATCAAATGCTTGAAAGACTGGCAGAAAATAAATTCTTTTGTTTCCTCGACGGATTTTCAGGATATTTCCAAATTCCTATCGATCCTAACGATCAAGAAAAGACCACTTTCACTTGTTCTTTTGGAACCTACGCATATCGGCGTATGCCTTTTGGTCTTTGCAATGCACCTGCGACTCTTCAAAGATGTATGATCGCCATATTCCAAGACATGCTAGAAACCTCCATGGAAGTTTTCATGGATGACTTTTCAGTCTTCGGAGACTCATTTGAAGCTTGTCTTTCTAATCTCGATAAAATGCTCGAAAGATGCGAAGCACATCTTGTCTTTAACTTGGAAAAATGTCACTTTATGGTAACCGAAGGAATTGTGCTTGGCCACAAAATCTCCAGTACAGGAATGGAAGTAGACAAAGCAAAGGTCGATGTCATCTCGAAACTTCCACCACCAACTAACGTCAAAACCGTTAGAAGTTTTTTAGGACATGCTGGTTTTTACCGCCGATTTATCAAAGATTTTTCTAAAATATCTCGTTCGATGACAAAACTTCTTGAGAAAGAATCTATCTTTGAATTCAATGTCGATTGCATAAAAGCTTTGAAACACTTGAAATCTCAACTTACTAGTGCTCGATCATGGTTTCACCTAATTGGTCACTACCCTTGAACTTATGTGCGATGCAAGCGATTTTGTTTGTTGGAGCCGTCTTAGGCCAATGATGAGTGTCTAAATACTCATCATTTTATATTGTTAGAATGCCAAAACATCCGAAACACTCGAAATGCTTCAAAATGATAAAATATCACAAATCGTGTTTTATATGTTTTAAATGCAAAACATCAAAATCTGGTGAAAAACGTATCAAGTTTGCATAATTGGCCGTTTTAGTCCCCCAAGTTACAAAAGTTGTCAAAATCAGTCCCTGGTAATTCAAAAACTTGTAAAATATCATTTTAGGTCCTTGGGATTCACAAGTTGTTCAAAATAATCCTTTGAAGTTTAAAATCACAAATTTACAACTTTGGTCCCTCAACTTTGCAAAAGTGTCAAAAATAGTCCTTAAGGTTTTAAAATTGGAAATTAATCAAAATAAACCTTATACTATTAATAAATGGCAATATTGGTCCTTATGATAAACTTTTGAAAATTACAAGTTTAACCTTCAAGTTTCGAAAAATTACATAATAGGTCCTTAAGGTTTAAAAAATGGAAAATAATCATCCTTGGTCCTTGTACTAACCATATTTGGCAGGTTTAGTCCTTATTACAACTTTGGAAATGTTGCTAGTTCAGTCCCTGAACTTTGTTGGAATTACATTATTGGTCCTTGTATTTACTAGCTAAACCAAAATGGATCCTTTGTTAAATATCAATCCAAATCCAGCTAATCCAATATCCTGGCCCAACCCCAAGCCCAAAACCATGACCCGGCCAAATTTTAAAAGAAATAGAACCCGCCAATCCACTGTTCATCCCTTCCAAATCCAACACCTGTTGCCAGCTATCCTGACACCTCACCACTACCTTTCCACCTTATCCCCCCACCTGTTTACCTAATCCCTTCCACCTCCACAAACACCCAAATCCCATTAAATGATGAAACCTGCTTCTTAGACTTTTCCCGCCAATTTTCCACATGGACGTATATGATGTATTGAGAGATCCAATGGCTCAAGCAAGGTGGGAAAGACTCGAGGTGTCTCAGAGTCTAAAAGGCTATAAAGAGAAGAAAAAGCAGAATAAAAAACAAGTAGTGTAGTTTTAGTTTAATTTATGTCGTATTATGTAATTTTCAAATATTAGTGTAATTTTAAGCTTACTAGTACCCTGTTTTAATAATTTCAGAATGTTATAAACCTATTTCAAGAATCAATTGCAAGTTTTCTTTTAATTTCCAGTTTATGTAAAATTTCAAGTTCAAGAAAATCTCATGTTATTCTATTGTTGTTATTAGTTGTTATTAATGCTTCTGAAGCTTATATAAGCTCTTGAAAAAGCTTTTAAGTTGTTAGAAACCTCAAAATTCCAGTTTAGATTCTAAACTAAGAAAATACCAAATATTACCAATAAATTAGTAGAAAAATAAAAAAGGCAAGAAAAATGAAGATAAAGAATGATGCAGAGCTAAATTTGGATGGATTAATGGTTTAGAGCTTATTGGTAAGCTATAGGTTGAGTTGTACTCCTCAGTTCTCAGTTTGTGCAATAACTCATCTTGTAAGCAATTTTCTCATAATTTGCAAATTTTAGTTTAAGTGTGTAAAGTATGTTAATTTTAGTTTAATACTGTCTTAATATAGTTAATATTAGTTAATAAATAGATTATTTTGTTTAAAACTTGTTTTAGTATTTAAAGTCTCAAAACAGTTAGTTGAAAGGGGTGTTTGGATTTACCATGCTAACTGTGGTCTAGCTTATTTATGTTGTTGTTTGTACTTGTTACATGTTACATTAATATATAATAACTCAAACAAGAAATAAAATCAAGTTCTTATTCAGTGAAAAGTCAAACTTACCTTTAATCTCTTGTTACTTGTCACTGTTGGGATTTTAAGTTGTCAAAATCAGTTTACATGCTTAAAAGTTATCACCATAGACATAGACAATCTCATTTCAGCTTATTATATCACAATCAGTCCATAAAATCAAGTACAAGTTCATAAAGGTCAAACTTGCATTTTGTTCAAAAAGTCAAAACTGTGCCCTGTGCACAGTTTTGATACCATTTTCACAAGCTTGTACAAAGCTTATCAGTTGGTCTTAGCTTATGTTACTTAGTTTTTCAGGAAGCCAACCAAGCCATCTTGATGACCCAAGTTTCATTTTTTCATTTATAGCTTATTAGGCAGGGCTGCACTAGGCTTTTTGTTTGTCCCATTTTTAACTCAGTACACTGAGTTATACTCAGTTAATTGTCTAATTTTTTATAAGCTCACCAAAAGCTATTTAGTGAACCAAACCATTAGCACTTTAGCTTTTTGAAAAGTTGAAAAGGTCATCTAGCTATTGCAAGTCTTTGTTTTCAATTTCTAGCTTATCACAGTGCTTAAAATTAAGCTCATAGGTGACTAGTAAATTCCAGTGTCCTGTGTGAATTCAGTTAAGAAGTGCTTATTTTTAGCTTATTCGTGATTGTTCCTAGTATTTGAGCTTTTTCAAATGTTGTACCGACTTATTAACTTGTGTCTAGCTTATTTTCGCTTACATTTAGCTTACCTAATAGCTTATTAACCACTTAGATAACACTAGTGCTTATTTCCATATACAAGTTCATCGTTGAGAAACAAAAGCTTATTACGAGCTTATTGTTGATTTTCGTAACAAGTCTTAGTTATAAGTTTTGCTTATTTAATTGTGCTTTACAAGTTTCAAAAGAAAATTTCAAAAATAAAATGTTTTGCAAAAAGGGAGAGGCAGGGGTCGAACCTGAGACCTCTCCCTTATATGGGTGTTAGAGTGTGTACCTGGAACCAATAGCGCCCTTGGGTCTTTCTTGTTATCATTTGCATAATCAAATACATAAGCCCTCTTGTCTCATTTAGCTTAACGAACATTTTAGCTTATTTGTAGCTTATTAAGAGTAGCTTTTTCGGTGTTTGTATTTTTTATAAAAGTGTATTAGTATAAAGTATTTTTACAAAAAGTTTCAGATTTTTCCAATAAGTTTTAGTATTTTTAAACATTTAATTAGTGTTTTATAGTAATTAAATCATAATAAATAAAATAATAATCAAAAAAATATAATTCTTTTTCCTAAAATTTTCTTTTATCATATATTTTGTAAGAAAATTAGTTTTACACTCTTAGGCCTTTTATTTCAATAATTTTACGTTTTTGCTTGCGCTCCAGCGCCATTTTCGTAAATAACGCTCGTTTCCGTTTTAAATAACGTTTTTAAGTAATTTGAGTTTACGTTTTAGTTAATATAGTTTATTTAAGTTATTTTATTTTATAAATTCATAAACGTTCATCGATCTGTAAAAATAGTGATAGCATTTATTTAATAGATTTTAACTTTTTAATTTTCTTAATTTGCATTTAAGTCGCTTTAATTTATAGATCTTTTTCTTTAGGTAATTTTTCATCAAAACCCTTACTGATCACTATCCTTAGTGATCATTCTATCATCTGAAGTTGTTTAAACACCAATTCATCCTCCGTGGGACTTAACGACCCGGGAATTCACTATATTCTCCTGGACTTCATTGCATTTGTGTCTGAGCAGTTTTAAGTCTGTTAGATTTGACTGTTCGGACACAATCAAATTTTTGGCGCCGCTGCCGGGGAGGCTGTAAGCGTGTTTTAAGCATTTCCAGACCCGTACTTGCACATATACCATCGTTTGTAAACAGTTTTTTTTTGTAAAGTTTTTCCAAAATCAAAAAGTTCATTAACACTTTTCCTGTAGTGTTAACAACGCCAAAAATATTTTCATTCTTTGTTTTTATGGCATGTTTTTAAAAAATCCAAAAATATCCATCTTTACCCTCTCACATCTTTGATTCTTCATTTCTTACCCTCTGTAAACCTTTGATTCTTTCTATGTCTTATCCTCACCTTCTTGATTGTCAATGGTGTGGTGGTCCTTATAATGGTGGCAATTGCCCCAGTTGTAGCATGGTGGAATCAGGAAACGGGTCTGTCTATAACCGGGATCCCTATTCCTACCATAACACAACCGATTTATTCCATCGCCTACCACACCGCGAGACTCGCAGCTTCTTGTTGTGAGTATTGTGGTGGTTCACACTACGCTTACGATTGTCAATCGGAAGCGTGCTTGTCTATGAGCGTGTTCCCGATAACAATTATGACAACAACACACATAACTCACAGCCACATCGCTTTCTTGTTGTGAGTATTGTGGAGGTCCACACTCTAGTTCGGATTGTCAAACAAGGAATCCATTTCCTTGTAACAATTACGACTCTTCAGTATCAAGACCAACCTCCACAAGACCCAATGATTCAAGCAACTCCTCATGAAACTACGATGCACCTTCTACTAAAGAGTCTTGAGTTATTAAAAGAACTTAAGGAGGAGTCGGCTATGTCACATGAGAAATCCATGGAAGAATTGTTAGGCGAGGAACGGATGCTAAATTAGATTCCCAGTTGCCATTGAAAACACCGTTAGGGAATCAATTGCACTACAAAAGCATTCAAATCTAGCTCTCAATTCCATTTCATTCCCGATGACGATGATGATGAAGATACCCTTGATATTCTACAATTTTATTCATCAAGTTCATCGGTTGAGATTCCATCCGTGGAAATACAGGAGAAAAGAATATGACCAATCACTAGCGAGAAATAATGGAACTTGTAGAATCCATAACGCTAGTCCTTCTCAACTCCCTCGCCCATCGCTATCACACCCGAGGTTCACACTCACTCTCCGAACATGGGGATGAGCATCTTGACACTGTTCACGAAAGGAATCGGACGACTTCATAAAGTCTAGTGTCGAGAACCTTGTCCCAATCCCAAGAGAGTCACAGGGAATTCTCGAGCATTTGTGTGATATCCCTACCCCTCTTGTCTTCCAAAATGATCATATTGAGATGTTCTCTGATTCTGATGAGGACCATTCTTTATCTTGTGGAGACATAAGTTATGTGGAGGAATTACCTTCTGAGCTAGTCAGCTTAGGAGAAGAGAATGAAGAAGAAATAATCCAAGACGAAGCTCTTCGTCTTACATTATTGAATGTTAATCTTCTCATTTCTAGAATCGAGGCTTTTGATGAAAAGCCTACTTCATATTCTATCCCCTTTGAGGATAGTGAACTTTTGTTCAATGATTCTATTCCCGAATTGCAAACGTTCCATTTTGATCATATGGGAGAGAAGATTAGTGGTATCACCACTTTTCATTCTCATAATTCTCTCCCCGATTATGAATTATTCACTTTTGAGGAGTTCCCTAGTGAACTTAGTCGAATCAATCCCGAATATGAATCATTTTCCTTTGAGGAGTTCTCCTGTGAACTCACTCATATCATATCTCTACCGGAGTATGATAACTTCTACTTTGATCTAGACACACCCGGGATATGTCTAGACCAATTGAGCTTAACTGATAAGATTCATGAAACTATGAATTCTTCCGATGATGATGAGTTAGTCAAGATTATTATCATGACTTTCTTTCTCTTCTTCACCTATCCGTAGCTTCTCCTGTTCTTCACTCCTTCGGAATGAAGACACTATCTTTGACCCCGCATTTTCATTTATCATTTTTGAGCCGGTTCTCTGATATCTCATCGGTGTGGAACTTTCACGTATTTCAATGTTTATACAAACATCTTCAATGAAAGTCCGATGGAGATTGTCTCTTCCACTTACTTCCCCATGAACAAATTAATTGGGGTCGAGTCAAGCTAGCGACTCGGTAATCAAAAACAAGAGTTAAACATGGGTTTTCACCGTGTGTACCACCTTAGTGTGGGGAGATGCCCCACATGTTGTATAGAGACCTTAAAAATGTTTGAAAATTGTAAATATTAAAAAGAGAATAATTGTTGTGTTTCTACACTTAGCTAGTAATGTTATCTTTTATGTTCTAAGTTTCGCATAACCGCGGTACTTTGAATATTGAGGACAATATTCATTTCTAAGTGTGGGGAAATTCGCTAATTTGATCGTAAATGTACCATTTTAGTCCCTTTTTCCCCAAATGGCCAAATTTTAAAAATTTTTATTTAGTGGAAGTACTATGCACTAAACACAACAAATGGTAATCATCCACCATGTCTAACACACATAAGGATTGGCTAATCCAGAGCAAACGGCTCTTGGTAAAGATATCTCAAACCGTTTATGGCTTGCAATTTGCCTAAAATTGTATGGTGTTCAGCTCACCATGTCCTAAAAAGTAAAGAGTTGGCTAGCCCGCAAGTTTATGGCTTGTGGTAAAGGCGATTGAAAATCCATAATTGGTGATCGGCTCACCAAAGATAATATTGATAAATTATCTAAGAGTTGGCTAGTCCGTAAGGGTACGGCTCGGTAAAGACAAATCAAATCCGTTGAAAGCTTATGATTTGCTCAAAATCATTTGGTTATCAAGCAGCCAAAGTTCTTACTTGAACCGAAACAATTGGCTACTCCGAAGTAATGGCTTTTGGTAAAGAGATAAAATCCATTAACTTTTCATAAATCATTGCTAGGGACTAGCAATATCTTAGTAATGGGGATTGATGAGTGTCTAAATACTCATCATTTTATATTGTTAGAATGCCAAAACATCCGAAAACACTCGAATTGCTTCAAAATGATAAAATATCACAAATCGTTGTTTTATATGTTTTAAATGCAAAACATCAAAATCGGTGAAAACGATCAAGTTTGCATAATTGGCGTTTAGTCCCCAAGTTACAAAAGTTGTCAAAATCAGTCCCTGGTAATTCAAAAACTTGTAAAATATCATTTTAGGTCCTTGGGATTCACAAGTTGTTCAAAATAATCCTTTGAAGTTTAAAATCACAAATTTACAACTTTGGTCCCTCAACTTTGCAAAAGTGTCAAAAATAGTCCTTAAGGTTTTAAAATTGGAAATTAATCAAAATAAACCTTATACTATTAATAAATGGCAATATTGGTCCTTATGATAAACTTTTGGAAAATTACAAGTTTAACCCTTCAAGTTTTAGAAAATTACATAATAGGTCCTTAAGGTTTAAAAAATGGAAAATAATCATCCTTGGTCCTTGTACTAACCATATTTGGCAGGTTTAGTCCTTATTACAACTTTGGAAATGTTGCTAGTTCAGTCCCTGAACTTTGTTGGAATTACATTATTGGTCCTTGTATTTACTAGCTAAACCAAAATGGATCCTTTGTTAAATATCAATCCAAATCCAGCTAATCCAATATCCTGGCCCAACCCCAAGCCCAAAACCATGACCCGGCCAAATTTTAAAAGAAATAGAACCCGCCAATCCACTGTTCAACCCTTCCAAATCCAACACCTGTTGCCAGCTATCCCAACACCTGCTCACTACCACCTCACCACTACCTTTCCACCTTATCCCCCCACCTGTTTACCTAATCCCTTCCACCTCTACAAACACCCAAATCCCATTAAATGATGAAACCTGCTTCTTAGACTTTTCCCGCCAATTTTCCACATGGACGTATATGATGTATTGGAGAGATCCAATGGCTCAAGCAAGGTGGGAAAGACTCAGAGGTGTCTACAGAGTCTAAAAAGGCTATAAAGAGAGAAGAAAAAGCAGAATAAAAAACAAGTAGTGTAGTTTTAGTTTAATTTATGTCGTATTATGTAATTTTCAAATATTAGTGTAATTTTAAGCTTACTAGTACCCTGTTTTAATAATTTCAGAATGTTATAAACCTATTTCAAGAATCAATTGCAAGTTTTCTTTTAATTTCCAGTTTATGTAAAATTTCAAGTTCAAGAAAATCTCATGTTATTCTATTGTTGTTATTAGTTGTTATTAATGCTTCTGAAGCTTATATAATCTCTTGAAAAGCTTTTAAGTTGTTAGAAACCTCAAAATTCCAGTTTAGATTCTAAACTAAGAAAATACCAAATATTACCAATAAATTAGTAGAAAATAAAAAGGCAAGAAAAATGAAGATAAAGAATGATGCAGAGCTAAATTTGGATGGATTAATGGTTTAGAGCTTATTGGTAAGCTATAGGTTGAGTTGTACTCCTCAGTTCTTAGTTTGTGCAATAACTCATCTTGTAAGCAATTTTCTCATAATTTGCAAATTTTAGTTTAAGTGTGTAAAGTATGTTAATTTTAGTTTAATACTGTCTTAATATAGTTAATATTAGTTAATAAATAGATTATTTTGTTTAAAACTTGTTTTAGTATTTAAAGTCTCAAAACAGTTAGTTGAAAGGGGTGTTTGGATTTACCATGCTAACTGTGGTCTAGCTTATTTATGTTGTTGTTTGTACTTGTTACATGTTACATTAATATATAATAACTCAAACAAGAAATAAAATCAAGTTCTTATTCAGTGAAAAGTCAAACTTACCTTTAATCTCTTGTTACTTGTCACCTTGGGATTTTAAGTTGTCAAAATCAGTTTACATGCTTAAAAGTTATCACCATAGACATAGACAATCTCATTTCAGCTTATTATATCACAATCAGTCCATAAAATCAAGTACAAGTTCATAAAGGTCAAACTTGCATTTTGTTCAAAGTCAAACCGTGCTCTGTACGCTTTTGATACCATTTTCACAAGCTTGTACAAAGCTTATCAGTTGGTCTTAGCTTATGTTACTTAGTTTTTCAGAAGCCAACCAAGCCATCTTGATGACCCAAGTTTCATTTTTCATTTATAGCTTATTAGGCGGTACGCACTAGGCTTTTGTTTGTACCATTTTAACTCAAGACATCGAGTTATACTCGCTTAATTGTCTAATTTTTATAAGCTCACCAAAAGCTATTTAGTGAACCAAACCATTAGCACTTTAGCTTTTGAAAAGTTGAAAAGGTCATCTAGCTATTGCAAGTCTTTGTTTTCAATTTCTAGCTTATCACGATGCTTAAAATTAAGCTCATAGGTGACTAGTAAATTCCAAAGTCCTGTGAATTCGCAAGAAGTGCTTATTTTTAGCTTATTCGTGATTGTTCCTAGTATTTGAGCTTTTTCAAATGTTGTACCACTTATTAACTTGTGTCTAGCTTATTTTCGCTACATTTAGCTTACCTAATAGCTTATTAACCACTTAGATAACACTAGTGCTTATTTCCATATACAAGTTCATCGTTGAGAAACAAAAGCTTATTCGAGCTTATTGTTGATTTTCGTAACAAGTCTTAGTTATAAGTTTTGCTTATTTAATTGTGCTTTACAAGTTTCAAAAAGAAAATTTCAAAATAAAATGTTTTGCAAAAAGGGAGGGTGGTCGAACCTGAGACCTCTCCCTTATATGGGTGTTAGAGTGTGTACCTGGAACCAATAGCGCCCTTGGGTCTTTCTTGTTATCATTTGCATAATCAAATACATAAGCCCTCTTGTCTCATTTAGCTTAACGAACATTTTAGCTTATTTGTAGCTTATTAAGAGTAGCTTTTTCGGTGTTTGTATTTTTTATAAAAGTGTATTAGTATAAAGTATTTTTACAAAAAGTTTCAGATTTTTCCAATAAGTTTTAGTATTTTTAAACATTTAATTAGTGTTTTATAGTAATTAAATCATAATAAATAAAATAATAATCAAAAAAATATAATTCTTTTTCCTAAAATTTTCTTTTATCATATATTTTGTAAGAAAATTAGTTTTACACTCTTAGGCCTTTTATTTCAATAATTTTACGTTTTGTTATGCTCAAATACCATTTTCGTAAATAACGCTCGCTTCGCTTTAAATAACGCTTTTAAGTAATTTGAGTTTACGTTTTAGTTAATATAGTTTATTTAAGTTATTTTATTTTATAAATTCATAAACGCTCATCGATCCGTAAAAATAGTGATAGCGTTTATTTAATAGATTTTAACTTTTAATTTTCTTAATTTGCATTGAAGTCGCTTTAATTTATAGATCTTTTCTTTATGTAATTTTTCATCAAACCCTTACCGATCACTATCCTTAGTGATCATTCTATCATCCAAGTTGTTTAAACACCAATTCATCCTCCGTGGGACTTAACGACCGGAATTCACTATATTCTCCTCGACTTCATTGCATTTGTGTTCGAGCGCTTTAAGTCTCGTTAGATTTGATGCTCGGACACAATCACCAACGTGAAGGAAAACACTTTCGCCTATATATTTTGCTAGCAAGACACTAAATAGTGCTCAAGAAAATTATACCGCCATCGAAAAAGAATTATCGGTCATCGCTTTCGATTGGACAAATTCGATCCTACCTCGTGCTCTAAAAAAAATGCTTTTACCGATCATTCAACAATCAAGTATCTGTTTCACCAAGCAAGATGCTAAACCACATCTTATTCAATGGATTTTGCTACTCCAAGAATTTGACATCGAAATCAAAGATAAGAAAGGAGCGTAAAATCTTGTCACGATCACTTATCTCGCCTTGAAAACCCCAATATTGAGGAGTTAAAGAAGAGGAAATCGATGATTATTTTCCGATGAAACTCTCATGACCAACGATGGAACTAACGATCCTTGGTTTGTCGACTTTCGAACTACCTCGCAGGAGGAATTCTCGAAAAGGTCTAACTCATGATCAAAGAAGCAAATTCTTTTCGAACTTAAATACTATTTTGTGAAGAGCCATATCTTTTCAAAATGTGTCCCATGACAGAATGATCCAAGATGTGTTTCTGGTTCCGAAACCCGCAAAATTCTTGACGAATGTCATCATGGCCCAACTGGGGGACATTATGGTCCTTCCACAACAGCTAAAAAAGTTTTTGATGCTGGATTCTATTGGCCAACAATATTCAAAGAAGCACACACACTTGTTCAAAACTGTGACGCTTGCCAAAGAACCACCAATCTGTCTCGAAGAGATGAAATGCCATTAACAAGCATTCAAGTGTGTGAAATATTCGATATTTGGGGAATAGATTTCATGGTACCTTTCCCTAAATCCCACAAATTCAAATACATTCTCGTTGCTATAGATTATGTGTCCAAATAGGCAGAAGCTGAAGCTTTACCAACGAACGATGCTTGTGTCGTCGTTAATTTCCTCAAAAAGCTTTTCGCTCATTATGAAATTCCCAAGGCATTGATAAGCGATTGAGGAACCCATTCCTGTAACCAACAAATGGAAAAAACCATGAAAAGATATGGAGTTTGTTAGGTCACTAGTTTTACAAACATAAATTATAGAGAAAGAGATGAAGGCGGATGAACAAGCTACACACACAAACACACGTTAACAATAATACGGTTTAAGAAAGAGTGTATGTGAAGAGAATAACTTGAACAACCAACCCTCAAATGAGGGTTTACAAGATTATTTATAGGAGGGAAGCTAGGGCAACACTCCTAGTTCCCATCCTTTCTTATGTGGGCTTGGGCCTAAGCTTATGGGCCTTCTACATAAGCTTGACCTTAAACAAACATAAAGGCCATAATAAAGCTACCTATTACATATGAAATATAAATACTTGAAATACTGTTTAGGAGTGATTCCAACAATCTCCCTCAAGTATATATGAATGTAAACGGTGAAGGCGTTGATGTAATAGTAGCAAGGACGCCTTTGACATTCTTCTTTCTTGTGAGAGGAATTGCCTTGATTCGAACAATCTCCCAGTGTAGAGATAGTTATCTTTGAACAATTATGCTTTGACGTCATCTTTAACTTTGTTCTTTGATCATTGTTCTTTGTGGTGAAAGTGATAGTATGTTGTTGTATGCATCACCGCCTCAGTGTCCGCTTCCTCGCCCAAAGGTTCCACGTCATTCTTCAACATGCTCACACGCTCTTTGATGTTGGAAATCAAACCGATGAAGTTTTGTAAGTCTTTGACTTTGTAGATTCTTTGATTGATGAAGAATCATTCTGATCATTGTGTTACATTGGAATAGAACTTCCATTAGTGATGATGTTGGCGTGAGCATGAGAAGAATCAAGACGATCATCCCGCTCCAAGCTTCCATAAGAAGAAAACATTTCAAACGGTTAGTAATAAGCGGTTTCCCAGACTTACAAGTTTGAACTTCGAGAGTGTCAACAAAGATAGTGTGAAGACACAACTCTAATTTTACAAAGGCCGCTCTCGAACCGGAGTCCCACAAGTGAGATAACGCGATGTACCGGGCACATCTACGCTCGGATGAGTCACGAGGTACACCAAGCATCACCTCACGATCAGACCGCTTGAGACACACTCCGCGTAATCCACGGGAGTTACCGGCGACCTCTTGCCGAGCCGTTTGATGATGACCCCGGCAGAGTTTCCATTCAATCACCGAGGATCACGGATGTGAACCTCTCATAAATGTTCTCGACAGTTGCTAAGATCTCGTGAAGGACTCGATATGAACCATCGATGATCTTATTTGTTGATCATCAAGTGATTAAATGTCAAGTGTTCCTAAGAGATCTTTTGATGAATCTCGTGGCTCTAGACTCAATAGTGCGTTTTGGTTTTCCCGAGCGGAGACTAGGAGAGGGTCTCCTTCAATACCAACGATCTCAAGAGAAAGCCAATAGTTTGCGTAGGGTTCCCCGTGAGAATGAAACAAGCTTCGCTGAGAAAAACTTGAGTGGCTAAGAAGGTTTAGTGCATGCGCCATCGGGTCCATGACGACTTTTAGTCTTCAATACCGGTGTTACTAAGTGACAACCAAGAGTATATGAATTGAACCCGTTGTCCGCCTAAGTTGAATAACTGAGGGTCGCTTTTTTCACCCTTTACTTTACATTTCTTTTGATTCTCCAACTCCTTCTTTCTCCGATTCTCATTTTCTCCTTTTTACAATCATTCCTAAGGACTTCTAACACTAACTAATGGTAGTGTCCTTGGGTAGATCCCTCCGCTCAAGGCGGATCATAGGACGGTTATTCCTAACCTTAGTCACCTTATAACTCCATGACTAACCTATGTTTGCCATTAAAACCATCAGATG
Source organism: Chrysanthemum lavandulifolium (assembly GCA_022545495.1). Lineage (NCBI taxonomy): Eukaryota > Viridiplantae > Streptophyta > Magnoliopsida > Asterales > Asteraceae > Chrysanthemum > Chrysanthemum lavandulifolium. The sequence continues at coordinate 160,725,225 of CM040244.1, read as the reverse complement.
TGAAAATATCTCTCAAAGGGTTTGTTAATGAAAACATGTTTGAACCACTATGAGAGATGATGTTTTGCATAAATACTCCCCTCCACATGTGCTTAATAGTTTTAATGGTTAATCGCACAAATGAGGAAAGAGCGCACTTTTTGAATTGATCCATCAAGATAAACAATCCCCATGAGACATGGTTACGTTGCATAGTTAAAGAGTTACATTGTCGCTTTTAGGTGACAACTAGCTCTAATAACTACCTTGAAGGTGTAGACAAACCTCGAAAGGTTGTCATACCCGCCATAGTTCATGTCTATCAAGAGTTTCTCGAATGGTACTTTCTACTTGGACAAGTCCTTTGCGAGACACGCTACATTACTAGCGAACTAGCTTGAAATTATTACCCGTCTGTGACAAGTCTTTTCGAGTTACTAACGCTTTAGTACCGCTAATTCGTTGGTTAAGTCCGAGGTACATGATTCATTTGCATTTTGTACAACATATTTCTTATCACACAATTTTCTCCTCAAAATGGCATATAAAATGTTATTTTGAACGGTTGACAATAAATATGACCATTTTGAGTGTTACGGAAGACGACCACTATGAACAATTTGTGAGCAAAGTTTTAATACAAATACTCCCCTCAACTAGTGATATAAACGGTTGAGGTTTTGAAAATCATATGGGAAGTACTTGTGTTTTTGAGCAAAACCTTGAAAATGAAAGGTTTGATAGGTTTTACTCAAAATAAGAAGCTTTCGCCCTTTTATAAGGATTGTGGCACCGAGGTGTACCACGGGGTCCTTTCTTGACCATTACGGGTTGTACATCGTTATGTGTGCACAAGCCATTGACATATTAAATCACACATCCAAAATTATATGAAGGAAACAATTCAAGGGGTACCGGAAGTGCAGTGATGTTCCTGTGATTGCGCATGTATGCGTTGTAAGCCGGTGATGTTTCTCCGGTCGACCACCAACATAGCTCTCCAATCGCTCGAATCGATCCCTTCGAACAACCGCTCATCAATCATGGTGATGATCCTTCTCACATCCCTCCTTTCCCGAGAATTCCAGGCTTAGAGACCCAACTTTCAGCGTATATCCTTCAACTCAGACGCCAATCCATCCCTAACCGATTTAAAGGTATGATCCCGAATTTGTGGAGCTCACTACACGCCATTAAGCGCTTTATTTGAAGTTTACTATGGTAAACAACGCCGAAAGGTTTGGTCGATGAGTGTATATTGAGATAGTCGGTTGAGATCGGGAAGAGTAAGCGTTGGAGGAGTGAGGTTGACACGCGTCCGATAAGATTCAACAACCATCCGGATATCTTCAACACGTTCTTTGATCGCGATCGCCTAATGAAGATGAGAATTGACTTGATAAATTCACGCTGAACTTCAATCGAGAATTGTCTCATACGACCGTACTTTGGCAAGGTACATGTCTTCGATGTCTTTGAGGACAAGTTCTCAAAGTCACCTCGGAGAATCCATAGTCCTGCTCATCTTGTCGTTTGACTATGATATTCTTTAAGAATGTAGTCCCACTTAGACTTGAGATCAATGTGTTTGATGGCCACGATGTCCTTAGAACTATACACCGCATGTTGAGACTTCGAACCGTGCACACGTAGTAGATTCTTGACGCTCGTGCCAATGATGAATCCCATACAATGCATCTTGGTCGTATGCTTGCACGCTGTCGAAAACAAGTGATTTGCACGCCTCGATAGCTATGCGCTTGAGTAAATAGTCACCGGAATGGAAGAGTCAATGATGTAGCGATTTTCGCGAACCATCGCTACCGTAAGAGAAAATCCGTGTCTCGTTAAAGAAGTATCGGAAGGGAATCCGTGGTTCGTCTGTTTGGCCAATGGTCGGTAGGGGTTTGGTCCAATCGGTAGTATGGAGGGTTGTCCCTTTGTGTGAAGTCAATGTTTACTTCCGGATTGAGCCAATCCATGTTGTTAGTGATAACGCTACACGCGTCATTCGGGTCAAAGGAACTTCCTTTTCTTCGAGCAAGTTTTATAACACCCCAGGCGTTGAACCTAATCGTTGTAGTGTAGTAATTAGGGTAAGCCACGGGTATTGATATCGCTCTCTAGGGAATAGGAATGCTAGTAGGAGTTACTACGCTAAGGTTAAGGTTGAGGAAGATTATTTTTATCTTCTTATATTTTATGAAAATGGAAAAGTACAAATCTCGGTATTGGATTTGGGGGTTGGTATTTCTACCGATTACTCTACTATTATCTAATTATCTAAACTAAGGTTGTGGGAGTCTATGTCTAATTAATGTGTGTTCGTATGATAGTTTAAAGATGTGTTTACTTAGTTTTTATTACTCCTTAATTCCTCCTATTGATGGTTGAGTGTCACGCCTTATTCCTAGTTGCGTTGTGTGTCTAAAGTTGTAGGGTATGCGTTTCTCCCAACTCTTTGAACTTACCAAAGGGTCTTGTCTACAAACCCACTAGAGATTATAGACTCCTACTCTAAGGCTCTTGGATGGTTTAGCCTACAATTACTCGTAATTATACTCTAAGGTTCACAAAGATGAATCAAGCATTATACACAACGAATGACCTATCGCATTACTAGATCATTAATCAACTAAGATAAGAAACAACCAATCAATATTTAATAATTAAGTTTCATACTTCCTAAGCAAACACACAAATAAATTAGCCGGACATGGAGACCATGCAAGCATACACACAAATATTCAAAGACATAATTGAATTAATGAAGTAAAGACTTATCTTGATGTAAGATAGGGTTTAAAACCCTAAAATACTGTACAAGACACTTTAGGTTCGGTTTAGGTTTTACCCAAAGACTCTCCACACAAAGACCGAAAAATTCGGATTCTATATATAAGATTACAATTGCGACGGCGTCACCTTATGTTTAGTGATGCCGTGTGTCGCCGCCATTAGGGTTTCGTCTTGGCCACGTTAACCTTGCGACGGCGCCACCTTATGTCCGTGACGCCGTCCTCTTCGACTTCGACGTCGTCTCGATTGCATCTAGGCCGAGTAGCGAGTCTTCCAGCGACGTCGTCTACTCTTCGTCACAATAATTTTGGACGCACAATCCACTTGAGCAACCGTGAGTGTCTCGATTTCGACTTTGGCCATTTTCTTCATATATTCGCCTTTTCGTCCAAATAAGTGCCATTCCAAAGATTTTGCCTTCACGAGACATAAAAAGTGAAAAGGAACGATATTAAGCAATAACGGATACAAAGTGATCAAATAAGGACTTAAACGACCCTCAAAATGGTACCTTTTAAAACCTTATCAAATATCCCTACACTTGTTATTTGCTTGTCCTCAAGCAAATGTGCTTTTAGCCAATTAATTTATAAGTTAGGGGTCATGAAGCATTAGTTCAAAACGGTCCACAACACATATAAGCCCAAGAAAGTCATAACAAGCACGGAAATTACATACTAGCACCTCACATGGGGTGTTTGGATACTCACATCTCTCTCGGTGTATAAATGAAATATAACAATATAGGAAATGGAAGATAAACACTCATTAACCGGTCCTAGTACATAGATTACCATAGGCTTGAGAATAGATCAAACCTCCATCGCTTTGGCGAAGCACCTAGGAAAGACTATCAAAGAGGTCTTTAAAGGGTTGTAACGTTAGGCTTACGGTAGGATAACATCAAAATACTAGGGATTTACAGTCACAATTACTCAACACTTTCCGAATTGAAAAGATCAAAACAATTTACATCATACGCTCCATATTCATCATTTCATGAATCCCAATCGTCCCAAAATCAGATAAAAAAGGATTGACTTGTTAGCATTATGCAAGTAGATTTGAACATTTCACATTAAACGGGTAGGTGTCACAATTAATTTTCATTTCTCATTAAATAAACGTGCATATCACATTAAACGCGTATCGCGTAAGTTATTATTTTGAACATTTAATCGATACTTCCAAAATGATCCCGACATATTTTTATACTTACATTTAGTTTATAAAAACAATATTTTGAGTTTACCTAGTGTTTTGAATTTATTTTGTATATAAATCGTTAAATTTATATTATTACGACGCTTTTCTTAAAAACTACACGATAATTATTATATCACTCAAATTTTACAAGAAATGTATTTTTACAATTTTTATGATCTCATTATACTTTACTTTGATCTATTAAAAATTACTTTTAGCTAAAACTACCTTAAAAACACTAATGTATATACAATCTTACAAGTTATTATTAACTATACATTTTACTTACACTTCTAACAATTATATACATTATGAAAGAAAAAAAATATATATATTTTTACAAATGCATTCCCCCTTGGCCGACCAAGGGAGGTAGTGCATTAAATAGTTGGTAAAATTTTTCTTAGTAGTATAGATTTATACTTCACCTAAATATCACACTTCATTCATCTCAAATAATTCAAAGTTAGAAAAGTTACTTTTTCTCTTGGTTCTTCCTCTTCAAAACCGGCAACCATAAGGTGTTAAGAAGAAATCATCAAAATTTTCAAGATCAAGTTTAAAACAATCTAGTTACACTCTTATTAAAGGTTTTGAAATAAAAACCTAGGGTGTTTAGGTTTAATCCTTGTTCTAATCACCTCATCAAAGTAACTAGTAAGCATATCACTTTCATTTTACATCTTTCATTTTCATTTCATATCTATTTCATCATTTTTGAGCAAAGCATGCAAGACTTATGGATATTTATACCATTTTTAACATTGTTTTTAGAGTTTTATATATATAAGTCATCCTATAATTTATCCCTTGTTATATATTAGTCTTGATGATGTTTAGGAACCCATGACACCCTAAGAAGGTGTATGGTAGGATTAGAATAGCTTTGGAGTTGTTTTGAAGGGATTGGAATAGGTTTAGTACGAGAAAAACTCTTTTCGACAAGTATAAATAAGGGTCTGATCTTATTTTTTATTTCTGGAAAAACGACAGTAGACATAAAATTTTTGGCCTAGATATTTAGAAAATATACTTTAAAACGAATCCGTGGCCGCTTGAACGGATTAAAACGGAGCTATAATGAAGAAGTTATGAATTTTTCAAGTTTGACGACGAAATATATATTATCCTGAAATTTCAGCAAACTATTTTTGTTTTGTACGAGTCAAAAACGAGTCTTAAGCATTATAAATTATTTCGACTTATCAAAAATATATTAGTATACTTTGATACGAAGCTAAGGACGTATAATACGTAGAAAACGGATTTGTAACAACTAAAATATACACGTTTCCATAAAATTGCCGTAACTTTATTATTTACGAAAAACTATATTATTTTTATTAGCCAAGTGTTACGGTAAACAAAACGACCATATTGAAGGCTATTTTTAACGTTGACGTAGAACTTTTTGTAACGAGATGTCTTCTAATAAAATCGAGATCACCAAGCATATTTTTCAAAACGACCAACCGTTGGTATAGCGGAGTTGTAATGAATTATTTACGGTTGCTTAAACTTTGCCGAAACTCACTTTTAAACCACATTTTGGACAAAATCACCCTACTTAACCTATGTTTTTCTTTATGAACGAGACCTCTAGGATAAAAACTTAAATACTAAAACTTTGAGATAATAACACAAGCTTTCCAAAACTGTTGAGTTCGTTTCCTAACACTCGGTTTGCACCATTTTGCGACTATCATAGGAGGTTGTTTCAACGTAACTACTTGTAGAGTACTTTTAAATACGACGGGATGTCATAAACATATATTTTGACGATAAACATTATTTCCAAAACGTACAAGTGGTATGAATATCATATGGGTTTGCATTCACCACAACATATCATAATTCAAGTCATAACATTCATTTTAGGTCACGGATAGTTTCCGAGCCTCATTTTCGTGCACTTCATTTTGTTGGCATATCAATCATACCAGGTGAGTTCATACCCGCTTTTACTCATTTAAATTCCTATAAACTATTTGGGGCGTAGATATATGCTTATTTATCCAAACCTTTAAACTCTTTTGCCAAACAACATTACTTATACTTTAGACTTGGTGCGTGTAGTGACTAGACTTAAACAAACATCCCATCATTTATATGTTGGAAGGCCATTTATTTGGATACACCCAACGTGAGTCGTTGGAGGAACATCCCAATATTTATATGTTGGAAGGCCATTTTATGGATACATTAACGTGAGTCGTTGGAGGAACATCCCAACACGAGTTGTTGGAAGACCCTTGTGGTGATATTTATACTTTTAACTACCTTAATGCGTATATTCATGATTGTCATTCTACTTTAGGCAATGGGTTGTGAACACACAGTTGCAAGTTTTGTATGGGCGAACTTGAACCGGGTGGATTTACAATGCCTTTGTCAGTGTGAACATTTCTCAAAGTATTTTAGATCATTTTATTACAAACTTATGAACTCACCAACCTTTGTGTTGACACTTTTAGCATGTTTATCTCGTGTCTTAAGGTGATAGCATTTCATGGAGCTTTTGGGTCACATGGCATACATTGGAGTCTTGTGCTTTTAACAATTACCATTCGACATGTTTTGTAAACTCTTTATGTATTATCAAACTTTGTGATTTCTTGTTGTGTAAACTTTAACATAAGTAATCGAATGGTAAACTTTTCAAAACGCCTCATTATAGAGGTCGTTTTCGATCCATACTTTGTGCTATGACGCCATACCCCAATGACACTATCGTTCATCCGCGATATTTTGGGGTGTGATGATTGGTATCGAGACTTGGTTATAGAGAACTAGGTTGCATTTTAGTTCCTAGACTATAACCGCTTTCATGTCGATCCTTTCTTTTCCTATCACCTTACACACTTTTCGTGCATATGTTTTCTCGCAATTTAGACTAGACCCACCTCATTAGATAACATGGTTTCCTTGTACCGATAGGGGGTCCCAAAATCTAGTTGAGTCATCGAGATATGGAGCTCAGAATAAACACTTATCTAACTTGATCTCGTGACAATTCTTGTTTGATGAGACACGAGATCGAGCTAAATAAGTGTTACTATATAGTCAGATAGATTTGATGATTTTGCCCGAGGATGGGAGTTCTTTTGAGGATACTTTGGGAACTGTTGGCGACCAAACCTCATCGTGACTTTAGCACCTAAAGGAACTTCCTATACACCAATTGCGACTCTCCATAGATACCTACCCTAAATTCCTCCTCCACCGCTTAGAATCGGATGATAGATCGCTACCTATTTAAGTAACACCAATCGCCGATACATGTATGCTTGGTGGTATGTACATGTGTGAAATGAGGCAATTATAATTATGGTGGCCAACATAATTATAAATGCGCCTCAACTCACGTGGACATATGCGACCACGATACGTAGATCGATGTGGGCACACCTTAGGAACCAATTTGTGGCGTGGTATTATGTTTGAGAACGTTAAGTATAGACATTGGGAATTCAACGGTTCTTTCCCTTGCGAGATAATGGCACCAAAGAGAGTAACACGCAAGATCGGGCCGAGGTGGTGCGGCACCAAGGGTGGAATGACAGTGGGCGTGGAGGTAGAGGAGGTGGTAGCGACGTGGTAACAATGACAACAACATCATGGAAACCCCGATTTTGCCGCCATCATCGCTCAACAACTTCAAATCTTACTTCCCACTATTGTCACACAAGTTGGAAATCATATGAATAACTCGGGAAACCACGGAACGGAACGGATCTTGGCGACACCAACAATGTAGTTGGCGTGAATAACAACAACAACACCAACAACAACAACAATGTAATTGGATGCACATATAAGGAATTTTCGGCATGCAAACCCGTGGAGTTTGATGGTATCGGAGGTGCTTTGGCGATACTCGATGGGTAGAGAAGACAGTCGTTGATCGACATCGAGAATTGTGCCACACATCGAGGGTGAAGTATGCCGCTTGCTTGCTATCGTGAAAGGCATTGACATGGTGGAACACACACTACAAAGCTAGAGGCGAGAGGCAGCTATAGGTATGACATGGGACGAATTTAAGGCGTTATTGAAAGAGGAGTACCGCCGGACAATGAAATGCGAAATTGGAAGATGAATTTTATCACCACTCTATGATAGGGGCTGGTCACGCACCTACACGGACCGATTTCATGAGTTAGCCGACTAGTTCCTCATCTAGTTACCCCGAGTCCAAGAGAATCTCGAGGTACATATATGGTCTTGTCCCCGAAATCCGTGGAACCATGAAAACAATCGAGCCGTCTACAATACAAAGTGCAATCATCGAGGCGGGAACCCCGATGCATTTAGATGGTTAGAAATGGTACGTTGAAGAGCAAGTGATAAGAGGAAGGAAGCAAGTGGGTCGAATAAGCGAGATAGACGTGGTAGCGCATAAACAAAAGGGCAAGAGTTTTTATGGCAACTGGTAATGAACAAAGAGAGTATGCGGTACACATCCCAAATGTGCTAAATGTGCTTATCATCACCAAGTCCAAGCCCCGCCGCTTATGTACAATATGCAATCACGAGTCATTTTTCAAGCCGTAGAGAGCGTGCAAGACCAATAACAACGGTTAACACGGGCAACATGAGGAATAACCAAAGGACTTGCTACGAGTGCAATAGCCCGAATCACTACCGGAATAATTGTCCTCGCTTGAATAAGCCACCGATGCAAGCTCCTCTAGCTGTGGCAATTGAAGGAAATAACCCAAACCTCAGACTCAATATCACCCACCCCGAGGTCGAGCATTCTATATAGGGACCGAGGCAGCCCGCAATGCATAACTGGTACGTTTTTCCTAGACCATTAAGTGATCCACCGTATTATTCAGATTTAGTGAGTCTCATTAGATAAGAAACTTAGACGCGTAAGTTTTGGCTTAAGCACTTTGACCATACATCCTGATTTCGCGAACCCTAAGGGAAGACCTTTAAGTATCATCGATTGAATCGCGAGGACGCGATTCCTCTAACAGGGGAAGAATGTCACAATTCTCAATTTCCGGTCATTTCTCATACTCCATATTCATCATTTCATAACGGTTCGTGCATGGTTTTGCATTTCACATTAAACGTTTATTTTCTTATTAAATAAACGCTATCGCGTAAGTTATTATTTTGAACATTTAATCGATACTTCCAAAATGATCCCGACATATTTTTATACTTACATTTAGTTTATAAAACAATATTTTGAGTTTACCTAGTGTTTTGAATTTATTTTGTATATAAATCGTTAAATTTATATTATTACGACCTTTTCTTAAAAACTACACGATAATTATTATATCACTCAAATTTTACAAGAAATGTATTTTTACAATTTTATGATCTCATTATACTTTACTTTGATCTATTAAAAATTACTTTTAGCTAAAACTACCTTAAAAAACTAATGTATATACAATCTTACAAGTTATTATTAACTATACATTTTACTTACACTTTTAACAATTATATACATTATGAAAGAAAAAAAATATATATTTTTACAAATGCATTCCCCCTTGGCCGACCAAGGGGGTAGTGCATTAAATAGTTGGTAAAATTTTTCTTAGTAGTATAGATTTATACTTCACCTAAATATCGCACTTCATTCATCTCAAATAATTCAAAGTTAGAAAAGTTACTTTCTCTCTTGGTTCTTCCTCTTCAAAACCGCAACCATAAGGTGTTAAGAAGAAATCATCAAAATTTTCAAGATCAAGTTTAAAACAATCTAGTTACACTCTTATTAAAGGTTTTGAAATAAAACCTAGGGTGTTTAGGTTTAATCCTTGTTCTAATCACCTCATCAAAGTAACTAGTAAGCATATCACTTTCATTTTACATCTTTCATTTTCATTTCATATCTATTTCATCATTTTGAGCAAAGCATGCAAGACTTATGGATATTTATACCATTTTTACATTGTTTTTAGAGTTTTATATATATAAGTCATCCTATAATTTATCCCTTGTTATATATTAGTCTTGATGATGTTTAGGAACCCATGACACCCTAAGAAGGTGTATGGTAGGATTAGAATAGCTTTGGAGTTGTTTTGAAGGGATTGGAATAGGTTTAGTACGAGAAAACTCTTTTCGACAAGTATAAATAAGGGTCTGATCTTATTTTGTATTTCTGGAAAATCCGACAGTAGACATAAAATTTTGGCCTAGATATTTAGAAAATATACTTTAAAACGAATCCGTGGCGGCTTGAACGGATTAAAACGGAGTTATAATGAAGAAGTTATGAATTTTTCAAGTTTGACGACGAAATATATATTATCCTGAAATTTCAAAGAACTATTTTTGTTTTGTACGAGTCAAAACGAGTCTTAAGCTTTATAAATTATTTCGACTTATCAAAAATATATTAGTATACTTTGATACGAAGCTAAGGACGATAATACGTGAAAACGGATTTGTAACAACTAAAATATACACGCTTTCACAAAATTGCCGTAACTTTATTATTTACTTAAAACTATCTTATTTTTATTTGCCAAGTGTTACGGTAAACAAAACGACCATATTGAAGGCTATTTTTAACGTTGACGTAGAACTTTTGTAACGAGATGTCTTCTAATAAAATCGAGATCACCAAGCATATTTTTCAAAACGACCAACCGTTGGTATAGCGGAGTTGTAATGAATTATTTACGGTTGCTTAAACTTTGCCGAAACTCACTTTTAAACCACATTTTGGACAAAATCACCCTACTTAACCTATGTTTTTCTTTATGAACGAGACCTCTAGGATAAAAACTTAAATACTAAAACTTTGAGATAATAACACAAGCTTTCCAAAACTGTTGAGTTCGCTTTCCTAACACTCGGTTTGCACCATTTTGCGACTATCATAGGAGGTTGTTTCAACGTAACTACTTGTAGAGTACTTTTAATACGACGGGATGTCATAAACATATATTTTGACGATAAACATTATTTCCAAAATGTACAAGTGGTATGAATATCATATGGGTTTGCATTCACCACAACATATCATAATTCAAGTCATAACATTCATTTTAGGTCGCGGATAGTTTCCGAGCCTCATTTTCGTGCACTTCATTTTGTTAGCATATCAATCACACCAGGTGAGTTCATACCCCGCTTTTACTCATTTAAATTCCTATAAACTATTTGGGGCGAGATATATGCTTATTTATCCAAACCTTTAAACTCTTTTGCCAAACAACATTACTTATACTTTAGACTTGGTGCGTGTAGTGACTAGACTTAAACAAACATCCCATCATTTATATGTTGGAAGGCCATTTATTTGGATACAGCCCAACGTGAGTCGTTGGAGGAACATCCCAATATTTATATGTTGGAAGGCCATTTTTATGGATACATTAACGTGAGTCGTTGAGGAACATCCCAACACGAGTTGTTGGAAGACCCTTGTGGTGATATTTATACTTTTAACTACCTTAATGCGTATATTCATGATTGTCATTCTACTTTAGGCAATGGGTTGTGAACACACGGGTTGCAAGTTTTGTATGGGCGAACTTGGAACCGGGTGGATTTACAATGCCTTTGTTGTATGAACATTTCTCAAAGTATTTTAGATCATTTTATTACAAACTTATGAACTCACCAACCTTTGTGTTGACACTTTTAGCATGTTTATCTCGTGTCTTAAGGTGATAGCATTTCATGGAGCTTTTGGGTCACATGGCATACATTGAGTCTTGTGCTTTTAACAATTACCATTCGACATGTTTTGTAAACTCTTTATGTATTATCAAACTTTGTGATTTCTTGTTGTGTAAACTTTAACATAAGTAATCGAATGGTAAACTTTTCAAAACGCCTCATTATAGAGGTCGTTTTCAGTCCATCCATACTTTGTGCCCCATGACGCTATACCCCAATGACACTATCGTTAAGGCGATTTGCGATATTTTGGGGTGTGACAATGTTTTCATTGATATTCCGGAACAAGTTCTAGAATCTAATATACTACGGTTCACACTCTAAGCATTAAAGATGAATGCTTTAATTCCTACTAATCTAAGGGCGATCCTCACATTTTGGGTGGAATTTGGGTGGTAAAGGGTTTTGTGCTAGTCATATAATTTCCTATCCGTGAGACGCTTTTGTTAAGACTAATGGCCCACTCCTATATATCATGAAAATTTTAAATTTGGTGCCAAAATTACCCTAACCGACATTTTCTCATGGTTTATTACACAAATGCAATTAGACAAAGCAAATAGTCAAGGATAAGCATAGTTTCAAAGTTCCCGTTTTATTTTCCCTCCCTACACTTAAACCGAACATTGTCCCCAATGTTCCCGAAAGTATCAAAGTTATGATAAAATAAGGTAATTAAAACGAAGAAACTAATACTCCCCTGATTAGCTCGGTAGGATCCGTGTAAAGTGGTGGTTAAACTCTTTTCCAAGAAGAACGTTAGCGTTAAAAGCTTCTTCTCATCTTATGTATCTTCTTCTTGGTAAATTAAACCTGCACACTTGAAGAAAACAAACGAAACCTTCGCGTAAAATCGGCGGTAATAATATATATAAGACTCGATTTAAACTAGGATATAATGCTTGTGGAATGGATGTTTACAGAATTTCTAAAAAATTAAGACCGAAAATTCCAAAATTTATAAGTAGCTCGTAAAACGAGAAAAGTAATCGATGTTTTACTCCTTCCGACGCCGTCGGTTGCAATCTCGACGTCAGTTATCCCGACAAAACCGGTCTCGCGATTTTCCGGAAAAATTCGAAAAATTATATCTTTAGAATCGGAAAATTTCGCAAAAACATCCATTATGACTCGATACAAGCATTTGACTCGAACAAACAAACATATATATCTTTTAGTTAATTGTTATTCTCATGTTTACGTTTCTTTTTGAAAACGTGTGTAATCCTCCCTACACTTATCCCTTATGTAAAATACCTTTATATGTAATTAAGACGAGGTTAAAGACAAAATAAAGCATTTTTACAAATTCAAACATGAGAATAAACAATAAATAAAAGATATACGACACACAAATAAAAATGAAAAACAAATACACATGGGTTGCCTCCCAAGAAGCGCTTGTTTTTGTTTGAGTCACGAGCCTGACTCTACCCTTATTTAACAATTAAAGGGGAAGTTTTTTCTACACTTAAGTTTAAGTGCGGGTGATAGTAGCAATACACACCCTTAGGGTAGAAATTTGCTACGTGAGGAGAGGGTGATGGGTGATTTATATGCTCAAAGGAGTGTGCTCCATTCATTATAACCTTACCTAAGTCTATTGGTGTAGCGGGTGAATCAAATCTCCCTTCTAAAAATGGATCATCTTCTATCAACTTCAAAAGATTCTTAGTTAAGGATCCATCTTGACCTAATAAACCCGGTTTAAACCCATAGTGTTTCTTGTTATCAACCATGAATGGGCGATATAAGTGTGTAAGGTCATGGGTTACTCCTATATTAGCTTCCACTCTACATGGCCTAGAATCTACCACCTTTATCAAGCAACTACCGGACTATCTATTTTGATGGGTGGATTGGGGCCTAATTCAATTCCAAGATTCACATCTAAAGATGGAAAATTGGGTAAGGTTTTTGGTCGAGGCTCGGCTCATCAAAATTAGGAACTTTCCTAGGACTAAGAGAGAAGTCATGACAACAAGCATCTAAACCTATATTCCTAGTGGCGTTTGGTCTAAAGGTTCTACAATCGGGTTCCTATAGTCTCTTCTACTTCTTCCGGTAAGTTATAGGCGATGTGTGTTCCTCAGTGATGGTAGGACTTGTGGGTTATCCGATGGGATTAGATTTTCTACTCTATCCTCCATCTTATCAAGATCACCTATGTATTCATTTTGTACCGTGGTAGCGCCTAACCATGACATGCACCTTGGTACCCCAACTCTAATCATCTCCTTCCTAAACAACCTTTCCGACGAAGTTTCCAAATTGAAAATAGGTCTAAAGATTCGTTTTGGGTCCCATGTTCCACTTCTAAATTGGGCGTGAATCTCAAAGGTTTCCATGCATTTCGAACACCACGTCCCAAATATCCCCATCCGCTACATAGTCAAGTCTCCTTTGGGTTTCGTATGCGTCGAGTGTAAAAGAATTGTAGTGGAAACAAGAATCAATACCATGATAAAGGACTTTTGTAATAAATATTTAATTCGAGTCCACGCCCGGAAAGGATTCATCATGATGTTGCCGGAACCTCAAGATCTCATTTTGGAGTGGAAGGGTAAATTATGTAGTAGATTTCACCGATTGGGTGAAAGTTTTGGCGATTCGCGTTCTCCATAACGCTAACGGAATAGTCAATGAAAATGGTTACGAACAAAGGTCACGAAGAAGGGGATAGACTACGAGGAAGCTAAAATGAGAAAAAGTTTACTTGATAGGAATCAAGCAAAGAAACCTAAACGAGGTGGACTACTAACTAGCTATTCTATTCCCGGCAAATGCGCCAAAACTTGATAACGCTACACGCGCCGCTCGAGGTCAAAGGAACTTCCTTTCTTCGAGCAAGTTTTATAACACCCTAGGCAATGAACCTAATCGTTGTAGTGTAGTAATTAGGGTAAGCCACGGGTATTGATATCGCTCTCTGGGGAATAGGAATGCTAGTAGGAGTTACTACGCTAAGGTTAAGGTTGAGGAAGATTATTTTTATCTTTTATATTTTATGGAAAATGGAAAAGTACTAATCTCGGTATTGGATTTGGGGGTTGGTATTTCTACCGATTACTCTACTATTATATAATTATCTAAACTAAGGTTGTGGGAGTCTATGTCTAATTAATGTGTGTTCGTATGATAGTTTAAAGATGTGTTTACTTAGTTTGTATTACTCCTTAATTCCTCCTATTGATGGTTGAGTGTCACGCCTTATTCCTAGTTGCGTTGTGTGTCTAAAGTTGTAGGGTATGCTTTCTCCCTAACTCTTTGAACTTACCAAAGGGTCTTGTCTACAAACCCACTAGAGATTATAGACTCTACCTAAGGCGCTCTTGGATGGTTTAGCCTACAATTACTCGTAATTATACTCTAAGGTTCACAAAGATGAATCAAGCATTAAGTACACAATAAATGACCTATCGCATTACTAGATCATTAATCAACTAAGATAAGAAACAACCAATCAATATTTAATAATTAAGTTTCATACTTCCTAAGCAAACACACAAATAAATTAGCGGACATGGAGAACATGCAAGCATACACACAAATAATCAAAGACATGATTGAATTAATGAAGTAAAGACTTATCTTGATGTAATATAGGGTTTAAAACCCTAAAATACTGTACAAGACACCTTAGGTTCGGTTTTAGGTTTTACCCAAAGACTCTCCACACAAAGACCGAAAAATTCGGATTCTATATATAAGATTACAATTGCGACAATCACACCTTATGTTTAGTGACGCCGTGTGTCGCCGCCATTAGGGTTTCGCCTTGGCCACGTTAACCTTGCGACGGCGCCACCTTATATCCGTGACGCCGTCCTCTTCACCTTCGACGCCGTCTCGATTGCATCTAGGCCGTCGAGTAGCGACGGCCTACTCTTCCACAACCGGACGCCGCCACTTGAAAATACGAGTTTTGAGACCAGATCGTCACAATAATTTTGGGACGGCGTCACATTGTAGCACCCGCCGCCGCTTTCTACTTTCAGCAACTATGAGTGTCTCGATTTCGACTTTGGCCATTTTCTTCATATATTCGCGCTTTTCGTCCAAATAAGTGCCATTCCAAAGATTTTGCCTTCACGAGACCTAAAAAGTGAAAAGGAACGATATTAAGCAATAACGGATACAAAAGTGATCAAATAAGGACTTAAACGACCCTCAAAATGGTACCTTTAAAACCTTATCGCTAGACATAGCTCGAGCGATGTTCTCAAGATGATATTCGACCTCGAGGCGCTTTCAGAGTCAGTCTTGTAGAATTTGAAACGCTTCATTTTGATTCGCTTCAACTCGATTTCGTCATTTTCTTCACATGGAACTTTTCTTGCAAAAGTTTTATGTGCTCCAATGTAGAACCGCTCTACCAATTCTTGACCTTCATCGTAGGAGTTTGATTGACAAGTGTGGAGAACCATTCAAACTCTTCGGTTTTATCGTCATCTAGCCATGATACGACTCCAGTGAGTCGTCTTCTTCTTCTTTTGGAAGGCCTTGATGATGATACCGGTTTCGCACTTGTTTGGGTGAGGTGGGTTGTTGTCGGGCTCAAGGACCTCTTCATCGTCACCACCCGTATACTCAAAGTAATCACCGCTTTATGAGTCGGGGGTGGTAACTCGGAATCGCCCCGAGGTTTATCGAGAGAAGACCGAGGTGGAGGAGACTTTGTTGAGAAGAAGTCCGTGGTGGAGGAGGTGGCATAGAGGTAGATTTACCGATCGCTTTTGACGCTTAGGTGCGAGTCCTTATCCTTATCATCGCCATCTCTTGGTCGTTTGGGTTGATCGGTGACTCTTGCATGATGATCCGAGTTGAAAATCAAGTAGATTTTGAAAATTTAGCTTCATCCGGTAAACGCTCCGCATCGCTTTGACATTTGCATCACAAGTTTAGCGATTAACCCGTATTCGTAGAGATCGCCTTCTTTGGCCATTGTATGTTTAACCAATGCTACGATGTTAGGGGTGAGTTGTTTGAAAATACTTCTCTAGTCACACCGGGACAAAGGTCGAGAAGAAACTTGTGGGTATGATCTCTTGTCGCCTTCTCCGCCTTTTGGACTTTAGGAACGATATCCTCAAGGTACTTATTAGTGTAACCTTCGATCATTTTGTTCGGTTCCTCTTTCGATGACTCTTCATGAACTTCAACAAATTCCTTTCTTTCTCCATCTTGTCTTTCTCATCATTTAAGTAATGAATTTGGTCAAGAAACTAATTCATTTTTCCGTAAAGTATGTCCTTCTTTCGATTTGTTGGACGACTTTCACAATCTTTTTATGAGTCCGAGAAATCCAGATTTAGGTGGTTTCTTCACGGTTTGGATGATGATCCGTTGACTTTGTTGATGGTGGTTGTGATGAATGAGACGAAGAACTGATGATGAGGAGACATGAGGAGACTTCATGTCCTTAGGAGTTTCGAGGTTTTCTCCTTTGAGTATGTTGGACCGCCTAGAAGAAACTTTGTATAATCATCCTCGCCATCTCTAGACTTTTCTTTCTCGCCCAGTTTCTCAAAATCATACACAATAGTATCCTCCACAGTCGTCTTTGTTGCGGAAGAGTAGTGGCACCGATCCCTTATCGGGTTGATTAACCGTATCGGGATCTCGTGAGCGATCAAGCAAGACCACTTGATCCTCCGGGCCACCCATTTGTTCTTTAGCAAATTCTTCGCCTTTTGAAGGTGTCTCGACTTTGTGAAACTTGTTCTGTATGATTGATCCAGCTTGCTCTTCTTCATCTTCGTAGCTTTCATCCTGTGACACAAGTGCGAGTCTTGCCTTTTCCTTTATTAGTTTGAGGACTTGGAGGTTTTGGTGCCGAGGATTTTCGCCCTTGCGCTTTGTAGTATGTGATCTCTTCATCTCGTGGTCAAGAGCCTCGAGTCCTCGCCCCGAGATGTCTTTGCGGTTCGGTGAAAGGATTGGAGTGGCTTCCGAGAAGGAACTTTTTCTTAGTGGTAGGTTTCCGCTTTGAATAGGTTTCTTCTTTGGAACATTCCTCCGACTATCTCGAACTTGTGACACTTCCAAGACTTCCTTTTCTCGGTTCTCCTTACAGTGTGTTCCAGATGATTTTTCATCGAGATGACCAACTTTGCCTTGTCCGACCGCTTCCGGATACCTTTTGTACAATTCGAGCTTCGACATCTTCGCTAGAAGGAAATCAAAAGACAAAGACCTTGTTTCTTTGTAGACGCTTCCTTGATTCTCGACAGATAGAATGGGTTCCGTCAACATGTCGTGATTGTCGGGGTCATTGAGCCTCTTGGGAATGTCGATGAAGTCCAAGTGCTCGGATCAACAATTTAGTATATCCGATGTAGGAATTTTGAGCCAAGTTTGTTGAGAAATGACATCATGTCATCCCAAATCGAGCTTCGATAGCGATGTGTTTCTTGTTGACCAATGCCCGAATATTTGCGCTTCCATGAGCTTAGGGTGCTCATAGCACCGCCACGACCGTAAATGTGACTTGGTGATGATCATGTAGAGAGTTCTCGTGGTTGAGGAATACTCTTAAGCTCTACGTGAGAATGCTTGGTGATTATTCCCGTAGCCTCGCCATAACCGATATTGATTAAGAATTGAGAGTGAGCTCTTCAAAGTGTGGCATATAGTTTGGTTGGATCGACATCGAATTAGGAGAATGACCCTTAAGTCTCGCAGTGTAATGGTGACTTGTTTGTGATTCGAGTCACCGTCACAACAGCTTTGTCCTTTGACCCTTTCCATAGTGTTCCGTAACTGCTTGATGTAGATCTCGTGAACACTTGCAGAGTGTGTAAGCATGTTCGATACGGATGAGTCCTCGTAATGTCAATAGCAATTAAACACGAAGATTTTGAGCAAGTGAGGGTGTCAAAGTCAACACGGAGATTATTCTTTCCTATCTTCATTGGATAGCCATGAGGATAGATATCGAGAATGGAGAGAACTTGGTGCATCCACATTCATTTGTTCACCATTTCGTGATCCGAAATAACATTAGCCAAAAGAACCAACATATCGAAAGACATAATGTTAGTCAATGTAAGGTCTTATTGTCTAGTTATTGAATGTACAAGTGTCAATGATTGTTACGAGTCCTAAGTCACTTGTATATTCAATAGTCCAATGACGTCGTGAAATGTTTCATGTGAGTTAGTTAACTTTAAGTTTTAAAGTTTATTTCCTCACTTATTGTTCACAACATATCAAACGATTTCGCTTTATTAGTGACATTTTAGGATTCGTGATGATATGATTAGTTTATTTACAAGTTTGTACACGTAACAATTCATAACGAAGGTATGATCTCGGCTTATGCGTAGGATTGGTAAAGTTATGCGAGAGCGTGAATGATATATGCGTGGCGTAAACTTACGATAGAATCCTAACTTACGCTGTAAGAAGTATTACGCGTGGGAAAAGGAGACCTTATGCGTAGAGCTTATGCGTGGCATATATTAACCTTACGCGTAAGGTTACTCTTAAGAGTTGACCTTATGCGTGAGGTCATCACTTCTGGATATCCTTCACAGTGATACGCGTAGTCCCATATGTAGAATCTTATCGAGATTAACAACAACCTTGATTCTCAATATTAAGTGTAGCAAGCCCGAAATAAAACATCATATCATCAAAGTTAAACACATAATATTCATTTTATGATGATCAAAACATATTTGCACATTTTAACAATTCTGTGCAGAGAACGCATACGCGTAATCTAAACCCTAAATATACGCTGTATGAGATCTAGCCATGGAATATGCACCAAACTTTTTCTCGTAGTGTAAGAGTGTTGAGGAAGTCTATATACCAAGTTATAACACCCAACTCATGGTGAATCAAAATACCCAAACTTAAGAACTTTAAACCTTAATTCCAAATTGTTGATGATTTGGAGTTTCTGGGTTGTTATAAAGCAAGGAAATCATCAATTCATCATCATAAGAACATAACCCAACAATCTTTTGACCAAAAAATTCACATTTGAAAATACCCAAAACCACGATAAACCCTAATTTTCAAACTCATTTAATTCGTGAATCTGGGTTCGTTTGAGGATAGAAAAAGTATCATTGATGTTGTTAAAACATTTTGACACTATCGCTTTAGCCACAAATACATAAACAAGATTATGTGTTCATACGCATACGCGAGAACACAAGATCGACCATAGGTTAATATATAACCGTTAACATTTAAAACGATTTGAAACCATTGTTTGTAATCTTGTTAGGAACACAAATACACTTACAAATTGAAGATCCAAACACGGATTTGATGAGCGAATTTTAGGCGTAGGATTAGTTTGATGATAATAAATGTGAGTTGTAAGTTAGGTGGAGGTGTATTTTATTAAAATGGCTTTTATCATTTTGACAGCTTTGGTCCCTCCACCTTTTCCTTTTTCAAACAAAGCCTTTAACTTCCATTTTGGTTACCAAACAAAGATTTTTAGGAAAGAAACATGACGACACCCCCCGACTTGAGAAAATAATGAAAGGTTATTAATTTAAGTCCGAGGAGAGTCTTAGAACCGTAAAATGTACCACCATTTATAACAGAATCAACCGAGATATGATAACATGCAAGTAAATGATGTTTTGAAGCGGTTAAGAGTTTATTTTCTCCCTCAACACTTGATCGGAAAATACCGAATTTTGAAAGATTGAAGTGTTGACGGAAGAAATGTACTTGCCATTTTGAAAGAAATATAGATTAGAGAATAATTTTGTTGTTTTATCGGATTTTATATTTTTGTATTTTGTTTTGAAAAGATATTTACGTAAGATGTTTTGGTGTTTGATGTGTTTTAAGATCTGCTTTAAGAGGTCATCCAATTCCTCTTGAGTCAAACACCTCATACCAATTCGTGGACTAACTCATTAAACCTAGCGGAGGCAAGGCTTTGGTGAGCGATCCGCCAATTGGTATTCAAGACCCACAAAGTATAGTTCAACGGTACTGCTCCACGTGGTCCTTGATGAAACGATAGCGTAGATTGATGTGCTTTGATTTCGAAAATTTGAATCGAGTTGCACGAGATGGCAATGGCACCGATTGTCGCAGACATCGGGATTTTGTCAAATCACGTAACCATAGTCTTTGAGTTGTGTTCTCATCCGGATGACTTGAGCACAACACGCGGACATGGCTACATATTCTCGCTTGTTGATGACAATGTACAATCCTCGCTTCTTTGATTGCCAAGACACCGCTTATCACCGAGAAATTGTAGTGCTCTGAAGTACTTTTCCTCGAGTGTAGGCATCCCGCGTGATCGCCGTCTAAAAGCGATTAGTTCAAAACCGTAATCCTTCTGGATACCGATCCCCAAGTTAATGGTTCC
Source organism: Chrysanthemum lavandulifolium (assembly GCA_022545495.1). Taxonomy (NCBI): domain Eukaryota; kingdom Viridiplantae; phylum Streptophyta; class Magnoliopsida; order Asterales; family Asteraceae; genus Chrysanthemum; species Chrysanthemum lavandulifolium. The sequence goes on along the minus strand of CM040244.1, from coordinate 160,704,224 downwards.
TTGATGTATCGGAGGATTCTTTTAGCCTCGATAGGTGGGTTTCAGTTGGTCGCGATCGATAACGGGAGCATAGATAAACGGCAAAGACAATATCAGTCCGCTAGTCGTTAGATACATGAGAGACCCAATGATACTTCGGTATTTGGTAGGGTCAACCAATTTCCCATGTAAATCAAAGATCTAATTTCTTGGTATGAGCCATTGGTGTGGCATAAGTGTCACAGTTGTCATTCCAAATTTGTTTAACAGCTCAAGGGCATATTTGGACTAACTCAAGAAAATACCACGGGTGATTGATGAACTTGTAGTCCTAGAAAGAACGTAAGTTCACCCATCATGGACATTTCAAAATTTTTCTTCATTAGTTTTGCAAAAGCGATTGAAAACTTTTTATGTGTAGACCCAAAATGATGTCATCCACGTAAATTTGAACAATTAAGATGTGTGCCCGTGATATTGTATAAAAAGAGTTGGGTCAACCGAGCCTTTGGTGAAATTATTGGCAATGAGGAAAGATGATAGCTTATCGCACCATGCCCGAGGGGCTTGTTTGAGACCATAAAGAGCTTTGTTCGGTTTGTAAACATGGTTCGGGAACTCGGGATCAACGAATCCATCCGGTTGGTGACATAGACCGCTTTTTAAGTTGTCCATTGAGAAACGCCGCTTGACATCCATCCGATAGACCGTCATATTCATATGAGCAATGAACGTGAGAAATATCCGAACGACCTCAAGACGAGCAACCGAGCAAAAGATTCTTCAAAGTCTATTCCTCTTCCCGACGATAACCCTTAGCAACTAGACGTGACTTGTTTCGGATGACGTTCCCTTCAAAGATCCAATTTGTTTTTCCAAATCCATTTTAAACCAATGACGAGACCCTGGTTGGTCTTTCAACCGCTCCTATACTTCAAGACGTTTGAATTGGTTGAGTTCTTCCGCATGGATTCAATCCAGTTGTCTTTTGTCATTCGTCTTTAATGTTTTTAGGTTCGATTGACGACGGTGAGTGCATAAATGCAATGTTCACCGTCTGTGTGAAGACGTTGTCGCGTAACGATCGTTGATTCGGGTTGCCAATAATGTTAGCCGAGGATGGTCTTTTGTCCATCTATGTATAGAGGGTTGATGTTGGTATACATTGTGCGATTCGAGGGTTCAAATGGTTTGTTGAAGATTCCGCGACATCCGTGCGCGGTCTCATTAGCAAACGGATTGAAGAACGATTTGGATCAAAATCGCAGTGGGGTATTTCATTTAGAATATCATCACCGGTTCATCATTGTTGGAAGCGGTGTGTTCAACTGTTGTGTTGAGTCAATCGGTGTAGGTGCATCTTCAACAAGAGTTGTTGTAGCAGTGTATCGTATAGGAATATTATCGGGTTGTGCAATGAAACAATGGATACACCGAGCACGCTCATCAATATCGTCACGCAATGTAGGAGCAAATAACCTTTCCATTTGTTGACGAGTTAGGTGAGGGTTTTCTTCACCGATGATGGGGTTGAGGAAGTTTAAACGGTTGTGACGGGTTCTAAGTCATATACTCGAAGCCATTTCCGTGAGTTCATCGAAATGAGCATGAATCGCTTCCATTACCTCCTTAGTTCGACGATTCCAGTTCGCAACCTTTAGAATTGTCACAAGATCCAATAAAGACTCAATATCGCTTTGGCTTTGAGCTTTCCAAATTCATCACGATCATTATTCGGATAGCAAAGGGATCCAAATACATGAAAGTGTTTGAGGTTCGGTTTATAGTTGTGGACAAGCTCGAAGGTGTTTTGTTGTGACGTTTTGTGATCATAGAACGGTTTTGAGTATAGCATGCGAGATACGACTTACGCCCATAAGTAATCTGGAAGTTTAGCATTGATTAACATTGTTCTTGCAGCTTCCCCTAATGTTCGGTTTCGTCTTTCAACAACTCCGCTTTGTTCGGTGTACGTGCAATAGATGTTTGATGTCAATTCCCAATTTCTCATAAAATTCACGAAGGGTTTGGTTAACAAATTCAGTTCCTTTCCGCATCGAATTATCCGGACGGTGTTGCGGAGTGAACTCGTATCTTTGTGAGAAAGGTGATGATCATTTGTGGAGCTTGGTCTTTGCTACGAAGAAAGTAGACCCAAGTCCATCGTGAGTAGTCATCAACAATTACTAAGATGTAGCGTTTGCCATTGATCGTTTGCACGCCAGCGCATCGGGCCACACAAATCCATGTGAAGAAGATGTAGTACATGGTAAGAGTGTTCCACCTTTGAAGGAAAATGAGCACGAGTGCTTTTCCTTGTTCACATCTTGAGCAAAGGTGATCTTTGAATACCGAAATCGGGAGTCCTTCAACTAGTTTGTGTCGAGCAAGGTTGGTGATGGTTTGAAAGTTTAGATGTGAGAGACGACGGTGCCATAGCCGAGGATTTTGTAGATGTTGCCTTTGAAAGTAAGCAAATGGGAGAGAAGCAACCATGTCTTGCATAGAGATAGTGTAGAGACTAGAATTACGCGAGCCGGACATAAGGTCATTTCCTTGAAGATCACGAATGAAACAAGTTTTCTCCCCGAAAGCAACCTCCAAATCTCCATCACAAAATTGACCTCATCGAAACAGACAGTGATCGAGGCCTTCCACATAGTAAACCTGCACGATTTCGATGTTCCCATTGACATAATCTCCGTAGCCCATGATAGTCTGCAGTGATCGCTCCCAACCGACGGTGCCAATGAACTTTGCAATAAAGTTGGATAACAGTTTAAGGTTGCACATCATGTGCCGGGAACATCCGCTATCAATAATCCAGAGAATGATCTCATATCACCGCATTACACACGATGACACGGATGGAATAGAAGTAGATGTAGAACCCAAATGTTAGAGGGTTCAAGGTATGTTAGACATACACACATTGATAATTTTAGGCATCCATTTAAATCCTACTGCTATATATCCATTTCGCCATCTATAACTACTCTTTGCTTTAGTCTTAGTGAAAGCACTAGGTGGTACTACATTCTTAGGAGGTGAAGCGGGAGCTCTGTGATAGCAATGGTTGCCTTAGAATCTAAAGAAGGCGGTCTACCAAGCATAGACTTAGAATGATTAGTGGGCCTAGAGGTATTCCAATTCTTAGGATTTCGTGTCGAGATTATAGTTTTAGCAACACATTTATCATGACAATCGAATTCATACTCTTCCGACAAATAACACAAGGTGCATCGATCAATATCAAAAGTACTTAACGGTTTAGCATTCGTTACATCACTATTTGTATTACATTTGCCGACGCAACATATATAGTGGAAGCAACATGAGTTTTATTCGAGTCCTAGGGTGTTATTCTACTTTAGCATTCCTTATTGATCTTTTCTTAGGTCGCACCTTCCTATTCTTCGATTGAATGCTTTTAGGCCGTGAAGTGCGGACGTTTGGAAAGATGCAACTATTCTGTTTCAAGAGAGGAAACACATTAGCAACTTGTGATTTGGCAAGTGGGAATTCTAGGTTCTTGATTACTAAGTGTGACCGTGCTAATCTCTTAATCACAGATGGGCGGAAGTTGTTCATACTTTCCTAACATTTCCGTAACTTAGAGATGGTGTGAATCGATCTTGATTTTCGAGCGAATATTACCAAGAAAATCATGACTTCTCTAGTGTGAGCAAGATATTGATCAAGTTCGTTTGATGCTTCAAGTCGAGTCTTTTGAGTAAATCAAATATGACACCATATTCTGCTTAACTTTTAAAAGTTCTTTTCATATTTTGAAATTTGACTTTTCAAAGGCACGCTTTGATCATCCAGTTGCTCAATTTTAGGATCGAAGATTTTGCACTCAATGAGCGATTTGCTTTGAAAACCGAGTTGATGGTTGTGAATATCTTTTCACACCAATGAAGACGACGCTTTGCATTGTAAACTTCGGTGAGTAATCGCTTATTTTCAACTTTTAAAGACTCGATCCGAAGCACATTATCGGTGTTCTCAACAAGAATAACAGCTTCAACAATATCAAGCAGAGATATGATCGATGCATATGGCAAAGAATAGAATAACACAACATTATGGATATCAAAGACGATAACATCTTCCAAGAGTCGATCAACATCTTTTCTCAAGAGTTTCCTTTACGCTTAGTATTAGAAATAGATGTTTCTGCTTTCTCGAAACGTTTTCATGACCCCAAGTTCCTTATGAAAATCCTTTTCCCGAGCAATTGCACAACTTTTCAAGTTTTTAACATTAGGTAAAAGATTTTTCCAAAAATGTCTCTTTGTTCTCGCGCCGAGGTGATTGAAAATGTTCAACTTTGATTTCGGATCGATATTCTATCTCATGTTGTAAAATTTTGAGGTCGACCATGAAAATGTCAAAATATCAAGAATTTTTCGATTTTCGGGTTGTGAGTTTACTTCACTAATGGAGGGTAAAGGACCATAAGTTTGTGCAAAGTCTGCTTTGGGATTAACAATAGAAGACTCGGTGTTTTGATGATAACCCTTGGTGTGTTTGAAGAATCCGTTGGTGTGACGAAGTGACCGCGTTTTATAGTTAAAAGGTTTGTTGTAAACAACGGTTTTAATTTTGATCGACTCTAGTCTTACGATCTAATTCCTCTTGACGATGATATTCGACAACACTCATGACAATATTATCAATTTTGTATTTTGCAATCGAAACTTGTGGAGTTGGTTTGAATGTTTTTAGTGAAAGCTTTGGTTTGTAATCGCCTAGATTTTTTCCATATCCTTTTGGATTGGGTTTTAGGGTAAACTTTTCAATAGTCATTCTTGATTCACCATGTTTGTAAACAACAGCTTTAAACTCTTTAAGTTTGTTTTGCAAGCGATAATTTCTTCAAGAAGGTCATCTACCCGATTCGTTGAATGCTTTTTGTATGCGGAGAACTGCTTTTGACAATTTAACAACTCACCTTAGCTTTTGATTTTCCAAGGTGAGAGCGTTAATTTGCTTTTTATGTTCGTGTTTCATTGTTCTAATTCGCACAACAAAGCATTCTTCGAGGCGGCTAGATCACGATCTATCTCTAAATATTTTTCGTTTTGATGAGATTTTGCAAAGCGGCTTCAAAACCTTTTTCACGGTTGTCTTGAGTTTTGAAAAGTTGATTTGCATTTGTAAACATTCAAAATCCTTGGTTAACAAGGCATTTTACTTTTTAAGGACCGATTTAATGCAACACATGCAACAATTTGGGATTGTTGGTCTTGAAGTAACAAAAAGATCTCGATGGGGCAAAGGTTCATCTTGTTCAACGTGAGTCACAACATGATCATTATTTAGATCCTCAAGTATAACCACGGTCGGTTTGATTATCAATGGAAACCATAAGGTCTGCTGGATCGTCAAATGTAACTACGGGTTTATTTGAAAATCGTCCGAATGAGATGTAGATGACTCATTTTGAACATTCGAGCCGTGTCGGATTCGAGATATTGATGGAGATATTAGTTTAGATATGACGATGGTTTGTTCGGTGCTGAGACAAGCCATCGGTGTCATACACTGGGCTGTTTCACTCATGTGTAACTCTTGCATATTAGCCATCAACATAACGGTGCATTGGCACCGCAAGTCCTCCATATCATCATCCGAGTGCATCCGCCATAAAGCTCGTTCTTTATCCGTGAGAGATCCACCACTTCATCCTTAAGAGCCAAAAGTAAAGCCTCTTTGAAATAAGCACGCCCGAGTCCTTGGCTTTGGGCATGCATTAGCCAGTGTCCTTCTCATTGCGGTTGTAGCATCTAAGACCATTTAACCGATTTTGAGCATTTCTGTTCCACCACTTGAGCTCGTTGTTATTCCTACCCACAAGATTAAAACCTTGACCACCGCCCATCCGACGACCATAATCACGATTCGAACTTCAACACGTCCATTGTTCACAACAACTTGAGTCCGTGTGTTAGATGAGGAACGAATCGATTGTTGGATTTGTTGGTGTAACGGCCAAAAGCATTAGCAATCATCACAAATCCTTGTTGTAATGCTTGAATGGATCGATGTCCTCGATCGCTTCAACGACATATGCTTGAGCATTGTTCTTTGTATGGAACCAATTGATTTTGTTGAGGTTGTTGTTGTGAAGGTGTGTTTGGAGCGAGTTGGTTGAGTTGTTGGTTGAGAGGATAGTTCATTGAGCATACAAGGCAAGTTGTTGATTATCCGGTTGTGACTGTTTTGCAATTTGAGCACCGAGAATTCTTTCCCGATCAACTTCCTTTTCATGAGGCTTCAAGTAATCGTACAACAATCCATAAGTATAATGATGCATATTCTTCGCTTGACGGAGAAAGATGACATACTTCTCCCATTCAGGACCAAGACTACTCAGGAACTTAGTATTCACTGCAATTCGTGGCATGATGATGTTGTGTTTATCCAAATCATTGATGATGTCTGAAAATCGATGATGATAGGACTCTAGTGTCTCTCCAGGTTCAATCATGAAGTGTTCATAAGACAAGTAAATTTTGGATTCCAAATCCTCCCGATTGAGTCTGATCCTTCCATAAGAAGACGAATATGATCCCACATTTTTGTGCGGTCTTTTGAGCATCAACACTACGAAGAATTGGGTTTGGTAATCCTAAGAGGATGTATTCCATTGCAAGTTCATCGACTTCATAGTGTAGAAGTTACGTGGGATTTAAATCTGCAAGATAGCAATGTTGGTTTGTTCATCTCTTGGTGGAGCAATGATTGGATCTCCGGTACAATGACGGTGAGGCATCTCAAATGGACCTTCCAAGATAACCTTCTTTAAGAACTTTCCATGTGGCTTCTTGTCACAATTCTCAATTTTGGTCATTTCACACTCTACATTCATCATACTAGTCATGCATGGGTTTTGCATTTCACATCAAACGCGTAAATTTTTATATTAAATAAACGTTATCGCGTAAGTTATTATTTTGAACATTTAATTCGATACTTCCAAAATGATCCCGATATATTTTTATACTCACATTTAGTTTATAAAACAATATTTTTAGTTTACCTAGTGTTTTAAATTTATTTTGTATATAAATCGTTAAATTTATATTATTACGACACTTTTCTTAAAAACTACACGATAATTATTATATCACTCAAATTTTACAAGAAATGTATTTTACAATTTTATGATCTCATTATACTTTACTTTGATCTATTAAAATTACTTTTACCTAAAACTACCTTAAATACACTAATGTATATAAATCTTACAAGTTATATTTACCTACACATGTTACTTACATCTTTTTACAATTACTTACACAATATATAAAGAAAAAAGAAAAAAATTATATTTTTACAAATGCTTCCCCCTTGGCCGACCAAGGGGGTTGAATTTAATGATTTGGTAAAATTTTTCAAATGTATAGATCTATACTCAAACTCTTTCATTTCACTTCATTCATCTCATAAATTCAAGAGTTAGTAAAAGTGGTTTTTCCTCTCTTGTTCTTTCTTCCATAACCGGCCAAGCTAATAAGTGTAAGAAGAAATTCATAAAATTTTCAAGATCAAGTTTATAACACTCTAGATTACACTCTTATTAAAGGTTTTGAAATAAAACCTAGGGTGTTTAGGTTAATCCTTGTTCTAATCACCTCATCATAGTAGCTTGTAAGCATATCACTTTCATTTTATATCTTTCATGTTTATTTCATATTCATTACATCATATTTGAGTTAACATGCAAGTCTTATGGATGTTCATACCACTTTTAAGGTTTTAAGTGTTTTATATATATATAATCCATCCTATAATTACTCCTTGTTATATACTAGTTTTGGTGATGCCTAGGAACCCATGACACCCTAAGAAGGTGTATGGTAGGATTAGAATAGCTTTGGAGTTGTTTTGAAGGGATTGGAATAGGTTTAGTACGAGAAAAACTCATTTCGACACGTATAAAATAGGGTCTGTCCATATTTTAAATTCTGGGAAAATCCGACAGTAGGTAAATATTTTTGTTCTAGATATTTAGAAAATACACTTTAAAACGAAACGGCGCTTGAACGGATTAAACGGAGTTATAACGAAGAAGTTATGAATTTTTCAAGTTTGACGAGGAAAACTATTAATTTCGTGAATTTCAAAGATGGAAAATGTTACACCTTATGAGTCAAAATGAGTCTTAAGCTTTATAAATTGTGTCGACTTATCAAAATATAAGTATACTTTGACACGAATCTAAGGATGTAGAAAACGGACTTGTTACGATTAAATTACACGCGATAAACCAAGTTGCCGTAACTATATTCTATTAGCAAAATTAATATATCCTTTATTACAAACATACTACGGCAACTAAAGGACCATGTTGGCGGACGTTTTAACAATGATGTAGAACTTTTATAACGTGATGTCTTCTAGTAAAAGTAAGTTCGCCTAGCATATTTTCCAAAATGTCCAACCGTTTGTTGAGCGGAGTTGTAACGAATAACATATAGTCACTCAAACTTTGCCGAAAACCATCCTTTAACTCTATTTTTGGCCTAAAGTGCAATACTTAACCTATATTTTCTTAGTGATCGAGACCTTTAGGATGGAAACTTAAACACTGAAACTTTGAGATATTGATACAAGCTTCCCAAAACCGTTGAGTTCGTTTCCTAACACTCGATGTACACCATTTCGACTAACTTTTCAAGGCCATTTTAGTCACTTTCATAAAAATTTCAACGACATTATTTTACGATGAAAAGTTATAATTTCACAATAAATCATTAAATGACTATCGTGGGATATCAATTCAACATAAATACTTGTAAAGTATTTTATAATATGACGGGATGTCATAAACATATTTTGACGATAAACATTATTTCCAAAACGTAAAAGTGGTATGGATATCATATGGAGTTGCATGCACAACATTGTATCACGCATTCACAACAACATATTATAACTCAAGTCATAACATTCATTTAGGTCGCGGATAGTTTCCGAGCCTCATTTTAGTGCACTTCATTTTGTTAGCATATCAATCATACCGGTGAGTTCATACCCGCTTTAACTCATTTAAATTCCTATAAACTATTTGGGCGAGCTATATGCTTATTTATCCAAACATTTAAACTCAGTTGCCAAACAACATTACTTATACTTACACTTGATTGCGTTATATACTTGATTGGGTTATACTTGATTTCATATGCATATTTGGAACAAACATACAAGAATTAGTGGCTCCAAATTAAGTTGTTGGAAGGCTATTAATTTACAAACATACAAGAATTAGTGGCTCCAAATTAAGTTGTTGGAAGGCTATTAATTTACAAACATCCCAATGTTTATATGTTGGAAGACCCTTGTGGTGACATTTATACTTTTAACTACCTTAATGCGCATATTCATGATTGTCATTCTATTTTAGGCAATGGGTTGTGAACACACAGGTTGCAAGTTTTGTATGGGCGGAACTTGGAACTGAGTGGATTTACAATGCCTTTGCTGTGTGAACATTTCTCTAAGTATTTCAAATCATTTTAACACAAACTTATGAACTCACCAACCTTTGTGTTGACACTTTTTAGCATATTTATCTCAGGTTGTAAGGCGATAGCATTTCATGGAGCTTTTGGGTCTCATGGCATACATTGGAGTCTAGTGTTTTTTTTATCTATTACCATTCGACATGTTTTGTAAACCTTTATGTATTATCAAACTTTGGGATCTCATGTGTTGTAAACTTTAACTTAGTTAATCAAATGGTAAACTCTTTAAAAACGTCTCATAATAGAGGTCGTTTTCTTTATCCATACTTTGTGCTATGACGTTATACCCCAATGACACTATCGTTCACCGCGATATTTTGGGGTGTGATGATTAGTATCGAGACTTGGTTATAGAGAACTAGGTTGCATTTAGTTCCTAGACTATAACCGCTTTCACGTCGATCCTTTCTTTTCCTATCGCCTTACTCACTTTTCGTGCGCATATGTTTTCTTAAGTATTTCTTCTAGAACCACCTCATTGGATAACGAGTTTCCTTGTACCAATAGGGGAGTCCCAAAATCTAGTTGGGTCATCAAAGATATGGAGCTCAAGAATGAGCACTTATCTAACTTGATCTCGTGAGCTCTTGTTTGATGAGATGCGAGATCGAGCTAAATAAGTGTTACTATAAAGTCGGATAGATTTGATGATTTTGCCCGAGGATGGGAGTTCTCTTGAGGATACTTTGGGAACTGCTGGCGACCAAACCTCGTAGTGACTTTAGCACCCAATGCAATTTCCTATACACCAAGTGCGACTCTCCCAGATACCTACCCTAAATCCTTCCTCCACCGCTTAGAATCGGATGATAGAATGGCTATCTTTTCAAGAACAACAATCGCCGAGACATGTATGCTTGGTGGTATGTACACGTGTGAAATGAAGTAATTATAATTATGGTGGCCAACATAATTATAAATGCGTCACAACCACGTGGACATATGCGACCACGATATGTAGATCGGTGGGTACACCTTAGGAACCAATTTGGGCGTGGTATTATGTTTGAGGACGTTAAGTATAGACATTGGGAATTCAACGGTTCTTTCCCTTGCGTAGATAATGGCACCAAAGAGAGTAACACGCAAGATCTTGGCCGAGGTGGTGCGGCACCAAGGGTGGAATGACAGTGGCGTGGAGGTAGAGGAGGCGGTAACAACGTGGGTAACAATGACAACAACAGGGCGGAAACCACGACTTTGCCGCCATCATCGCTCAACAACTTCAAATATTGCTTCCAACTATTGTCACACAAGTGGAAATCATATGAATAACCCGGAAACCACGGAACGGAACAATCTTGGCGACACCAACAATGTAGTGGCGAACAACAACAACAACACTAACAACAACAACAATGTAATTGGATGCACATATAAGGAATTTTCGGCATGCAAACACGTGGAGTTTGATGGTATAGGAGGTGCTTTGGCGTATACTCGATGGGTAGAGAAGAGCAGTCGGTGATCGACATCGACAATTGTGCCACACATCGAGGGTGAAGTATCTTTGCTTGCTATCGTGAAAAGCATTGACATGGTGGAACACACACTACAAAGCTAGGGGCGAGAGGCGGCTATAGGTATGACATGGGACGAATTTAAGGCGTTATTGAAGAGGAGTACTTGCCGGACAATGAAATGCGAAACGGAGGATGAATTTTATCACCACTCCATGATAGGGGCTGGTCACGCACCTACACAGCATCGATTTCATGAGTTAGCGGACTAGTTCCTCATCTAGTTACCCCGAGTCCAAGAGAATCTCGAGGTACATATATGGTCTTGTCCCAAACTCCGTGGAACCGTGAAAACAACCGAGCTGCCTACAATACAAAGTGCAATCTTGAGGCGGGAACCCCGATGCATTTAGATGGTTAGAAATGGTGCTTTGAAGAGCGGTGACAAGAGGAAGGAAGCGGCGGGTCGAATAAGCAAATGGACGCTTGAGCGCATGCAAAAAAGGGCAAGAGTTTTTGTGGCAACTAGTACTGAACAAAGAGAGTATGCGGGTACACATCCCAAGTGTGCTAAATGTGCTTATCATAATCCGAAGACCAAACCCTGCCGCTTGTGTACAAATTGTAATCGATACGGCCATTTTAAGGAGCAGTGTAAAACACAGATTGGCAACACGAGGAATAACCAAAGGACTTGCTTTGAATGTAACAGCCCGAACCACTTTCGGAATAATTGTCCTAAGTTGAATGGAACGCAGAGGCAACCACAAGGTAACCAACACCTAGCTTTAGCAATTGAAGGAAACAACCCGAACCCTACACCCGATATCAGTCCACCTCGACCTCGAGCATTCTATATAGGGACCGAGGCAGCCCGCAACGCATAACTGGTATGTTTTCCCTAGACGCATAAGTTTGACATAAACACTTTGACCATACACTTGATTTCGCGAAACCTTAGGGTAGAACTTTATGTATCATCGATTGAATCACGAGGACGTGATTCCTCTGACATGGGAAGAATGTCACAATTCTCAATTTTTGGTCATTTCTCACACTCTACATTCATCATACTAGTCATGCATGGGTTTTGCATTTCACATCAAACGCGTAAATTTTTATATTAAATAAACGTTATCGCGTAAGTTATTATTTTGAACATTTAATTCGATACTTCCAAAAATGATCCCGATATATTTTTATACTCACATTTAGTTTATAAAAACAATATTTTTAGTTTACCTAGTGTTTTAAATTTATTTTGTATATAAATCGTTAAATTTATATTATTACGACACTTTTCTTAAAAACTACACGATAATTATTATATCACTCAAATTTTACAAGAAATGTATTTTTACAATTTTTATGATCTCATTATACTTTACTTTGATCTATTAAAAATTACTTTTACCTAAAACTACCTTAAATACACTAATGTATATAAATCTTACAAGTTATATTTACCTACACATGTTACTTACATCTTTTTTTACAATTACTTACACAATATATAAAAGAAAAAAAAAAAATTATATTTTTACAAATGCTTCCCCCCTTGGCCGACCAAGGGGGTTGCATTTAATGATTTGGTAAAATTTTTCAAATGTATAGATCTATACTCAAACTCTTTCATTTCACTTCATTCATCTCATAAATTCAAGAGTTAGTAAAAGTGGTTTTTCCTCTCTTGTTCTTTCTTCCATAACCGGCCAAGCTAATAAGTGTAAGAAGAAATTCATAAAATTTTCAAGATCAAGTTTATAACACTCTAGATTACACTCTTATTAAAGGTTTTGAAATAAAAACCTAGGGTGTTTAGGTTAATCCTTGTTCTAATCACCTCATCATAGTAGCTTGTAAGCATATCACTTTCATTTTATATCTTTCATGTTTATTTCATATTCATTACATCATATTTGAGTTAACATGCAAGTCTTATGGATGTTCATACCACTTTTTAAGGTTTTTAAGTGTTTTATATATATATAATCCATCCTATAATTACTCCTTGTTATATACTAGTTTTGGTGATGCCTAGGAACCCATGACACCCTAAGAAGGTGTATGGTAGGATTAGAATAGCTTTGGAGTTGTTTTGAAGGGATTGGAATAGGTTTAGTACGAGAAAAACTCATTTCGACACGTATAAAATAGGGTCTGTCCATATTTTAAATTCTGGGAAAATCCGACAGTAGGTAAATATTTTTGGGCTAGATATTTAGAAAATAAACTTTAAAACGAAACGTGGCCGCTTGAACGGATTAAAACGGAGTTATAACGAAGAAGTTATGAATTTTTCAAGTTTGACGAGGAAAACTATTAATTTCAGGAATTTCAGCATGGAAAATGTTACACCTTACGAGTCAAAAATGAGTCTTAAGCTTTATAAATTGTGTCGACTTATCAAAAATATATTAGTATACTTTGACACGAATCTAAGGATGTAGAAAACGTGAAAACGGACTTGTAACGATTAAATTACACGCGATAAACCAAGTTGCCGTAACTATATTCTATTAGCAAAATTAATATATCCTTTATTACAAACATACTACGGCAACTAAAGGACCATGTTGGCGGACGTTTTAACAATGATGTAGAACTTTTATAACGTGATGTATTCTAGTAAAAGTAAGTTCGCCTAGCATATTTTCCAAAATGTCCAACCGTTTGTTGAGCGGAGTTGTAACGAATAACATATAGTCACTCAAACTTTGCCGAAAACCATCCTTTAACTCTATTTTTGGCCTAAAGTGCAATACTTAACCTATATTTTTCTTAGTGATCGAGACCTTTAGGATGGAAACTTAAACACTGAAACTTTGAGATATTGATACAAGCTTCCCAAAACCGTTGAGTTCGTTTCCTAACACTCGATGTACACCATTTTACGACTAACTTTTCAAGGCCATTTTAGTCACTTTCATAAAAATTTCAACGACATTATTTTACGACGAAAAGTTATAATTTCACAATAAATCATTAAATGACTATCGTGGGATATCAATTCAACATAAATACTTGTAAAGTATTTTATAATATGACGGGATGTCATAAACATATTTTGACGATAAACATTATTTCCAAAGCGTACAAGTGGTATGGATATCATATGGAGTTGCATGCACAACATTGTATCACGCATTCACAACAACATATTATAACTCAAGTCATAACATTCATTTAGGTCATGGATAGTTTCCGAGCCTCATTTTAGTGCACTTCATTTTGTTAGCATATCAATCATACCAGTGAGTTCATACCCGCTTTAACTCATTTAAATTCCTATAAACTATTTGGGCGAGCTATATGCTTATTTATCCAAACATTTAAACTCATTGCCAAACAACATTACTTATACTTACACTTGATTGCGTTATATACTTGATTGGGTTATACTTGATTTCATATGCATATTTGGAACAAACATACAAGAATTAGTGGCTCCAAATTAAGTTGTTGGAAGGCTATTAATTTACAAACATACAAGAATTAGTGGCTCCAAATTAAGTTGTTGGAAGGCTATTAATTTACAAACATACAAGAATTAGTGGCTCCAAATTAAGTTGTTGGAAGGCTATTAATTTACAAACATCCCAATGTTTATATGTTGGAAGACCCTTGTGGTGACATTTATACTTTTAACTACCTTAATGCGCATATTCATGATTGTCATTCTATTTTAGGCAATGGGTTGTGAACACACGGGTTGCAAGTTTTGTATGGGCGGAACTTGGGCCGAGTGGATTTACAATGCCTTTGTTGTGTGAACACTTCTCTAAGTATTTCAAATCATTTTAACACAAACTTATGAACTCACCAACCTTTGTGTTGACACTTTTAGCATATTTATCTCGGGTTGTAAGGCGATAGCATTTATTGGAGCTTTTGGGTCTCATGGCATACATTGAGTCTAGTGTTTTTTTATCTATTACCATTCGACATGTTTTGTATACCTTTATGTATTATCAAACTTTGGGATCTCATGTGTTGTAAACTTTAACTTAGTTAATCGAATGGTAAACTCTTTAAAAACGTCTCATAATAGAGGTCGTTTTCTTTATCCATACTTTGTGCTATGACGTTATACCCCAATGACACTATCGTTCCGCTGCGATATTTTGGGGGTGTGACACTTCTTTAGATCACAAAACCTAAAGAACCTTATCACCCATTGATCGTAGTTTCCTGGAGTGAGCATTGGAGGTCTATCAGTGATCCGACTTCATGAATTGATTGTTGGTCGCTTAAAGCTTCACACATCTTTGCAAACCAAGTGGGTTCCTTCATAGTGCTTCGTGATGGATGTTGATTGAAATCGTTTGTGTAGGGTAGAGCTTGAAGACTTGGTGGTGGTTGAACCATTTGTGGTTGTGGAATTGCACCAAGTTGTGGAGTATATTCTTGATTAAATTGTTGTTGATAAATAGCTTGTTGTTGATTCCATTGTTGATGTTGTGGAGTTAATTGTTGTTGTTGTTGATGATTATAAGTGTGAGGAAATAGTTAGAGTATGGTGGTTGAGACATGGTGAAGAACTTGTGTGGTAAAATGGATCTTTGTATTCGAATGAACCTTTGTTGATGAAGTGTCCTTAGGCGTAGAAAAGACAAGAACCAAGTAGCACTTATGAGTAAAACACCAAAAGTTACGCGTAACAATAAGGAGTTACTGCGTAGGATTTAGCTTACGCGTAAGTAGGATAAAAGCACTAAAGTTATGCGTAGACAAAAGTTAGGCGTAAAAGTTAGGCGTGGGATTACCTTATCGTAGACCTAAGTTTACGCGTAAGGTGAATCTTATGCGTAGAATTTCTGCGCGTAAGCTTATGCTTATGCGTAATTTTAGGGTTTTGCCCAAATGATCTTTTACACTTCACGGTGCAAAAGATATCCAAAGTCGACGATTTTCGGACTTATCCAAGTAAGAAAACACGGAATAAACCAGAAAATGAAGATCAAACCAAGGAAAAATCTTACGCGTAATTTTAGGGTTTTGATACGCGTAGGATTACTCGTAATTTTGATTTTGCCCAAAGTTGTTTCTAAACCGGTTTTGTGTGATGAAATAGCTTCAATAACACCAAAATAACACAAAAGTGTGAAACTTGATGATCCAAAGCACTCAAAACAGCTTATGCGTGAAAATACACACACGAATAGAAACTAGTTCAAAACAATGATCCACGATAAAGTTTGAAACTTTTGCCAAAACAAGTATTTTAACACCTTAAAACGTTGAAAGTACAAGAATCTTGGATTAAAAGTGCAAAAACAAGTTTTTAAAAGAGCTAAAGAATGCGTTAACCTTACGCGAAGACCCAAAATCAAAACTTCAAAAAAACGCAGTACACCCAACTATTTGGCGATTGATACCACTGTTAGGTCACTAGTTTTACAAACACAAGTTATAGAGAAAGTGATGAAGGCGGATGAACAAGCTACATACACAAACACACGTTAACAATAATACGGTTTAAGAAAGAGTGTATGTGAAGAGAATAACTTGAACAACCAACCCTCAAAAGAGGGTTTACAAGATTATTTATAGGATGGAAGCTAGGGCAACACTCCTAGTTCCCATCCTTTCTTATGTGGGCTTGGGCCTAAGCTTATGGGCCTTCTACATAAGCTTGACCTTAAACAAACATAAAGGCCATAATAAAGCTACCTATTACATATGAAATATAAATACTTGAAATACTGTTTAGGAGTGATTCCAACAGAGTTCATCATCGATTCGCGACGGCCTATCATCCACAAACCAGTGGTCAAGTTGAAAATACCAACAGAGCTCTCAAAAGAATACTAGAGAAAACAGTGAAGGACAATCCTTGATGTGGGCAAAAAAACTTGACGATGCTCGTGGGCATTTCGTCTGCTTATAAAACTCTAATTGGCACAACTCCTTACGAGACTCTTGTATGGAAAGACTTGTCATTTGCCGCTCAAGTTGAACATCGTGCTTATTGGGCTCTCGAAACTATAACACCGATCTCAAAATAGTCGGAGAAAAGAGATTCTCGCAATTGCACGAACTCGATGAATTAAGACTCCGAGCTTATGAAAATTCCAAACTGTATAAAGCTAGAACAAAAGCTTATCACGACAAAAAGCTACGAGTTAAAAAAGAATTCAAAACCAGAGATAAAGTTCTGCTTTTTAACATGAAATTCAAATTCAAAGCTCCTAAATTACAACCAAAATGGTTTGGACCATATATCGTTAAACATGGATATCCATCCGGGTATGTCGAACTCTATGACAAACAGGGTGGAAGTTTCATTGTTAATGGGCACCGAATCAAGTTATATTACGACAAGGAGCAAACGAATGAAGTTTCGGTTGCAACAGCTTTCCCAAAATGAATTGAAACTATCACCTTTGTAGCACCATTTCCGTGAAGAATCCCACAAATTGTTCCATGGAAACCATCTCTTGAATTAAATCTGGGACGATATTGAAGCTACTGGTGAAGAATTCATATACATCCCCGAACTTTTCAAAATATTCAAGGCTGCTCTTGTGGCCAAGTAAATTCGGAAGATTCGAGTCAGGCTGATGACTTGGTAATAAAACAAGCGCTTCTCGGGAGGCAACCCATTTGTTTCAGATTTGATTTTCTGTGGTCACTCCCCAAAGTTTAAATCTTTGGTTGAACTTAAGTGTGGGGGTTGCCACCTTTTAATAAAAGCTTTTGTTTGTTTATAAGATTGTTTGCAGGTAATGATTTCTCAAGTGGACGCTAGGAATGAAGAAAAGAATTTTAAGCTAATAAACTCGTTGATATATCTGGTTTCATTTCTATTTTCCCTATTTCTATACTTTGAAGTTCATTTTTCATTGAGGACAATGTCTAAATTAAGTGTGGGGGGTGAATAGGAAAAATTAGAGTTTTCATGCTTAAATTTTAAATTTTGTTTGCCCTTGTGATCTAGTTGTTTTCACACTTTTAGGATTATCTATTAGAATAACTGGATCAAACCACTGGTAAAAATTGGTAATATTTGAAACTTCGAGATATGTTCCGATTACTATTGCAATCCATTCTGGGATCGATAAATATTTTCTAGCACATATTATACCTCTTTTTCACTAAATTGTGAGGATTTGAGCCTATTTCATAAACAACATACATCTTTTATGCTTGGATCTTTTGCTATGAGTGTGCCGGTGATTTTATTTATTCTAGAACTTGTGCTTGTAAATCATTACCAGACCGCAGTGAGATTGCATTCATGCGATATAAGTGAATTCATATGATAAAGAGGCACCTTAGGATTTATTCCAAATGGCCTTCTATTTTTCATATTATGATATATTAGCTAGCCACATTGGTTAGTTAACCACCCACATGGACCCATTTGTAGTGCTCATTTTTAGCACTAGATACCCCTAGTTACACCCTCTGAGCCATCCTTTTCATTCTTGCTTCACCCAGAAAATACAAAAAGATTTTACACTTTTAACCTTAGCCTAACCCATATCAATGTCTAAACGGTTGGTTGCTAGTCGCCTGGAAAGTGAAGATTGTTCAAATGATTATGAGTACCACATCCTGTGAGATTGATTGAGCCATGCGTTATGAGTAAAAAAAAAATGTGTTGAAAGTATGGAAATAATAGCCAATGTGCTATGATCGAAGAACAATTGTCATGGCAAATCAAAAAGCTGTGGAAAGCGGAAAAGAAGAAATTGAAGCTATAATCATTTATTTGGTTCGTGGAATGTTTGGTAGCTAGCAACACGGGTATTAGACTTGATTTCATTTTTATTTTAACACCAATTTCATAAACATCTCCATGCCTTATCCAAACCCTAAACCCTAAGCCATATCATTATAACCCGAATAAAAGTCCTCTTTAGATGTTTTTACTTGGTGCTCACGCCACGTCGGTGGAGTTTTGTTTCTTGTACAAGCTTATGGTAATAATCTAATCATGACTGAGCAATGAGTGTGATTTATCTTGTTACTCCACTAAAAATGAGTGATTGAGTGAATTATATTTCGTTCCTTTTTCGTGAGGTGTTTTGAAATGTTAATCATGCAAGAAAATTATTGGATATTGTCAAACATCTTGATGTTTCACCTTTATAAAGCCTAATTGATGAATCCTCTCTCGTATTTATACTTGGTTGATTTGCATCACATTTTTCATAATCACGATCTTGTACCAAAGGATGTTTTCCTAGATTTGCTTGAGGGCAAGCAAAGTTTAAGTGTGGGGGAATTTGATAACGCTCAGATTGTGCATGTTTTTAGTAGCGTTATGTGTGCTTTTATATATGTTATTTGGTTATATTTGCGTGATTATAGTGCTTAAACGCATCAAAAGATGTTTGTTTAGTGTTTATAACCAAGTGCAAGGAAATGGAAGGAAAGTAAAGAAATGTTCAGCAAATAGAAGATTCCCGTTTCAGTGAAGCCTAAATCAGTATCTCAAGGACTTTTGAAGACCATAGTGATTGAAGAACCAAGTTCTACAAGAAAAAGAAAAGAAAAGATCAAGTTTCCGTATCTCAGGAAATCCAACCGGATCGGTTGCAAGTGTAACCGGATCGGTTGGAATATGACCAGAAATGCCATATGACCATCACCAACCGTTCGGTCGCCACCCGCAACCGGAACGGTTGGCCCCTTTGGTAGAAGACCAACCGGATCGGTTGGTCATATAACCGATCCGGTTGGAGAAGCTGCATCCGCCAAATCTTCATCACTAAGTTTCCCCTTTGCATCCAAACGATTCTAGGTCCTTATCTTGGTGTATTCTAGTCCCTTCCTTACTCCTTGGAGGCCAAGTTCAGCAATTAATACCCTAGGCTTTGGAATTAGTATAAATAGAGGCCATTTGTGAGCATATAAGACACACACTTCAATACAAATCTCTCTACTCATCAAACAAAGCTTTAAGCTCTCAAATTCATCCTTAGAAGTCCAGGGAAGTTTGGAGTTCTAGAAGTTCCACATTTGGAGGCCAAATCACCAAGAAGTCTACCCCAATACTTTGGGAATCATTAGTTCACCATTTGTAATCTTGTTCCAAGCATTGTAAGACTTTTAATCATGTTTTCTAATGTTCAAAGTTCTGAGTTTATGTTCATGTTTGCTATGAGTGGCTAGTTTCTTTATACACTTGCTTAAATGATGTTGATTATCATATGATTAGTTAGTGATTGTGTTAACATGTTTTAATTCAATTTCAAGTTGATTCTAAGATCCAATTGTGCTAAAGTTTCGTAGTGACATTTGTTAATCAAGTTTGGCTAATTGATAGTAATCCTTGAGGTCAAAAGAACTTATTGTTATTCAACTAGTCATAATCATTTTCTCTATGGATGATTGTTTTTACCCATTATTCTTGATTATACAAAGGAACTAAGGTGTGGTTGTAATAGAAACGCTTTTTGATTATCAAATTGGATTGGTTGGAAACATCTAAAAGGTCGTAAGATTAGTTGTTGAGAATCAATTGTAGCCTTTTGTCTACGATCGGTTACCTTTTGTATTGACCATTTCTTAAGCAATTTGATGAAACAAAATGGATGTTTTTGTGTTTAAGTTTATGTATGTAGACTTATGAAACTTGAATTGATCTTGAATTGATTGGTTAAACGTAATGCTTGTTTTTATGAATTAAAATCTTGACGAAGGTTTAACTTGTAAGAACAATAGATTAGTCTTCCAACTAATTATCATAACCAACATGTTAAGAGGTTAACACAATCACATTATACTATGATATGAAACTAGTTTAAGCAAGTGTAGTTTTTAATCATCTGAATTTCATTATATCTATTTGATTTGTTATATGTTTTGGATAGACTCTGTTGATTCAAACTTGTGTTTAGATTCACTCAAATCCCTGCGAACGATCCTGACTTACCTTCATAATCTTGCTATAACGGACAAGTATACTTGCTCGTATGTGTTATTGGTAATATTGGTAATTCACCTTTTATAAATTTAAAACTTGTACACATGTAGCACATCAACATCTTTCTAAACTAGAAGTTGAACATTTTGATTTGCAACTAAAATATCAACATCTTAAAGAAAATGTTAAAACCTCAAATATCAAGACATCCTCAAATGTTCCAGAGTTTGATGCAGTTTTTCAGATAAACAAACGTGACGAACAGATTCAAGCTCATGATAACCCGATCAGAAAGTTGAAAGCTCAAATCTCTCAATTAAAGGGTGAAAAGAACAATGTGACTGGCTCCCAAATGCCTCCTCCTTTAGATTCTCAGTATTCTCAAACTTTTCATCTTCAAAACCTAGTTAATGCTTTACAAAAAGAAAACGAAAGTTTTCTAGAAGAAAATGAAAAAGTTAAACGACACTTTAAAGAGTTATATGATTCAATGAAAGTTACTCATGACAAAAACAACGAAAAATAACATCTTTACAAAAGAAATTGAGAATCGAGGAGTCGGAGAAAGGAAATCGCCACTAGTTTTTAATGAGAATGTTGCATCAAAGTCATCCTCGACAAAGAAATATATCAGGATCGTAAATACATTCCTCCTCATCTTAGGAATAATGGACCTATGTTTCAAAACTATTGTGCTCACCTTAAGGATAGTCTTGAATGCCTTCGTGAGATTGTGGAAGAGGATTTTATAAATAAGCCTCTTGACAGTGAAATTAGGTTTGCGTGCATTCAAGCCAAACGATCTCAAGAACTGATAGAATGTCGAATAGCAACATGTCCTAAATCCTTAGGTGCAAAAGGAAAAGCTGTGATGCCTTGTTCTATGCCTAGTGCCAAGTATACAAACCATTCTATGCCCAGTTTTAAGAAAGTGAACACTAAGGTGCCTTCAAGTAGTTCAGATCCCTGCACTTCTAGTTTAGGAAAGAAAAAAGTAGGAAAACCAACTAATGTTCCAATTCCCTCTACAGGAGTAAGAAGTGACACCAAAGCAAGCGGGTCAAAGCCTCAAGGAAACACAAAGAATGATAGGACCTTCCATGCTAGGAATGCTCAATGGAAGAAAGTAGAAGATCACCTTAGGGAGGATTTGAATAAGATGAATCGTGTTGATTCTAGTATTTGCTATAAGCGTACTGTAATTAATTTGAATTCTGCTACTATCTGCAAACCATGTAATCGATGATTGCTTGAATTACGCTACTAATCATGAATGTGGTGTGAATGATTTGATTAATGTTGTTAAATGCCCTGTTAAAATTGTTTATGCAAAAAATCAAGCTAAGAAGGCTAAAAGGCAAAGGCAGAAGAAAGTTAGAAAACAGTGGAAACCCACAGGAAGAATATTTAGTAAAATAGGTTATCAATGGATACCTTCTCGCCATAAGGCTAATGAGTTCCACTCTAAATTTGCTAAGACAATGCCCACTAGTAAATGGATGCCTACTGGTAGAACTATTTGTTGGGATATGAAAGTGCTGAACAGTTAAAGTGCTGAAGATTAATGAAAGTACTGCTAAATGATAAAGTCAAAGTACTGCATATGAAGTCAAAGTACTGTAAGAACAAAGAACTGTTTTATTCGTTTATAGAAAGTCTTGTAATTCTAGAATATTCTATATTAGATTACTTGACGTACAAGGATACAATTTGTAAACCGACTAGGGTATGCTTGAGCCTATAAAAGGACCCCTAGATTGGCATAAGATGTACGTGATTTTATTAGAGTTTTAGAGAGAAGTTTGATATTATTAGAGTTGTTAAAGATCTGCATAATAAGCAGAGTTAGAGTCATTAATAAAATCGTTCAAAGTTAAAGTTATTCTTCTTAGCTTTGTTAAGTAAATTCCGCATACTTAATAGAGTTTGCTCAGTATTTCTCTGTTAATAACTTAGGATTTATCTAAGGTTATTAAACCTTAACAAGCTATTTATGTTAGTTTGGTTAGAGTACATCGATCCAACAAGTGGTATCAGAGCTTGTGTGGAAACTCTGACTAAGAAGAAACCCTAAAACCTACTACAATGTAACCTAAAGATGTCGATCGATTCTGCTCCACCACCTTCCATCACCTCAATGAGGATTCTGTCATCAAGAAGGGCGAATACGATCTATGGTGTATGAAGATAAGGCGAGACATTGCCATTACTGCACCATGCTCTATGGAATGTAATTGTCAATGGTAATGAAGTAGTTCCAACTCAGAGAGATTCCTGACAACCTAAAGCACCTAAGGCGGTCTTACCAAGACTACCTTAAGAAATCAAGAGAAGGCTCTCAACATTCTCTTGTCTCGCCATTCCGATGGACATCTACCAAATTCCATGATGCTAAAGATGCTAAGCAGCTGGGCTGCTCTCAAGACCAGATTGGAGGAATGAAGCTTCCAAAAGATGCACGTAATCTCTCAAGCAACAGTTTGAAACTTTCATTGTAGGTGAAAGAGAGAGTCTTGATGCTGCATATGATAGGTTTCAAAATCTCCTCAACATGTTGGAGTTATACCAGGAAGAAGTTTCAGTTGAAGATGCTAATCTGAAGTTTCTAAGGAGTTTTCCATCTACATGGCATGTGATTGCTACAATGATCAGAGGACAACCTGGTTTGGATGTCATGGACTTTGATGATCTCTACAATCATCTGAAGGTATATGAGCATGAGATGAATGGTCAAACAAGTTCTAAGTCTCACAGTATTGCTTTTCTATCATCTGAAAAGAGGGGCATTACTTCCACCAAAAGTACTGCTTCTCCAACTTAAAGTACGTGACTCAAAGTACTGCCTCGTATGTCGCTCCCACCTATGCTCGAAAACCCCACCACCTACTACTATGCACTCGGATGAAGTTGTGTGCTCCTTCTTTGCTCAAAGAAGCTAGTTTACCTGTCGTTTATGAAGAAGATCTCCCCAGTTGACGAGGATGCTTTAGAAGAGATTGATATCGGTGGCAAGTTGCTTTGATCACCGCAAGGATCAAAAAGTACACGAAGAAAACAGAAAGAGCATTGACTTCAAACCAAAACAGGAATCACTTTTGACAAATCCAAAATTGAATGCTTCAATTGTCAAAAGACCGGACACTTTGCAAGGAGTGCAGTTTGCTAAGTATCAAGCAAACAGATGATCGAGAAACCAAAGTCGAGCCGAAAGAAATCCCTATTACTGAAACAAAGGCTTTGGTTGCTCAAGAAAATTTGTCAGAAGTTGACTGGAGTGAAGAGTTTGATGATGAACCAGTGACTTATTGTATGGTAGCAGTGGAAGAAGCAGTTGAAGATTCGGTAGAAGAATTGGACTGGAGCATTATTTTTGATAAGGAAGTTGATCATGCTGCTTTGGAATCTGGAGATGGTTATGGAGGATTTAATTGGAGCTTGGAGTGTGAAGATGATCATGTCCTACTTGCAATGGTAGCTAGTTCACCAAGTTCAACCCCTATCTCTGAGGTATGCTCAAATTGTCATGATTTCTATCAAAAACTGCTAAATAGTTATGTTATTGAAAGAGATAATTGTATTAAGGCTAGGTCTGAGGTAGCTGGTTATCAAATAACTTTAGAATCTATGGAAGCCAAAATTATAACACATGAAAATAATGAAATGGCTTGGGCTGAAAAATATGAACAACAGGATTACCATTTAAAACTGAGTGAATGGAAATTAAACTGTAAAATTGCTGAAATTGAGAAACTAACTAAGGAGAGAGATGATCCATTAGCAAAGTTTGATGCCCGAAAGAATCGTCTCATCACATGTTACTTATGTTCAAAAACAGAGAAGAGCATACATTAGAACTGGCTTAGCTTTTGGTATGGACTTTGATAACATAGAAGAAAACACATCTAGTGATCAGGATGACTTAGAAGATATAACCACTAGTAATGATGAACTCATTAATTATGTAGACACATCTAGTAATGAGGGTTCAGTTAGTGATTCACCTCCTGAGTATAAGAAAGACAAAGGTTATCATGTTGTTCTACATCCAGTTGGTAGTCATCAACCCATAAGACCTGATGTTTCACGTTTTGGTGTAGACAGTCTAGAGTTTAGGTAGAAGCTTATTGGTCAATCTAGGTCTGAAACCCCAAAAGAAACTGTTGAAACAAATTTTCAAAGTCAAGCAGTACCTTCTACTCAAAGTACTGCTCCACAAGCATTACCTTCCGGAAAACCTTTTCAAAACAGTACTGCTAAACATTTTTGGGATAACTTTGGTCAAAACAGGTTTAATCATTCACCTAGAAGGCACAATAGCTTTGGTCATAGACATAGAAGAAGTCACGTTGGGAGTATGGGTCAAAAACTGTGTTTTGTGTGTTTTATTCCTACTCATCTAATCAAGGATTGTGAACATCACTCAGAATACCTTAGGAAATTTCCAAAGAATAGGTCTGCTAACCAGAAACCTAGAGAGAACAAACAAGTCTGGAATAATTCAAATAGGGTTAATCACAGCAACTTCTCACCAGATCATAGGTACCCCACCGAGAAGACCTTTTTCTAAACCACCAAGACCTTCACAAGCAAGACCTTCTCAAAGTATCGCTCGGTCAAACCAAGGTACTGCGAATATCACTTGGAATGTAAATCCTAGGAGATCGATTACTATCAACCTAGAAGGTATTACAATTCACATAGGGATCTAGATCACAGAACCAAGTGTTAAAATAGAATGGATTAAGAGGAAAGTCTCACGAGGGACAAACAAGACTTTCAACAAAAAGTGAATCGATGTTTTCATAATACAAGAAAAAGAAAATGAATTTGCAAAAGAGAGTTCTGTTGAAAATCCGAGAAGTTTTGAAAATCCACATGCTAAAAATCAAAAGATAATTCGGATCATGTTTTGAAAAATAAAGGAAATTACATACTCAAAGAATTTGAGTTTGTAACTCCACAAGGGAACACAAGTCAAGAATGGCTTGGGTTCCTAAAAGAAACTAACTCTAAATCTTTGTGCAGGCAACCTAGAAGAGGAGCTTAAAGATCATTTGATTGTAGATAGTGGTTGCTCGAAGTATGACAGAGACAAGGATATTCTCATCGATTTTAGATCTATTAGTGGAGGAAGAGTTGCATTTTGGAATGATCCCAATGGAGGAAGAATTACTGGGAAAGGAACTATCAAAGCAGGACGTATAGATATGTGAAGGAGCTCAAGTTCAACTTATTATCAGTCTCTCAAATATGTGACAAAAACAATCCTGTGTTATTCACTGACACGGAATGTCTCATTCTTTCCTCTGAATTCAAGCATGTTGATGATAACTTGGTAGTACTCAGAGTACCAAGAACCAATGATGTGTATAGTCTGGACATGAAGAGTCTTCACTCTTATGGAAGAGCCACTGCTTAGTGGCAAAAGCAACAATCAAGAAGCACATCGCTGGCATAGAATATTGGGCCATGTAAATTTCAAGAATATCAACAAACCGGTCAAAGGCAATTTAGTTAGAGGTTTACCTTCAAAGACTTACAAGAATGATCACTCTGTTTGGCGTGTAAGAAGGGTAAACAACACAAAGCTTCATGCAAAAGCTTGAGGAAAGGACAATTAGAGAACCTTTGGAGTCATACATATGGATTTGTTTGGACTGTTTATGTGGCAAGTTTAAACAAGAAAAGTACTACTTAGTTGTTACGTATGATTGCGAGATTCGGTTGGGTATTTTTCTTGGGATTTAAAGATGATACTTTTGATGCTATTCGACACTTATAATAGCACTTGAAAACCAATTGAGACTCAAGGTTAGAGGTATTAGATGTGATAATGGAACCGAATTCAAGAACAAGCTTATGGATGAATTTTGTGCTAATAAAGGAATCAAGAGGAGTTCAAGATTTCAAGAACACCACAATGAGAATGGTGTTGCGAGAGGAAGAATAGGACTTTGATTGAAGCAAATGAACTATGCTTGCGATTCACAACTACCTATTCAATTATGGGTCAAGTCAGTAGTCTTGCTTGCTATGTACTTAACAGTATCACCACAAAACCACGATGAAGACACCTTATGAGTTGTCGATGGGCAACAAACCCAACATTCGCTTTATGAAGCCTTTTCGATGCCCTCTCACTATCTTAAACACAATTGATAACTGGGAAAGTTTGATGGCAAGTCCGAACAAGGATATTTATTGGGTTATTGTACCAACAAGAAGGGATTTAGAGTGTACAATGAGTCACTAAAAGGTTTAAGATTGTCATCATGTTGAGTTTTTAGAAGATCAAGAGAATCGAAGGGTAAAGGTCCCGATTGGATGTTCGATCTTGAAGTTTTAACTCCTTCTATGAATTATGTACCGCTGAGAAGAAAATCAACCTGTATAATGGAGAAGATTCACAAGATGTTGTTCATGGAGTTCACATTAGACCCGATGTCGTTCTCGATAAAGATCCAAAGCAAAGCATCGATGCTCCAAAGCAAAGTATCGATGCACCAAATAAAAAGTCTTGATATACCAAAATCTTCACTATCTCACGAGGATCAATATATTCAAGAGACACTTAATCAAATGCTTTTACAAGATATAATGGCACATTCTTATTCGATGAACAAAGAAGAGCTTATGAAGAAGCAAAGAAAAGAATAAGATCGCAGAGTATTCTCACAAGATTTTGACAAGATTTTGAACAAAGCATCTTTGCACCGATTGATGATTTTAGATGATTTGGATGATCCTACCATGCCTGGTTTAGAAGAAACTGATGATGAGTTTGAAGATGAAGGTATTTTCTCATATTCCAATGAAGGTGCTGATTGTACTAACTTGGATGATGCGTATGGAGTTCCACAGTCTCCAATCTTAAGAATTCATAAGAATCATCCTACTGACCAAATCATTGGTCCTTCTACATCTGGAGTGATGACAAGACACAAAGCTAAGAGTTTTACTAAACCTCATAATGCTTTACTTAGCTTTGTCTATAAACAGAACAGGCTGAATCATAAGGACCATCAAACATGTCTGTTTACTTGTTTTATATCTCAAGAGGAACCCAAGAATATTGCTCAAGCATTGACAAAAGAAAGTTGGGTTGAAGCTATGCAAGAAGAATTGCTACAATTCAAACTTCAAGAAGTTTGGGTATTATGTGATCTTCCGGATGGGAAGAAAGTTATTGGAACCGGATGGGTGTTCACAACAAGAGAGATGAAAGAGGTAATGTCATTAAGAACAAGGCAAGGTTAGTAGCTCAAGGCTAAAGACAAGAAGAAGGAGTAGATTATGATGAAGTATTTTCTCCTCAGCAAGGATTGAAGCTATTCGAATATTTCTTGCATTTGCTTCATATATGGGATTTCAAGTTTACGGATGGATGTCAAGAGTGCCTTTCTATGGCACTATAATGTAAGAAGTTTATGTAAAACAACCTCCGGTTTTGAAGATCCTAAACATCCTAACAAAGTCTACAAGGTGGTTAAGGCTCTTTATGGCCTTCATCAGGTACTAGAGCTTGGTATGAGAGGCTCTCCACATTCTTATTACAACATGGTTACAAGAGGGGAGCTATTGACAAGACTTTGTTTATCAAGAGAGACAAGAAGGATATCATGTTAGTACAAGTCTATGCTAATGATATCATCTTTGGAGCTACCAAACAGTCTCTGGTTAAGGAGTTTAAGCAGCTGATGCAGAAGGAATTTCAAATGAGTTCAATGGGTGAGTTAACATTCTTTTTGGGACGTCAAGTTAAGCAGTCCAAGGAAGGTATTTTTATTAGCCAAGATAAGTATGTATCGACATACTTAAGAAGTTCGATTTGATGCTATGAAGCCGCTTACTACACCTATTAAATCAATTAACTCATTGGGCAAGGATGAAGATGGACAACCTGTTGAAGTTAAGTTATACAGATCAATGATTGGTTATCTTATGTATCTTACTGCATCAAGGCCTGATATCATGTTTGCAGTTTGTTTATGTGCAAGATATCAAGTCTCACCAAAGATTTCTCATATGAATGCAGTGAAGAGAATTTTCTGTTATTTGAAACAACAACCTAAGTTGGGGTTGTGGTATCCTAAGGATTCACCTTTTCACTTGGAAGCTTTTTCATATAGTGATTATGCATGTGATAATTATGATAGAAGATCAACAACTGGAGGATGTCAATATCTTGGAAGAAGATTAGTTTCATGGCAGTGTAAAAAACAGACAATTGCAGCAACATCCTCTACTGAAGCTGAATATGTAGCTACTGCAAGTTGTTGTGGACAAGTTTTGTGGATGCAGAATCAACTCTTGGATTATGGGTTCAACTTCAAGAATACTCCTATCAATATTGATATTGAGAGTACTATCTATATTGTGAAGACTCCAGTCTATCATTCCAAGACCAAGCACATTCAGATTAGGCATCACTTTATCAGAGATTGTTATGAGCACAAACTCATAAATGTTATAGTACAACAAGCAAAGATTTTTACCTTTATGGAAAGAAGAAGTGACTTATTCAGAGTTCAAGACACTCCATTAACTACTTCTATGATGGAAGTTGTTCAAGTCATTAGAGCCGATCTTTAATGTATCGGAAGAAGAAGATAGTGAAGGTATTGTTCCTGCAAGTTGCATCTACAAGATCTTGATCTGCAATCTTCATCCGCAATCGCTTCTCAAAGTCTTCTCAAAGCATCTCAAGAGGGTACTCGCATCTCAAGGTACCGCTTCCCAGTCTTCGAAATTCAAGAAGATGTTGCGGTTCACCTTCTCCATCTCCACAACAACTGCATTCTCGATTCTCAACCGAGGAACATTCACCAATTCAAGGAGATGATTCACATACTATATCACCAAGGTTTAACATTGGATAATTATGTTTTGACAAGGGAGTTAGTCAAGTTGCAAAGACTCATCAAGCTCAAGCTAAACAGATTAAGAAATTGAAGCTCAAGTTTAGACGACTCAAAAATTTGTCCGCCACCGGTTCAACATCATCGATATGGGTCAAATCTAAAAGAAGGAGCAAAGGCGCCTCGGAAGACCAAATGCCAAAGGTTCACAAACAATCTTCATCCAATTGGGAGGAATTTAGAAGAAAAGAATTTGAAAGAAGATGTTGTTAAGGAGAAAGAACCTCAAGGTATCAAGAGCATGTTATCATTGAAAGTATTGAAGAAGAAAGGTCTCAAGATCAAGGTACCGAAAACAAAGTCTTCGCTTTCATGGAACTTTCGGACAAGAGTTAATTACTCCAAGAGTATTAGATTTTGAAGAGGAAGTCGATCCTTCAATTGTTCATGAAGAACAAGTTGGTCCTCAACAACCGCCATACCGTAAGAAGTCGACACACTCAAACCTCGTAAGAACCGCAAGTGATGATGAAACTTCTTTGAAATATTGGATGGTTTATCAAAGCCAAGGGTGTTACTTTTATCAAGTTGTAGAGGAACAACCAAGATCTTCTCAACCTGCAATAGATCTTAAGGATAAAGGTAAAGGCAAGTTGATAGAAACTAAGAAGAAAAAGCTAACTTTGGCGGATCTTAGAGCAATTGAAGTTGCTAGGAATGAGGCCACACTAGAAAAGTGCAAGAAGAACTTAATGTCAAGTAGTGAAGAAGTTACTAATGAAGAGGCAATGAATGAAGAAGCGAGATAGGAAATTACAAGAAGAATTGAATGTCAAGATGTTGAACCATTACAATCACCTACTCCTGCCTCTTTTATGCCTAGAAACCAAATCTTGCTAAAGAAAGAAATGCAATGATGGATTATTTGAAAAGTCGAGGATATAAAGGATTGCGTGTTTAATTATGTTCATATGAAAAGATTATATGATGTTGAGACAGAGGCTTATAAGAAGAATGTTGCAAGTATCAAAGATTATAAAGATGAAGCTACTTGGACCAAGCGTAAAGAAAGAAAAGTTTAAAAGAAAAGGAAAACAAGTTGAAGATATACAGGTTTTCAAAGAAAGAAAAAGTTGAGTTAAGATCTGAAACTAGGTATGAATTAAGAAATTATCTCAGAATAGTAGATTTTGAATATTCCAAAGAAGATGTTGACATGAAGATGAACATATCTCAGATTATTTCTTTTGAATTGTGGAATCTAAAGATGGAAGCTATCTAATGTTTCATAGAGAAGATGAAAGCTTCAGAGTGTTCAACAGAATATGGGATTTATTGCATATCATAGATAGAGTGGATCTATTCTATTTATATCATGTGGTGAAAGATTATTTTGAACATCATACATTAGAAGGAATTGGTTTAGTTTTACTTGGAGATCTCACAACTGCATGGGAAACTGAAGAACAGAGCAGTGATGAAATTTGGAAGAATCAAGAGAACTGGGAAATTGTTTGTTGGAGATTCTTTGAAGAATCTGGAGTTCATGTTCTAGAGCTAGAAAGTGGTACAATGATTTGCATGTTTGTAGATAGAAGATATCCTCTTACAGTAGATCTTATGAGGATGATGCTAGAGCATGGAATGGAAGTTGAAGAAGACAATGAAATAGCTTGTATGGTCATCAATTTGTTTATCAACTGGACTACTATTGCTGATGATAATGAATAACTGGTATGAGACTTAATTGAATAAATTATTTTGATAAATTAGTACTTTATTCAAAGTATCATTGATTAAACAAGACTTTAATCAAAGTATCGCTTGCGACTTTAACCAATTAAAGTGATTTTGAAGAAAACTTTTGTTAAGTAACAAATATTTGAAACAAAGGTTGAATAAATGGTTTTGAGATGGTAACATCAATAGGTTATCAATCCACCATGGTTACAAAAGGATTGACTAATCCATGAGGAAACGGCTCGTAAAGATATATCAAATCCGTTTTTAGTTGACAACTTGCTAATAAGTTGGATGGTAATCAACTCACCATATCAAGAATGTGAAGAGTTGGCTAGCCCACAAGAAAATGGCTTGTGGTAAAGGCGTGGAAAACCATTATATGGTAATTAGTTCACCATGATGAAAGAACTAACTAGTCCGTAAGGTACAACTTTTGGTAAAGACAAAACAAATCATTGATAGTCGATGATTTGCTAAAATCATATGGTTATCGATGTACCATGGTCTTACATACCAAAACATTTGGCTACTCCGAGTTAATGGCTTTGGTAAAGAGATCTAAATCCATTAAATTTTCAATGATTCACCTCTCACAGGAGTTAACACACCGGAAGTGATGAGAATAGTCTGCAACTTAAATAGAATTAATGTAAAATTGTCATATGTTGTCGTGTTGTTTGAAAAGATGGAGCTTCTTGGATGATGTCAGAAAGAATATTTCTAAAGATACTTTGACTATGCACAGAAACTACAAAGATACAATCCAAAGACAAAGACATAATCTATTCTTAAAGATGAAGCTGATAAAGATAAATTCACAAAGGAACTTGAAGTCAAACAAGTAGAATTCAAGTTAGAGGAGGATTGTTGGGATATGAAAGTGCTGAAGATTAATCAAAGTACTGCTAAATGATAAAGTCAAAGTATTGCATATGAAGTCAAAGTACTGCAAGAACAAAGAACTGTTTTATTCATTTATAGAAAGTCTTGTAATTCTAGAATATTCTATATTAGATTACTTGACGTACAAGGATACAATTTTGTAAACCGACTAGGGTATCCTTGAGCCTATAAAAGGACCCCTAGATTGGCATAAGATGTACGTGATTTTATTAGAGTTTTAGAGAGAAGTTTGATATTATTAGAGTTGTTAAAGATCTACATAATAAGCAGAGTTAGAGTTATTAATAAAATCGTTCAAAGTTAAAGTTATTCTTCTTAGCTTTGTTAAGTAAATTTCGCATACTTAATAGAGTTTGCTCAGTGTTTCTCTGTTAATAACTTAGGATTTATCTGAGGTTATTAAACATTAACAAGCTATTTAAGTTAGTTTGGTTAGAGTACATCGATCCAACACTATTCCCTTAAGAAGTGAACATACTTTGAATAGGTCAAATATGGACACTAGCACTGCATCTATTTCTGATGATTCCGTTGTTTCTACTTGATGTGGGTGTTCCAATTCATCATTATTAACCAAGTGGAACCCATTATTGCATGGGGTTCCCAATTGTCCAGTTATCCATTTTTTTCTGTGTTCAACTGCAGATCGTTCAAATCGTTCTGTGGTACCTGGACACAGGTTGTTCCAAGCATATGACTTGAGACCGGTCACGGCTCATGAACTTCGTGTGTAAACTCATCGGGACTGTTAGATTCGGGAACGATCATTCCGGTGCTATTATAGGTTATGGAGATTATGTTGTCGATGATAGTGTGTTAGGAATTGGAAATTCCATGTTAAAGTGTCGGTCATCCCAATTATAGTCTAGCATATGTTAGCTCGTAGACTTGTAGTTAATTACGTTATTTATTAGTTAGTTAATTAGTTTAGAGCAACACCGTGGAGGACGGACGGGTCTTTACCCAATGTATGCCTGATCCACAGCCCGTAGGTGGCGTTATTTGTAAGAACTATAAATAGCCCCCTCCACATGTGGAGAGGGTTGGTGCTTTCATTTCTCTTAATCATACAACTTCTTTTTCTCTCATCTCTTTCTCTCTCTAGAAAGTATCCCACCCATCTCTCTCTCTCTAAAACCTTCTTGTTTGATTCAATCTTTATACAAGTTCTTTAATTAAAACAATAACCAATATCCTAAAATTGGTATCAAGATCCATGGTTTGATCTTGGATATCTTGTGTGCTTGAATTTTTAAGTGGTTATTGTTGTTTTCATTTTGTTCGAATTTTTATTTGCGTATGATAAATTCAAAAATGTTCCTTTTCGTGGCTGGTTGTTAGAACTTCTCATTTGGCTAAGTTTTATTATAAGATTTCATTTGGTTCGAACATATCATTTCGCTTGGTTATGTTATATCATAAGTTTCTGGGTTGTTTTTGGTAATTTTCGAGCAATATTTTTTTTGACCAGATTCTGGGCTGCTAATTGACATTCGTCTTAGTGACTTGTGCAAGGTTCCAGTTAGCGACTTGTGCTTTTTATTAAGAAAGCGACTTTTAAATCTTTTGTAAAGCGACTTGGGTTGTTTTTACGTAGCGACTTGGGTCAATTTTTACTTAGCGACTTGTCCTATTATTTAATAGTAACTTGTGTCTTTGGCTGCTTGCTGACCTTCATCCTAGCGACTTAGTGACCTTCATCCTAGCGACTTAGTCCTTTTTTTTAGAGTAACGACTTGTGGTTTGTCCAACAAAAACAACCATCTCTTTCACTTTTTCAAACGGTTTGAATACAAATAACAACAACCTTGTCGAATCTACTACAATATCAATCATAAATCTTACAAACTACATATTGAAACTCTTGACTTCAGTTTTCAAATCATAAGTCAAATACGCAAAAGAGAAAAATAAAAAATAAAAATAAAAAAAATTAAAAAAAATAATCTCAGATTTCTTATTTGATATTCGAAGACCTTAAAAGATCTTAGCCCTCAAAAGAAATCTCATCATTGATCTATATAGAAGTTCACTTCCTTTAATATTCGAAAACTTAAAAAGAATGAACAAAACTCAATAGTTTCATCTATCTTTTAATTCGATTTGAGAAATTTCATAACAATAAAACACACGAAACACCTACCTTTAATCTTTTCTGAAATCGATCTTGAAGTTTTTTTTTACTACTGGACATCAACAAAACAAACACAGGAACGACTGGTTATCAGTTTGTTGATTCGGATTATCCAAGAAGAATAGACAAGGATTGAACTTGTTGTTCGTTTGATACAAGAAATTCAAAGGGTCAATTTTTTGTTGCTGTGGCTGTGTTTTTTTTTTGAGATTAGGGTGAGATTGAGAATTATTAGGGTAGTGAGTGATTTGTGCGTTTTAAATACTGATATTTAGGGTTAGTATTAGTATTATTGGACTTGTGCTTGTGAGTCAAAAAGAAAAAGGTACTTAACGTTGGGCTGTATATTCTAAAAGGTGACTTGGGCCGGGTATAACATTTCAGTTATTCAAAGTGTGAGCTGGAGTTGGACTAATCAATGTGCTATATACTGTTTTGATATAAGGAATTAACACATTTGATTTTTTCGTAGATTTAAATCATTTGTTAAAGGTTAATTTTTTTATCCCGGTTTTACTATTGTGCTAGTTCTTGGATAACACGTTTCCAAAACAAAGATCACTTCTTTATCATCTACAAGATCCGTAAATTCATTTAACACAATCCTTCTTTATTTATATTATCCCACGGTTTCGTCTTGATTTTAGTAAAATCCCGCGAAAGAATCTATTTCTCGGTTTAAATCATAGACTTGTAAAATCCCGTGTATACTACAACATCATGTCTTACTCTACTGACCCAGTGATTTCAGAAGTGCTTAAATTGTATGATGTTGTGGACAACAATGATAATGAATACTACTCTGAACGATTAAAGATGCTTGAATTAATCAATGAGGATGTGAGATCTTCGTGTTCAGAGTCTGAAGAGAGAGAATTGCACCTGTTTAAACTACAGAACGGCATGCATAAGGAAAGTTGCATTGAACCTTATCATCAACTTCACTCACATCTCATGTTTCTCACAGCGATAGGAATGGAACGAACATGCAATGCCCTTTTTCTTCAAGATTTATCCACATTAACGGGAACATTACTATTGAACTTAGAACAATTGGAACAACAAATTGATAAAGAAAAGGTTCAAAAGGATTCTTCCAGTGCTGCTCTTCAAGTAATCTACAAACAATTTCAGCCATTCATCAGTGAGGAATATTCAGCTGATCACGATCAATACTTGACTGGAATTTCTTTCAAAAAACATACTGGAATGGAAATTCATGAGTTCATTGATACATTTATCCGTCTTGTGGACAATGTGGAGAAGTACATTGAGGAAGTCGTATAAAGGATGAAAACTTGAATGAATGTCGATGCAATTGAGAGATAGTTGTGATAAGTCGGTTAATGTATCGATAATAGGTCGGTGTTCTTGAATGCAAAATATCGAGACAACAATGAATGATGTAACTAGTCGCTTTCGGTAACTCCGGTCACAAAAGAAGTGGATGTTGTGAGCGATATAATGAATGAATGTGGGTGTAATCAAGTGATAGTATGGTTGATTCGGGTAATGCATCGATGTCAGACGGTTGTCACCGAATGCAAAGAAGACAGAAAGACAATCTTGATACAAGCAACCGCTCGAAGACTCGTGCTAAAATGTAATGCGTAGCGATTTCGAGAAAAACAAATGAACACGTGTCATTTGTCGAGGTACCTTTAATTGAACAACAAAATGAATCATTAATGTTCTTAAACAAACCGATCACGATCTTGAACATGATTCTAACAAATGTTCTTTGACTCAAGTGAGTCTCGAAACTAGTGTTTTCAAAACTAACAATATGGTTGATAAGAAAAATACGATGAACTTTCAAACAGATTTTCACAACTTGAAAAACATTGCATTTCACTTGAAATCGCAATACAAAGTCAAAAGGAAAGTTTACGCCTCTCATAAACCGTGCAAAATCCGAATTTCACGAATTACGTGAATTTTTGAAATAAACACTTTGAAAGCTCAACAGGGACAAACACTTGACAATCAACAATTTGAAGAAACATATTTCGATATGCATGTGAAAAGTAATTTGGTTACAAGTAATTCTGATGTTAATGTTATTGATGATATTCAAATGAGAAATGATGAATTAGCGGTTTGTGTGGCCAAATTACTAAAGGAAAATGAGTTTTTGAGAAAGCATCATATAGAACTAAATGACTCTGTCAAAGAAGCTAGAACAAAGTCATTGGAACAAACAAACTATTTGATAGGAAAAATTGATGAACTCAAAGCTCAACTTCAGGATAAGAGTTTCACAATAGTTGCCTTAAAGAATGAGCTCAGAAAAACAACAGGGAAAAGTGTGAACACTAAGTTTGCAAAACCATCAATCTTGGGAAAACCAGTTGTTAGACAACCGACTGCATTTAAGTCTGAATGAACAAATTTTTTGAAAACACGGTTTGCCTCCCAAGTTGATGAGAAACAAGTTTTGTCAAAACTAGTCACTTCACTTTATTCGCCTAAGAATTCACATGATATGAATGACATGTTCAAGAACTGTGATCTAGAAGAAGCTAGGAAAAAGGCACAGATTCAAAAAGATGGAATTTTAGGTGCTAGACCTAGGGTGATGAATTCAACAAGATTTCAAGGCACTGCTAGTAGTTTTAAACCATTACCTAGGAACACTCAACTAAAGACTAGGGATTGACTTGTATCTAAGAGTAGTTGCGTTTTGAATAGAGCTATTCCCATAGCAGATCACTCTAAGAACTCTAGATCATTTTCTGAATCCAAAAAGGCTGTTTGCTCAAGTTGTCTGAAATGCATCTTTAAGGCAAATCATGATAATTGTTTTTCGAAATCCCTAAAGAAAATAAATGCTCATACAAAGGTTCAACATGTCATGAAGCATAACAAACCAAAAACTTCGCCTAGATGGATACCAACTACTAGATCTTTGGAAACTAGGAATAAGGATAAGTCTTCCACTATGCATAAGAAGCCTAATAATCCTAGACCTTGCCATAAGTGGATACCGTCTGGTAGAATGTCTAAGGATGATGGACTTAGGTGGATACCTACTGGAAAGCTGTTTACCGATAGCAAAATCAAGGTTGACCATGAAACCCCAAAGGGTTTGGATACTAATGTAACTAACCCATATATATGCAATCAAGCTTGTAATGTTAGTGCATGTAGTCCTTACTCAGTTGCAGATACTTCGATCCTTCATTGATATTCAACCGCTATGACGTCTGTTGTCACACCCCAAATTACTGCTTTGCGTGAATGGAATTCACGGGATTGACCGTCATAGCATCATAATCACAGATTATATTGAACGACCTAAAGTGTCGTTTGGAAAATACATCGCTTGATTTAATAAAATAATCGAGTTTACAAAGTAGGTCCCAAATGTAAATCAACTTGCGGAAATAAGTTTGTTACAATTCAAACGATGTTTTAAAGTATGTAAAACCCAGTGAGACGCGTCGTCACCACGACTCCATGATGTGTCCAAATGCATGCCATGAAGTGAATGCCTTAGATACCGAGATAAAACATGCTAAAAGTGTCAACACAAAGGTTGAGTGAGTTCATAGAGTTTGTTTTGAAATGTAAAGCCTTTAGAAATCGTTTATGCAAAGAAAGGCATTGTGAATCCACTCGCCCAAGTCCCGCCCATACAAAACTTGCAACTGTGTGTTCACAACCCATTGCCAAGATATGTATAGTCAATGATAATCCCAAGACATTCAAAGACAATGATAATCCCAAGACATTCAAAGACAATGATAATCCCATGACATTCAAAGACAATGATAATCCCAAGACATTCAAAGACAATGATAATCCCTGACATTCAAAGACAATGATAATCCCGGACATTCAAAGACAATGATGTATGATATAAGATATGACTAAACATTAAGTTCGGTGAAGCATGTAGTTTGCAAATAGATATGAATGTCATAAAAAGATGATGAGCATGTATCTCCCCAAAACAGCTTATGAAAGCAAGTAAAGGTAGGGGCTATGGAACTCACATGGACAATAATGCGATGGCAAAAGTGGATACAACGAGGTATAGCGTGAATCTTGTAAATGACCTATTACGAATGATATGATATGTAATGAGTTGCAATGTAATGTTATGCATGCACTTCAGATGTTATTTATACCATTTACGGGTTTTGAAAATATTATTCGTCGTCGAAAAATACTCTTTTGACGCCTTGAACCTTCAAAATGACTTTACATGTTTTTACGTCAAAATGTCATCCTACAATGGTTTTATAATGATTTTGGTGAAATTAATACTTTTCGTCGCAAAACAATGTCGCCGGAATTTTCTTGAAATTAACAAAATGGCTCCGGAAAAGTAGTCGTAAAATAGTGTCGTCAATCGTTAGAGAACGAACTCGACGGTTTTGGAAAGTTTGTATCAATATCTAGAAGTTTCAGTTCAGAGTTTTCGTCAAAAGGTCTCGACCATAAAGATATCAAGGGTTAAAGATGGTGGTTTTGCTAATTGTGTGCGTAAAATGAGTTTCGCCAAGTTTGAACATCCGTAAATAATTTATTATGACTCCGCTTGACAAACGGCTTTTTGTTTTGAAAAATATGGCGGTGAACTTGATTTTACTAGAAGACAATTTGTTCCAAAAGTTTTGCATCATAGTTAAAATCGCCGCAAACATAGCCCTTACAACTAATGAAATACTTGAATCGTAGAAATAATATAATTTTTCGTAAAATAATAGTTAAGGCAACTTTATAAAAACGTGCATATATTTGTCGTTTCAAACCGCTTTCTCGTAAAATATGTCCTTAGCTTCGTATCAAGTAAACTAATATATTTTTGATAAGTCGAAATAATTTGTGAAGCTTAAGGCTCGTTTTGACCCGAAATATGTAAAACCGCATGCTGAATTTTTCGGAAAAATAAACATTTCGTCGTCAAACTTTAAAAATTCACCACGGCTTCGTTATAACTCCGCTTTTATCCGCTCAAAAGGCCACGGATTCGCTTTTAAAGTATATTTTCTAAATATGAAGGCCAAAATGTCGTACCAACAGTAGGTTTTTCCAGAAATTCGTTTTAAGGACAGAACCTAAAATATAGTTTACTAAAATAGTTTTCTCGGACAAAACCTATTCTAATCCCTTCAAATCAACTCCAAAGCTAATCTAATCCTACCATACACCTTCTTAGGGTGTCATGGGTTCCTAATCACCATCAATACCAAAGAATAGCATGGGAATAATTATAGGATGACCATATTGTATATATAACTCAAAAATCATGAAATAAATGGTATAAATCACATAACATGCATATAAGCTCCAAAATGAAAAGAAACTTATGAAAATGATAAGGAAACATAAAATGATAAGAATATGCTTACTAGTGAAAATGAAGAGGTGTAGGTAACAAGGATTAACTTAAATATCCTTGGTTTTTATTTCAAAACCATAAAAAGGATATGATCTAGGTTGTAATAACACTTGATTTTGCAAAAACTTTTGATCCCCTTGTTTCTTGTTGAGTGGCCGGTTCTTGATGGAGCAAAAGAGGAGAGGATTTTCTTGTTTAACACTTATGAGACTATGTGAAAATGAATGTGAATAATTGAAGTGGTAAGACTTTTAAGATTGAGTAGAAACATGTTTAATCACAACCATGCCAATCAATAACTATACCCTCCCCTTGGCCGGTTTTTGGGGGAGGGTTGTCTCCATTTTATATATATTTTTTTTTTTAAACAATTACTTGTATATTTTGTGTAAAACTTGTTAAATAAAATGTGTAAGTTAAATGAATGTAAAGGTAAATGGTGAAATTTTGGTACAAGTAAGTTTTTATTAAATCAAAATAGATTGTAATGAGATGATAAAAATTGTAAAAATACCTTCCTTGTGAAAATCGGGTGATAAAATAGTTGTCGTAAAATTTTTAAGAAAAACGACGTAATAATTAAACTTTAACGATTAAAGTACCAATTAAATTTGAAACACTAGGAAAACTAAAAATATAGTTTTTATAAACTAAATGTAAGTTTAAAAATACCTCGGGATCATTTTTGAAAGTAACGGGTTAAATGTTAAAAATAATAACTCACGCGATAAAAATTATTAAATATAAAAATTACGCGTTGAAGGGTGAAATGAAATGTCGTGAATGTACTAATGAGATGCACATGATGTCAATGAAATGTAGACTAATCATAGTCCATATGAAATGTACGTGATGTCATGATCATGAATTCGCCGCTAAACCTCCAAGGTTACGCGAATTTGAAACAAGTAAACCAAGTTTACTATAAATGTTGAAATAATGAGACATGTATCGTGTCAAGAAATGACACGAAAGTACGGGTTGTCACATTCGCCCATCAAAAAGGAATTCATCCACGAATTCGGTTCGTGTTGGTCTCTCGGGTTAGGGTTTGATGAGGCAAGCCTTCCCATTCTCGAGCAAAACCCTCAAAGACTTTTGGTAACCGATTTTACTTAATCTCACAACTCATCAAACAAGAACTGTCATGAGATTAGGCTAAATCGGTTTAGGTAACGACTTGTTTCTAGCTCGATCTTTGCAACTCATCAAACAAGAACTGCCACGCGGATCAAACTGAAACAAGTGGTTTGAAGGAAATCTTTTGAAAATTTGGCTCGATTACGAATTGCTTACTCATATGAGACTACTACTCCCTTCATTGCATGATTCTTCCCGAATTAGACATAGGTGATCGGGCTATGTATAATTTAGAGTAACTATGCAATGCTTGGACTAATCGACTCATATGTTGTTTGGTGTTGAGTCAACTGATGTTAAAATTATGATGAACATCGAGGAGAGAAGACATGGAGAAGTGTCGTTAAAATGATAGTTGAAGTAAAAAGAATTAAAATCCTCGTAAATGATAACAAATCGGAAAGAAAATAAAGTACGATAGATGAGAATATTTTACAACGAGTGATTCAACAAAAGTCGTACATCTTTAAGTTATAAAGTTTCGGATACGATGATTAGACATAAACTTGGTACGACATAGTACATAAGGAGAAATAAGACCGTTAGTTTCCGAACTTCTTCGCCTTCCGCGTCGTTGATACCTTGACGAGCTCCTCCTCCTCCTTCTAACATATATACATTCCCATGAGCACCTTCGACTTGTTGACCTTGGTTTTGAGGACATTGACTTGATAGTGTCCTTGCTCCCCACATCGAAGCACGTAACTATGGTCTTGCCTCTACAATTCACGGCATGGTGTCCTAGTTTTTGACACTTGTAGCACTTAACAGACAAAGTCCCGTGTGATGATACTTACATCGATTACATAGTGGGTAGGTTCCAAGATAACCTCGCGCTTTCTCATCGTGCAAAGAACATATACCATTGCGCTTCTTGCCCTCTTTTCATTGTTGATGATGGTTAGTGTTGCGGTTTTGGTTGTTGTTGTTATAATCTCCTTGGTCGCTTTCCCATTTTCTTTTGTTGTGGTTGATTTGGTTATCGCCATTGTTGTTGTTGTTTTGGTTATTGTAGTAGTTGGTGCGCTTGTTGGGGTTGTTGTTGTTTTGGTTAGTGTTGGGGTACTTGCCTCTTCACTACACGGGCCATGAGCTTTTGAGTCAATCGAATAGCTTCCTCAATCGTTTGCGGGTCGGAAGAAGTCACGTCACCTTGAATAATTTCGAAGTCCCCGATGAAAGCCTCTAGCAACTTCTCATTATCGAAACCATGGACGGGCATAACACACCCAATTCTTGGAATCTCCGAATGTAAGTGTCAATATCGCACCCAATGGTTACTAATTCATAGAACTCCGCTCTCCAACTTTTTGATTTCCGTGCGTGGACAAAACTTCTTAGTCACCAAACCCTTAAATTGCTCCCAAGTAAGCTTGAAAGCATTCTCCATCCCAATCGGTTGAGCATAAGAATTCCACCACGATAATGCTTCATCGAGTAATGTGCTCGTAGCAAATTTAACTTTACTATCATCCGGACGGTTACATAGCAAAACATCGATTCCAATTTTTCAAACCATCGAACCATTGCTGTAGCTCCTCGGTACCTCTAAATTTCGTGGGCTCACAACTTTTGAAATCCTTGTACGAACATTTCTTAACTCCGGATCCTCCGGCATTTCCGATAGCAGCTGACTAGCCTAGCGGCTATAGCGAAGATCATGCCCTCGGCGGAAGAAGCAGCCCACCGCTTCCTTTCAACACTTAGAGCATTAGCAATGCTATCATTCACTAACTTCGAATAGCCGCTTGGGTCATTTCAATCGTAACTTTCTTGATGCCATATCTTCTTCAAAACAAGAGGAAATGTGAGACGTAGCAAAATCCGATGTTAATAATAAGCGCTTCAAAGAAATGTGATAAGAAACGATGAGTTTGAGGTTATTTTTCAAAATGATCGACGGTTTCCGAAAAGATAGGTTATGAGGTGTTGTAAGTGCTTCAATGTATGATGGTTTAGAGACTTAATGTGTGAATAAAGTGTAACTCGACATGTTAGTGGTGAAACAAAGGAGTGAGAGCGACTTCGCCCTATTTAAAAGTTTATCTCGGCATTCGACGTTATCGGTGACAAGTCGATTGATGTGGAAATTGTGATAGGGAATGACAAGGAATTCTCCACATTAGAGTATGAAGAAAGAATAATGGAATGGGCATTTAAGGGCATCCATGTGACAATCGATGTGATATGAAAGTGAATAACTCGAAAAATGTACGTATAAACCGCATGTAAAGTGAATATGCACTTATGATGAAATGATGAGATGCTATGATAATGTAGTTATAGTCTAGGGTCAATGATGCAACCTAGTTCTCTATAATCAAGCTCGATGCCAATCTGTCACACCCCAAATTACATGCTTTGCGCCGGAATGGAATTCACGGGATTGATTGTCATAGCATCATAATCACAAGTTATATTGAACGACCTAAAGTGTCATTTGGAAAATACATCGCTTGATTTAATAAAATAATCGAGTTTACAAAGTAGGTCCCAAATGTAAATCAACTTGCGGAAATAAGTTTGTTACAATTCAAACGATGTTTTAAAGTATGTAAAACCCAGTGAGACGCGTCGTCACCACGACTCCATGATGTGTCCAAATGCATGCCATGAAGTGAATGCCTTAGATACCGAGATAAAACATGCTAAAAGTGTCAACACAAAGGTTGAGTGAGTTCATAGAGTTTGTTTTGAAATGTAAAGCCTTTAGAAATCGTTTATGCAAAGAAAGGCATTGTGAATCCACTCGGTTCAAGTCCCGCCCATACAAAACTTGCAACTGTGTGTTCACAACCCATTGCCAAGATATGTATAGTCAATGATAATCCCAAGACATTCAAAGACAATGATAATCCCAAGACATTTAGCACAATGATAATCCCATGACATTCAAAGACAATGATAATCCCAAGACATTCAAAGACAATGATAATCCCCGGACATTCAAAGACAATGATAATCCCGGACATTCAAAGACAATGATGTATGATATAAGATATGACTAAACATTAAGTTCGTGAAGCATGTAGTTTGCAAATAGATATGAATGTCATAAAAAGATGATGAGCATGTATCTCCCCAAAACAGCTTATGAAAGCAAGTAAAGGTAGGGGCTATGGAACTCACATGGACAATAATGCGATGGCAAAAGTGGATACAACGAGGTATAGCGTGAATCTCGTAAATGACCTATTACGAATGATATGATATGTAATGAGTTGCAATGTAATGTTATGCATGCACTTCAGATGTTATTTATACCATTTACGGGTTTTGAAAATATTATTCGTCGTTGAAAAATACTCTTTTGACGCCTTGAACCTTCAAAATGACTTTACATGTTTTACGTCAAAATGTCATCCTACAATGGTTTTATAATGATTTTGGTGAAATTAATACTTTTCGTCGCAAAACAATGTCGTGGAATTTTCTTGAAATTAACAAAAATGGCTCGGAAAAGTAGTCGAATAGTGTACGTCGATCGTTAGAGAACGAACTCGACGGTTTTGGAAAGTTTGTATCAATATCTAGAAGTTTCAGTTCAGAGTTTTCGTCCAAAAGGTCTCGACCATAAAGATATCAAGGGTTAAAGATGGTGGTTTTGCTAATTGTGTGCGTAAAATGAGTTTCGCCAAGTTTGAACATCCGTAAATAATTTATTATGACTCCGCTTGACAAACGGCTTTTTGTTTTGAAAAATATGGCGGTGAACTTGATTTTACTATAAGACAATTTGTTCCAAAAGTTTTGCATCATAGTTAAAATCGCCGCAAACATAGCCCTTACAAATAATGAAATACTTGAATCGTAGAAATAATATAATTTTTCGTAAAATAATAGTTACGGCAACTTTATAAAACGTGCATATATTTGTCGTTTC
Source organism: Chrysanthemum lavandulifolium (assembly GCA_022545495.1). Lineage (NCBI taxonomy): Eukaryota > Viridiplantae > Streptophyta > Magnoliopsida > Asterales > Asteraceae > Chrysanthemum > Chrysanthemum lavandulifolium. The sequence continues at coordinate 160,659,361 of CM040244.1, read as the reverse complement.
AAACCGCTTTCACGTAAAATATGTCCTTAGCTTCGTATCAAGTAAACTAATATTTTTTGATAAGTCGAAATAATTTGTGAAGCTTAAGGCTCGTTTTGACCGAAATATGTAAAACTGCATGCTGAATTTTTCGAAAAATAAACATTTCGTCGTCAAACTTTAAAAATTCACCACGGCTTCGTTATAACTCCGTTTTTATCCGTTCAAAAGGCCACGGATTCGTTTTAAAGTATATTTTCTAAATATGAAGGCCAAAATGTCGTACCAACAGTAGGTTTTTCCAGAAATTCGTTTTAAGGACAGAACCTAAAATATAGTTTACGAAAATAGTTTTTCTCGGACAAAACCTATTCTAATCCCTTCAAATCAACTCCAAAGCTAATCTAATCCTACCATACACCTTCTTAGGGTGTCATGGGTTCCTAATCACCATCAATACCAAAGAATAGCATGGGAATAATTATAGGATGACCATATTGTATATATAACTCAAAAATCATGAAATAAATGGTATAAATCACATAACATGCATATAAGCTCCAAAAATGAAAAGAAACTTATGAAAATGATAAGGAAACATAAAAATGATAAGAATATGCTTACTAGTGAAAATGAAGAGGTGTAGGTAACAAGGATTAACTTAAATATCCTTGGTTTTTATTTCAAAACCATAAAAAGGATATGATCTAGGTTGTAATAACACTTGATTTTGCAAAAACTTTTGATCCCCTTGTTTCTTGTTGAGTGGCCGGTTCTTGATGGAGCAAAAGAGGAGAGGATTTTCTTGTTTAACACTTATGAGACTATGTGAAAATGAATGTGAATAATTGAAGTGGTAAGACTTTTAAGATTGAGTAGAAACATGTTTAATCACAACCATGCCAATCAATAACTATACCTCCCTGGCGGTTTTGGGGAGGGTGTCTCCATATATATATATATTTTTTTTAAACAATTACTTGTATATTTTGTGTAAAACTTGTTAAATAAAATGTGTGTTAAATGAATGTAAAGGTAAATGGTGAAATTTTGGTACAAGTAAGTTTTATTAAATCAAAATAGATTGTAATGAGATGATAAAATTGTAAAATACCTTCCTTGTGAAAATCTGATAAAATAGTTGTCGAAAATTTTAAGAAAACGACGTAATAATTAAACTTTAACGATTAAAGTACCAATTAAATTTGAAACACTAGGAAAACTAAAAATATAGTTTTATAAACTAAATGTAAGTTTAAAAATACCTCGGGATCATTTTTGAAAGTAACGGGTTAAATGTTAAAAATAATAACTCACGCGATAAAAATTATTAAATATAAAATTACGCTTGAAGGGTGAAATGAAATGTCGTGAATGTACTAATGAGATGCACATGATGTCAATGAAATGTAGACTAATCATAGTCCATATGAAATGTACGTGATGTCATGATCATGAATTCGCCGCTAAACCTCCAAGGTTACGCGAATTTGAAACAAGTAAACCAAGTTTACTATAAATGTTGAAATAATGAGACATGTATCGTGTCAAGAAATGACCTGAAAGTACGGGTTGTCACATCTGTTCACATCAGTTCAGGCCTTGTACTTCATCATTATGGCGTCTGCAGATAACACTTCAAGCCCCATTCCTCAAAGAAAAGAAAAGTGTACGCCTCAATGCGCTTTATCTTAAGAAGAAGAGAAATCTTCATTTTTATGACCATTCTCATCGACATTCTTTGTTGATCCCAGTTGAGCAAACGATCTAATATAGAAACTGACTTGTAACAAAAGCTTATCAAGTATTACGCGGAATTTAATACTTAATCTTAAGAAGACGAACAATTAACATTCAACACCTCAATATTATTTATTAATACGAATACTCTTAGAGTATTAGGGTTTTGCAACCTTGAAGTGTATCGACCTTAGATATAAAACATACGTATATCTAACCTAACCTAGGACCTCCTTTTATAGGCTAAGGAGTCCTATACAATATACAATACGTAACCTACAAGATAAATATCTTTTCCATATTTATCTAATACAATAAACTAACCGACTATACAAGACTAGCAATGCTTACTATATACTATCGAGTTACATAATACTACTAGCCATGGTTGTCTTCATCCGTGGTTACACTCTTCATCCGTGGTTACATCAAGCCCGTCCGTGGTTCCAAGACTTAGAGTAATTCTTTATCCAAGGAACCTAAAACCCAACAATCCTCCCCTAAACTTGATAAATTCTAACAAAATTCTCAAGTTTTCTTTAAGCTCAAAACATCTGAATTGGAGGATGTAGCCAAACACTTACTAGCTTTAAGTATCTTCTCATACTTTCGCAACAAATCATATGCTTGACCATCATAAGATACTAACATCTTGATACAACCAGGCTTTAACATCTGAGCAATTATTCCTGGATGCTTATTCAGTTGTGGATAATCACCTTCTACAAGCATATGAATAACCTTTCCGAAAATGTTAAAACATGAACTCCACAAGTTTGATATAAAACCATCTAGTAACTTGACCATTGTAGAGTCCTTGCCATTCGTGTTCAAAGATGAGTAGGTTCAAATATAATTTTCAAATTATGATACACCACCTCTCATGATAATCATTTGGATGTACTTCACCAAATTTATTCTTGTAAAGTATCCAAAATTCATCAAATCATCTCTATCAAAATATTGAAGCATTTGTGAAAATTTATTATACTCGAAAACTTCATTGTTGAGTCTTTGAATTTTCCAAACTCCTTCACTTCCAACTAAAAGCTTAAACTCATAAGAAATGATTTGATTTACATCTTCAACAACTTTCGGTCTTTTAGAATCGATGTCACCGAACCTCGATTTTCTTTTTCTTTTACTTTGCATCCATTCATCATGTTCTTTAATCCACGCTTCTTCCTTTTAGAATTCATTGGACAAAATCATCTTTGTTAATCCTCATACATCTCTCATAAATTTCAAAAATTCTTTCAAATGAACACCTACTAAGAGTATCAGGAACATGTATACCAGAATTTTTAATAATCTTCATCAGTACGTTTCTCATCTGAGCCATATTAGGAGGTTTCTTTCTTATAACCTGTTTCTTTTTTTTGCTCACATTCCTTGCCCATTCATTCATTAGTCTAGCTTTCTCCTCATCATCCAACAGTTTCCATTCTTGTGCAGTAAACTCATCAAGTATTTGTAAAGAAGCTTGAAGATAGTTTTGTGAGTCATACCATACAGCTAACCATTTCTCACTAGCTTCCTCCTCTTCTTTCTTTCTTTTATCCAAAACTGCTTTATCCTCATCTTCAATACTTTTAGCATACTCTGCATCATAAGCTTCTTGTTCTGCTTTATATTTAAACTTCAGCACTACCTCTTTACCTTTTCCAACATTAGATTTAACCACTTTCTTCTTCAAATGTTCACCAATAACAAAACTTTTACCTCTGGGTTTAGTAGCGATGGTGAATGATAAAGCAGTGCAATGATAGGTGTAGGAATAGATGATGTTTTGCTCAGATTAATCAATGTACTTGCAGCTTCTTTCTCTACTTCTTTAGGCTTAGGTGGTATTATAGAGAGAGTTGTGACAACAGTGGAAGTGGTTATGATAGCAGTGGGTGTGAGTGTAATAGGAACAATAGCCAAGCCTGAAACTGCATCAGTGGTTACAAGTGTACTAACCATGGTGTCAGGTATACTATCAGATGTTATGTTCTGCACTACTTCAACATTTTTCAATTTTTCAAGAACAACCTCATTCCCATCTTTATCAGAAACCAAAAAATCTTGATCTCCACTATCAACATCTTCTTCCATAGGTACACTAATGATACATCCACGCCTCCCCGAATACATGCCATCACTCCTCCCTGTTTGGATACATCATTCACATTCGAGTAGTAGAGGAGTCCACCTTCTTTTCTTCTGTTGTAGATCTTTCAAAACAAAGAACTCGTGTCTTTTCACTTTCTCCAAAACCAAGACCCTATGCTTCAACCTCCGAATATCCTTACCTCAAGCACGATAACTCCTGTAGACACGAAATGGTACCTCCAGCTTTAGCACACTTAACCGTCAATTCATTTAAATGTTCAAGAATATCCTCCCACTTCGACTGTGTGAACTGGGTCCGAGAGGTGGTTCATTGGAAAAGTCATCATGTACAAAGTCATTAACCGTCAATTCAATGTCGGGTTCCAATCTATCCTCATCACTTGAGCCGTGTTAAGCGCTCGAGAGGTGAATCCTTGGATTTAGAAGACATAGCACCGCATCGAGCCCGATCATCTATGTACCTGTAGCGACCAATTGGCTAGGGATACCTCCACCGTGTTAAGCTCCAAAGAACCTTCCACATTAGGAGTTGCCAAGGGTTGGGTCTTATTGATGTTTCCACTATCCCGACCAAGATCAACGCATGAATCGAGAGTGGAAGCCCTTCCAATCATGTCACCTCCACTCCATGTGACAGCCTCATTACCCATACCACTAACACTAGCCTGAGGAAGCTTAGTGCCCTGTTTTCGCCTAGTCCATGATGCAAGACCTTCATTATACTCAGAATCAGTAGGCAAAGTAAGCATGTGAGGAAATAAAGGAACATCTCGAATGACAACATTATGTGGCTGATTCCTCATATGAGCAAAAACTCTAGGAAGCATACGATGTACATCATACTCTCTAGCATGTTCAACAGGTTCCTTTATTTGATGTTCCACAAGCAGTTGAACAAACCTAGGATACAAATAGTATTTACCCTTCTTCCTAATGTTCTGAACTAACCCCTCATAAATCATCCTAGACTAGTTAAACTTCCTCCCATCAGACAAACAAATAATAGCAGTAGCAATTTTGGAAGGAAAGTCATTAAATCCTGTGGTCTTGTTACTCATACACATCAACAAAGTGTGAATCAAAAACTTCCATTGTTGTGAAAACAAACTCTTAAAAATTGTACCTTTTCACCTCTATGTGTATCCTAATCTCTAAACCAAGAACAATCTCAACATCCGAAAGATTATCAACACCATCAAGATCATCAAGCCTCAAAACTTCTCTAATGATTTCCTCGAAACAAAAATAGCATTCTCATCCACCTCAAGATTAAAACCTCCAAGCCATCAACCTCTTCAAGTTTAGCATTCCTCCAAAACTGATGTATGTAGGCTTTAAGAATGGTAGGTTCAACCGTTAAAGCATAGTGAATGGGACTATGAACAAGGAAATCAATCATTTGATGAAACCCTTCAGATTGAGCATCCTTAGTAAGTACAGCAACAAGGTTATGTGAAGTGGAATACGTCTCAGCCATTGTGATTAATGATGTATATGAAGTGGGTTTTGTGAATAAACCAAAGAAAATGATTAGGGTTTAAGGATATTGCCAATTGGAAGTGGTTAGAAGATCAAATAAATTGATCCATCCGTGATTTTGGGGAATGTTATATACTTTTGCCAAAGTGTCGAAACAACCCCTGTAGTATCCAAAACAGAGAACAGTCTATCCGCTGTTCCATAACAACTATCCGCAGTTGTAACTAACCATCAGTGGATACAGATAATGACTCCTCCCAACTATCCAAATTAGAGAAAGCAAATCTGTGACAATTGAAAAATGAGCTCACAAGATATGAAGGATTACACAAAAATTTTCCTTTTTTTTTTTTTTTAATCAAACACAAGTAGCGCACACACCAGCTCCTATGTATACAAATCCTTCATACCTGCAATTCAAAAACACAAAACAAACACAGAGACAAAGATTATGGTTGTCAGTGGTTAGAAATAGCCAGAAGTGGTTACAAAAGACCTATCCGTGGTTAGAACAGGTAAGTCAATATAGTCAACTTCTAGAACTTATCTCAGTCCAATATCCAAGAACCTCATTAACTCTCCAACCACATTTAACATGCCCCATATTTACTTCAATAACCCTAAACTTCACTTATAAAAAGAACCCAAATATCACATAACGCCCAAACCAAGCAAAAGTTTAAAAACCCTAATTGCTCCAAAATCCCCAATCAACTACAATCAAAATGTGGAACCCTAGTTGGAACAAACCAGAAGTGGTTGATCTAACCTCCTCCTCATCCTCTTCATCATCTTCATCATCAAGTGAAGATGGAAACCCATGGCTGACCTACTTTCCTCCACAAGAACCAAGACCAAGAAAATCCCATTTCTCCCATCATCGAAGATGATAGTGTGGTGAATCCAAGTGATGCCTCGAAGACTCGATGACTCTTCTAAGAGAGGACTTCAAACCCCAAACCTTCATCATCTAACCTCAACCAAGACCACGAGCAAGAAACCCACCACTCCTAATAACAGAGGTGGTTCTGGTCTTAGTGCACTAAGTCGTGGTGCTTCTTCACACATCATAACCGGAAGGAAAAGGAAGATGGAGTAAGTTCTTGAATGGTGGTAAGAGAAGATGGAGCACAAGAAGAATATCATATCATCCATCTATCCGCCACAATCGCCTTTAGCTTCTTCGTTTGCATCAATCCATCCTTTCCATTTTGATCCTTAGTCGCTTCGTTTGCATATGATAAATGCATATCCAAAGATTCAAACGATATAAGCAAGGATAGTAGTAGCAAATATTAGGAGAAAATCATGTATAGATGTAGTCTTTAATTAGCACTTGAAGTTTCATTGTAAGTTGTAAGTCAGAACCTGTTTTGTTGAATGAACAATGTAACTTCAAGATTTTTGAATCTCTATAATGACTTGTCTTTTATCGCACAATAGTTAGTGGAAACACGAAACAACTAGTAGTGGATAGATCAACTCTATCAATGGTTAGAAGCAACACTATCGGTGTATATAAACGAAATAGCAATACTAATATTACATAATAACGGTTCAATACTTTTACAAACTTATACAAAACAATTTGAGAGTTTTAGAGATTAATCATTCCAATACTAACAACAAGATCTCAAACCTCCCCACATCAAAAGCTTTGGTGAGAAGATCGGAACATTGAAATCGGTATGGATTTTTACCATTTGAATCAACTTTTCTCATTACAATCTCTAATAAAGTGATGTCTTATCTCAATATGTTTAGTTCTAGAATGCAAAACAGATTTTGATAATGCAAATTGTCTTCGTTATTATCAATGTAAATCTTAGTATGCATAAAATTGTACCCAAAATCCAAAGAATTGATTTTGAATCCAAAGAACTTGACCACGACAACTAGCGACCACATATTCAAATTTCGCTTGTAGAATTTGCCACAATAGTTTGCTTTTACACCGCCAAGAAATTAATCTGCTTCCCAAGAACCGACATCCTCCAAAGGTATACTTCCTATCCGGACTAGCTCCAAGATAGTCACTATCGATGTAGGCCACCAAATCAAAGGGAATCCTTAGAATACCAAAGGCCCAATTTAGGATGACCTTTCAAATATCTAAAGATCCTCTTAACACAGATTCATGTATGAGGTATTTGGTGTTACTTGAAATCTTGCACACACACATCGAGAACATAATGTCCGGCCTAGATGCGATAAGATACATCAAAGATCCAATCATGGATCTGCACAACTTCAAATCAACTTTGGGACTTCCATCATCGGTAGCATAGGTTTCGAGTTTCCATAGGTGTACTTGCACTCTTTACATCTTGAAACCCAAATTTCTTCAACACATCTGCTACATACTTGTCTTGACTAATGAAAATACCATCACCCTTTGTTGAACCTCAGAGTCCCAAAAGAAAGTGAGTTCTCCTATAGAACTCATCTCAAACTTATCATGCATAAGTTTCTCAAAATCTCTGATAGCTCCTTGTTAGTAGAACCAAAGATGATGTCATCTACATAAACCCGAACCAAGAAATATCATCTTTGTGCTTTCTAATGAACAAAGTTTTATCAATCACCCTCTTTTAAACCCATTGTCCATCAAATAAGTAGATAGGCATTCATACCATGCCCTAGAGCCCGATGCAATCCATACATAGCCTTCCTCACCACAGTAAACCTTGTCGGGATGATCGGGATCTTCAAAACCGGAGGTTGACAAACATATACCTCCTCATCAATAGTGCCATATAAAATGCACTTTTAACATCCATCCGATACACAACAAAATTCTTGAATGAAGCATAAGCCAAAAACAATCTAATAGCCTCTATCCTTGCAACTGGTGCAAATACTTCATCATAGTCCAAACCTTCAGTTTGTGTATATCCTTGAGCAACCAACCTGGACTTGTTCCTCACAACAATTCCTCTTTCATCCTTCTTGTTTCTGAACACCCATTTAGTCCCAATAGCCCTCTTCCCATTTGGAAGATCAACCAATGTCCAAACCTCTTGAAGTTTGAACTGAAGAAGCTCCTCTTGCATTGATTCTACCCATCCTTCTTCTGTTAAAGCTTCTTCCACTCTCTTGGGATCCTTTTGAGACGTAAAACAAGCAAACAAGCAATTTTGCGATCTTTATGACTGGTTCTTTTGTGAAGAGATCTTGCAAAGAACCCATGTTCGTGAAAGGGTTCGTGTTCTTTATCCCGCTTCTTGTTTGAGCAGAGTATTCAAATTTCAAGAATCTGCATTCCTTGGGATGAATTTTGTAAATTCGGTAGTAGTAATTGGACTTTCATTAATTACGCTTTCCAAATTAGTCAAATTAGCATTGAAGAATTCATCCATGTCTTCATCATCGATGGGAGTATCAATCTCTATTAAATCGGGCATATTAGGATCATGTGGATACTCCTCATTACCAAATAGTGGCTTTGGATTAGGTCCAAAGAAAGTACTATCTCCAAGACTTGTAGGCGAATTTCACTTGAACTATCGGTGGTAGAAGATGGCTTGTCGGCGTTCTGGATGGCCTATCAAGACTTTCGGTGAGGCTTAGCGGTGCTTGCGATCGCTTTTTCATCTTTTCAATTTCTTCTCACGACACCGAGTTATCTTGCAACAACTCATCCTTATCTTGATGATGATCAACATTGCCTCCAAGATTCAAGACATCATCACCGGAGGGACCTTGCTTGTGTATGATGGAAGGAACAGAACTAGCTTTCCACTTTTCAACCAAATAGAACTCCTTTGGAGAATCGGCTTCCTTTGAAGATGTATCTACTTGAGAATCCTTTTGTATACCGCATCGGCATTAGTGGAAGTTCCTGCAATGATAGGCTCATAATTCATAGATTTGGTTAGCATATCAATGTTAAACGACGGTCTGGTCCTTTGGTCTCAACACTAGGAGTCTTTTCACTGAATTGAACATGTAGGTTCTCTTCAACAAGTCTAGTCCTCCTATTGTATACTCTATAGGCTTTGCTATTTGTGGAATAGCCTAAAAAGTATCCATCATCTGCTTTTTCTTGAAACTTGCCTAGGTAGTCTATGGTATTCAAAATGGTAACAGGACACCCAAAAGGTTTTAGGAATGCAATCATTGGCTTCCTATCATGTAACGACTCATAGGGGTCTTGTTATGAGGCTTCACTACCTTACTACATTTTGCACATAACATGCAATTCCTACGACTTCATTGAGGTAGTTGGTAACTTAGACTCGACAACATTGTCCTAGCGACCTCAATTAGTGTTCTATTTTTCCTTTCACCTACACCATTACATTGTGGTGTTCTAGCAACACTAAACTGCCTTTCAATACCTTTAGCTACACGCGATTCATCACATCATTCTTAAACTCGGTTCCATTATCACATCGATTACTTTGACCTTATGATTTACTAGATTTTCTATCTTAGTAATGAAACTCTTAAGAATCTCACTAGTCTCACTCTTAGTAGCCAAAAGTATACCCAAGAAAATCTACTATAATCATCGGTGATAACTAGGCAATCACGCTTATGGTTCAAGCTTCTAACAAAGGTAGGTCCAAATAAGTCCATATGAAGCATAAACAGTGGTTGTGTTATGGTGTTTACGCTTCGGTCTTACAAGAAGCTCTATGTTGTTTTCCTTTTGACAGGCCACACACGCTTCCTTACACTCAAAACCTTTGAAGGTAACCCTCTCACTAAGTTTCCTTTTACCGGTTTATTGATTGTTTTGTAATTGAGATGACCTAGCCTTCTATGCCACAATTTTGACTCATCAGCGATGCTTTAGCAAACAAACATAAGGACCTATTGGGAAGAACATTTTAAGATCAAAACAATATATATTTTCCTTCCTAGATACCCTAAGTTGTATAAACTTCTCATCGAGCATCTTAAACTCGGGAGATAACACCACACACTCGGTTTCCCAAAAGTACCCGCTTTTTCTTATCACACATTTGAGAAACATTGAATAAATTGTACTTAAGTCCTCAGACCAAATAGACTTTTCAAAGTCTAGATTCCTGCTCGATTACGCCTATGCCAAGTATCTTTCCTCCCTTTGGATCATTGCAAATGCCACATATCCTCCATCATAAGCTTCAAAATCTTCCAAATTGCTTCCATCCCAAGTCATGTGCCCGAGCAACCACTATCAAAAACTCCTTTATCTTTTAGCTCGGTTTGAAGATTTCCACGCATATAAAATTACACAAGTTAGTTCTTCTTTTGGACCCAAGCCAAGATTGACTTGGGTCTGCCTGCATCAAAATATTCAAATTTCTTTAGGTCCATTGATGCACGCTTGACATGTGGTATTACCTTGGTCTTAGGCTTCCATTGCCAACTTCTTGAAGCCTTAACAACATAAAATGATTTCCAACCATCGATCGCTTATCACCTTTGGAATTTTTAAAACTTCTTTTGAATCGAGAGGTGATATTATGCTTATGATGGTTGGAACCCATTTAGGTGTTGCGGTGACAATAGATTTTGTATTCCATTCCTCATCAAGACCGCTCTTGGAATCATGTTCTTTGTTAGGTTGAGGGTTTGTTTTCCTTGAAAAGTTTTGATGATTTACCCTCCTCCAATGATTCCAAACTTGTGGTCTGCTTTTATGACAATTTCTCCGTAAGTGTTCAAAACTACCACACAAAACAAGCCTTTTAACACATTGAAACTCATCACCTAATCATTAGAAATTAGACCATTTAAGCTTCTTTGATTACCCCTAGGTTTATAATGTTTCATCTCGTCCCTAGGAATTTCCCTGTACTCTACCACTTTCTTGGTAACTTTAGCTCCAAATCTAGGTACAAGGTTGACTTGCTTAGAATCAACTTTCTTAATTGTCTCTATCTTTTCGCACTTAGTTGATTCGGTTCTATCATCCTCGAATCGATTCCCAATCTTCTATTATGGGAGCACGGATAACTTATCGAACTTATCTTAGGTGATTCATCTTATTTATCTCTTCAACAGTTTGTTAAACCGAATTTACTACTAAATGACAGTTCTTTAGCGGTGGTGCATGTTTCATCAAAGGGGTGGTGGCATATCATTGTAACCTAAACCAAGACCATCTTTGAGCAGTTTTGACCTATTGGTTTCTTTACTAGATCGAAGCATATTGTGTTTTAGCAACCCTAACAACATGTTTTCTTTTTCATCTAGGGCTGTATTTTTACATTTTACGCCTCGCTAGTTTATCTTTAAGCATTTTAATCTCTCTGTTTTAAGATCAATTTCACCACCTAGTATATTGATCTTCTCTACATACTCAAACTCACATTTAATACAATTTTAGCTTCTCTTCCACACCTCTAAACCAACTTTATATCCTAAGTTATCTAGAGTCAATCTCTACTTCTTTTCTCATACTCTCGATAGCCTTTTGAGACTCTAAGTTATCGTAACATGATTTAAAAGAACAAGTAGATGTTTTAGAATCATTAGATACCTCGAATCGAACCGTAAGATGAAGCATAGGCCATTAGAGCAAAGTTATGCTCTTTTGAAGCTTCACTAGCAAGAAAAGCGCATTTGGACCTTCTTCAATCGATCACTCCAATCATAATCACCAAGTCCATCCCGAGCAACCAAAGTCAAGAAGTAGCGAGCTCTTCATTTGTCTTCTTAATGCTTTCAATTCTTTTAGGAGCTCGACATTCCCTAGCAAATGACCTTTCTTTTGCGTTAAAGCATTCCATCTTGCTTTTGTCGAATCCTCGCTCTCCGTTGACCATCATACCTAACATGTCTTCCAGTTCTCCTCGAAACTTTCTTGCTTGGAGAGTCAAGATTGCCATTTGCCATTGAAGATTAATTTCATCAAGATCATCGTAATCAATTTGATCTAGATCTTGATTCAAAACATCAACACCGGTAGTTAAATCGACGAGAAAAGCACAATTGCACCATCAACGACATTATCACTAACGGTGGTATTGTTTGCAATAGCCGTGGTTATACCATATGCAGCGTGGGATACATCTTGTGAGCTTTTGTGATTTGTGGATACAAAAGCAATGTTTTGATTAGAAGAAGACGAGTTAGAAAAGTTATTCTCGGACTCATAAACCTTCAAGTTATTGAAGAGATTGTCTAGAGTCATTGTAGCAAAGTCCGTCTTATTTCTCCACACAATTGTATGAATAGCCCAATTAGATGATAAGCTCTAATGAACTTCAAATTAATATCTTCTTGAAGGAACTTATAACCCATCGCCTTGATTGGTGATAAGTTTTGAAGTCTATTGTATGTTCCATCAATCTTTTCTCCACTAAGAGCGTTGAAGGTTTCAAACCGATGCTTGAGCATGTTCATCCTTGACTTCTTAGTAGCTTCATTACCAAGAAACCTTAACTCAAGAGCATCCAATAATTCTTTAGCGGACTCATATTGATCAAAGTCCAATGCAAACTCATTAGGTATTCCCATTGGGAGAATACTTTGAGCTTTGATCTCCATCTTACTCTTAGCTTTATCGGGTTCACTAATAATAGCAACCCCTTACCATCCACATGTTGATCCCAGTTGAGCAAACGATCTAATATAGAAACCGACTTGTAACAAAAGCTTATTAAGTATTACGCGAATTTAACACTTAATCTTAAGAAGAAGAACAATAAACATTCAACACCTCAATATTATTTATTAATCTGAATACTCTTACGATATTAGGGTTTTGCAACCTTGAAGTGTATCGACCTTAGATATAAAACATCGTATATCTAACCTAACCTAGGACCTCCTTTTATAGGCTAAGGAGTCCTATACATTATACAATACGTAACCTACAAGATAAATATCTTTTCCATATTTATCTAATACAATAAACTAACCGACTATACAAGACTAGCGATGGTTACAATATATTATCCGTGGTTACACAATACTACTAGCATGGTTGTCTTCATCCGTGGTTACACTCTTACGTCGTGGTTATATCAAACACGTCCGTGGTTCCGATACTTAGAGTAATTCTTGATGCAAGGAACCTAAAACCCAACAATCCTCCCTAAACTTGATACATTCCAACAAAATTCTCAAGTTTTCTTTAAGCTCAAAACATCTGAATTGGAGGATGTAGCCAAACACTTACAAGCCTTAAGAATGTTCTCATACTTGACAACAATTTGTAAGCTTGACCTTCATAGGGTACTAACATCTTGATACAACCAGGCTTCAACATCGAGCAATAATTCACGGATGCTTATTCGGTTGAGGATAATCACCTTCTACAAGCATATGAATAACCTTTCGAAAGCAGTTAAAACATGAACTCCACAAGTTTGATATAAAAACCATCTAGTAACTTGACCATTGTAGAGTCCTTGCCATTCGGGTTCATCATGAGTAGGTTCAAATAGAATCTTCAAATAATGATAAACCAACCTCTCATGATAATCATTTGGATGTACTTCACCAAACTTGTTCTTGTAAAGTATCCAAAAATTCATCAAATCATCTCTATCAAAATACTGAAGCATTTGTGAAAATTTATTATACTCAGAAACTTCATTGTTGAGTCTTTGAATTTTCCAAACTCCTTCACTTCCAATTATAAGCTTAAACTCATAAGAAATAATTTGATTTTCATCATCAACAGCTTTCAATCTTTTAGAATCAGATGTCTCCTGAACCTCAGATTTTCTCTTTCTTTTACTTTGAATCCATTCATCATCCTTTTTAATCCACTCTTCCTCCTTTTTAGAATTCATTGGACAGAAATCATCATGATTAATTCTCATACATCTCTCATAAATCTCAAAATTCTTTCAAATGAACACCTACTAAGATTATCGAAACATATATGCACGAATTCTTAATAATCTTCATCAATACATTCCTCATCCGAGCAATAGTAGGAGGTTTCTTTCTTACAACTTGCTTCTTTTCTTTCTTGACCTTCCTTGCCAATATACCCAAAGTCTAGCTTTTCCTCATCATCAAACAAAGCCCATTCTTGTGCGATACTCATCACTTATTAATTCGAGGCTTCAAGATAGTTTTGTGATTCATACCATGTAGCTAACCATCTCTCACTAGCTTCCTCTTCTTCTTTCTTTCTTTTATCCAAAGCGCTTGATCCTCGACTACAATATTTTTCCATACTCTTCATCATAAGCTTCTTGTTACGCTTTATTTTTAAACTTCAAACTACCTCTTTACCTTTCCCAACATCAGATTGAACCACTTTCTTCTTCAAAGGTTCACCAATAACCAAACTTTTAACTCGGGTTTGGTTGCGATGGTGAGCAGATAAAGCAGTGCAATGATAGGTGTAGAAATAGATGATGTTTTGCTCAGATTAATCAATGTACTTGCGACTTCTTTCTCTACTTCTTTAGGCTTAGGTGGTAATATAGAGAGTTGTGACAACGATGGAAGTGGTTATGATAGCGATGGGTATGACGATGTAGTAGGAACAATAGCCAAGTCTGAAACGCATCGGTGGTTACAAGAGTACTAACCATGGTTTCGGTATACTATCGATTGTTGTGTTACGCACTACTTCAACATTCTTCAATTTTTCAAGAACAACCTCATTCCCATCTTTATCGAAACCAAAAATCTTGATCTCCACTATCAACATCTTCTTCCATAGGTACACCAACAGATACATCCACACCTCCCACGAATTCATGCCATCACTCCTCCCTGTTTGGATACATCCTTCACATTCGAGTGAAGAGAGTCCACCTTCTTTTCTTTCTTCTCATAGCTTTCAAAGCAACAACCCGGGTCTTTTCACTTTCTCCAAAACCAATACTCTATGCTTCAATCTCCGAATATCCTTACCACAAAACACAGATAACTCCTGTAGACACGAAATTGTATTCTCCATTTTAGCACACTTAGCCGTCAATTCATTTAAACGTTCAAGAATATCCTCCCACTTCGACTGTGTGAGCGGTCCGAGAGGTGGTTCATTGGAAAAGTCATCATGTACAAACTCATTAACCGTCAATTCAATGTCGGGTTCCAATCTATCCTCATCACTTGAGTTGTGTTAAGCGCTCAGAGGTGAATCCTTGGATATAGAAGACATAGCACCGGACTGCACGATCATCTATGCACCTGTGTGCGACCCGGTTGGCTAGGGATTCCTCCACTGTGTTAAGTTCCAAAGAACTCTCCACATTAGGAGTTGCCAATGGTTGGGTCTTATTGATGTTTCCACTATCGACCGACATCAAAGCATGAATCGATGGTGGAAGCCCTTCCAATCATGTCACCTCCACTCCATGTGACAGCCTCATTAACCATACCACTAACACTAGCCTGAGGAAGCTTAGTGCCCTGTGTTCTCCTAGTCCATGATGCAAGACCTTCATCAAACTCAGAATCAGTAGGCAAAGTAATCATGTGAGGAAATAAAGGAACATCTCTAATTATTACATTATGTGGCTGATTCCTCATATGTGCAAAAACCTTAGGAAGCATATGATGTACTTCATACTCTCTAGTATGTTCAACAGGTTCCTCTATTTGATGTTCCACAATCAGTTGAACAAACCTAGGATACAAATAGTATTTACCCTTCTTCCTAATGTTTTGTACTAACCCCTCATATATCATCCTAGACCAGTTAAACTTCCTTCCATCAGAAAAACAAATAATAGCAGTAGCAATTTTTGAAGGAAAGTCATTAAAGCCTGTGGTCTTGTTACTCATACACATCAACAAAGTGTGAATCAAAAACTTCCATTGTTGTGAAAACAAACTCTTAAAAATTGTACCTTTTCACCTCTGTGTATATCCTAATCTCTAAACCAAAAACAATCTCAACATCGAAAGATTATCAACACCATCAGCATCATCAAGCTTTAAAACTTCTCTAATGATCTCCTCAGTAACAGAAATAGCATTCTCATCCACAACAGTACTAAACACCTCCAAGCCATCAACCTCTTCAAGTTTAGCATTCCTCCAGAACTGATGTATGTAGGCTTTAAGAATGGTAGGTTCAACTGTTAAAGCATAGTGAATGGGACTGTGAACTAGAAAATCAATCATTTGATGAAACCCTTCAGATCGAGCATCCTTAGTGAGTACTGCAACTAGGTTATGTGAAGTGGAATACTTTTCAGCCATTGTGATTAATGATGGATATGAAGTGGGTTTTGTGAATAAATCAAAGAAAGTGATTAGGGTTAAAGTTGAGCGCCAATTGGAAGTGGTTTGAAGATCAAATAAATTGATCCATCCGTGATTTGGGGAGAGATATATACTTTAGCCAAAGTGTCGAAACAACCCCTGTAGTATCCAAAACAAAGTACCATACTATCCGCGGTTCCATAACTGCTATCCGCGGTTGTAACATACCATCAGTGGATACAGATGTTCACTCCTCCAAATATCCAAGAGATAGAGCAAGTAAGTTTGTGTTAAAATAAGAAAGATCTCACAAACATATGAAGGATTACACAATTTTTTTTTTTTTTTTTTTTTTTTTTTTTTTTTTTTACAACTAACATAAGCGACTAACACACGACTCCTATGTATACAAAGCCTTCATACCGCAAGTCAAAAACACAAAACCAACACGAGAAAAGTAGGTTATTGTTGTCGGTGGTTAGTTGATGCAGTGGTTCCAAAAGAACTATCCGTGGATTGAGCAGTAAGTCAATATGGTCAACTTCTAGAACTAATTCAATCCAAAGCCCAAGAAACTCATTAACTCTCCAACCACATTTAACACCCCATATTTACTTCCATAGCCCTTATTTTTGCTTATAAAAGATCCCTTAATCTCATATAACGCACACACCAATCAAAAACAAAACCTAATTTCTCCAAAACCCCAATAATGAGCGGCTCAACCCAATCAATCTTTCATCGGATGACAATACCTCCTCCAACAGCGATGCGGAGAGATGGAAAAAGAACTATTTGGCAAGCAATCCAAGCAAAGGAGAGAATAGCTCTTCTTTAAGTTCGTATGTATCACCCTATGAAGATACGAGACGAAGAAACTTCTTCCATGGCGGTCGATGCACCTCCACAAGAATCCAATCCATGGCGATTTGACATACCTCCACAAGAACCACAACCATTAAAATCCCATTTCTTCCATCATCGAAAGATGATAGTGTGGTGAATCAAGTGATGCTTCAAAGACTCGATGACTCTTCTAAGAAGAGGACTTCAAACCCCAAACCTTCATCATCCAACCCCCAACCAAGACCACGAGCAAGAAACCCACCACTCCCTAAGGACAGAGAGGTGGTTCTTGGTCTTTGTGCACCAAGTCGTGGTGCTTCTTCACACATCATAACAGGGAAGGGAAAAAGGAAGAGGGAGTAAGTTGTTGTATGGTGGAATGAGTAGATGGAGCACAAGAAGAATATCATATCATCCATCTATCTGCCACAATCAGCTTCAACTTCTTCGTTTGCATCAATCCATCCTTCCCATTTTGATCCTTAGCTGCTTCATCGTGGTGATCACAAATGCATATCCAGCATTTGAACGATATAAGCAAGGATAGTAGTAGTAGAAATATTAGTAGAAAATCATGTATAGAAGTAGTCTTTAATTAGCACTTGAAGTTTCATTGTAAGCTGTAAACTGTTTTGTTGAATGAACAATTTAACTTCAGTACTTCTTGAATCTCTATAATGACTTGTCTTTTATCGCACAATGGTTAGTGGAAACACGAAACAACTAGCGATGGTTTGAACAACACTATCGGTGGTTAGAAACAACACTATCGGTGGTTAGAAACAAAGATAGCAATACTAAGATTACATAATAACGGTCCAATACTTATACAAACGATACAAAACAATTTGAGAGTTTAGAGATTAATCATTCCAATACTAACAACAAGATCTGAAACCTTCCCACATCAAAAGCTTTGGTGAGAAGATCGGCAACATTGAAATCGGTATGGATTTTACCATTTGAATCAACCTTTTCTCATTACAATCTCTAATAAAGTGATGTCTTATCTCAATATGTTTAGTTCTAGAATGTAAAACAGGATTTTTAATAATGCAAATTGTCTTGTTATTATCAATGTAAATCTTAGTATGCATAAAATTGTACCCAAAATCCGACAATTGATTACGAATCCAAAGAACTTGACCACAACAACTAGCGTGACTACATATTCAACTTCGTTGTAGAATTAGCCACAATAGTTTGCTTTTTACTTTGCCAAAAATTAATCTGCTTCCCAAGCCGACATCCTCCGTGGTAGACTTCCTATCCAAACTAGCTCCGGCATA
Organism: Chrysanthemum lavandulifolium; assembly: GCA_022545495.1. Lineage (NCBI taxonomy): Eukaryota > Viridiplantae > Streptophyta > Magnoliopsida > Asterales > Asteraceae > Chrysanthemum > Chrysanthemum lavandulifolium. Next base: position 160,640,795 of record CM040244.1, on the reverse strand, counting down.
GTCACTATCGATGTAGGCCACCAAATCAAAGGGAATCCTTAGAGTACCAAAGGCCCAATTTAGGATGACCTTTCAAATATCTAAAGATTCTCTTAACTGACATTCATGTGTGAAGTATTTGGTGTGACTTGAAATCTTGCACACACATCATGAGAACATAATATCGGCCTAGATGCGATAAGATACATCAAAGATCCAATCATGGATCCATGCAACTTCAAATCAACTTTGGGACTTCCATCATCGGTAGCATAGGTTTACGAGTCTCCATAGGTGTACTTGCACTCTTTACATCTTGAAACCCAAACTTCTTCAAAACATCTGCTACATACTTGTCTTGACTAATGAAAATACCATCGGTCCTTTGTTGAACTGTAGCCCCAAAAGAAAGTGAGTTCTCCCATAGAACTCATCGAAACTTATCATGCATAAGTTTCTCAAAATCTCTGCATAGCTCCTTGTTAGTAGAGCCAAAGATGATGTCATCTACATAAACTGAACCAAGAAAATATCATCTTTGTGCTTTCTAATGAACAAAGTTTTATCAATCGATCCTCTTTTAAACCCATTGTCCATCAAATAAGTAGACAGGCATTCATACCATGCCCTAGGGCTGATGCAATCCATACATAGCCTTCCTCACCTGTAAACCTTGTCGGGATGATCGGGATCTTCAAAACCGGAGGTTGACAAACATAAACCTCCTCATCAATAGTGCCATATAAAAATGCACTTTTAACATCCATCTGATACACAACAAAATTCTTGAATGAAGCATAAGCCAAAAACAATCTAATAGCCTCTATCCTTGCAACTGGTGCAAACACTTCATCATAGTCTAAACCTTCAGTTTGTGTGTATCCTTGAGCAACCAACCTTGACTTGTTCCTCACAACAATTCCTCTTTCATCCCTCTTGTTTCTGAACACCCATTTAGTCCCAATAGCCCTCTTCCCATTTGGAAGATCAACCAATGTCCAAACCTCTTGAAGTTTGAACTGAAGAAGCTCCTCTTGCATTGATTCTACCCAGCCTTCTTCTGATAAAGCTTCTTCCACTCTCTTGGGCTCCTTTTGAGACAGAAAACAAGCAAGCAGGCAATTTTGCGATCTTTATATTGTTTCTTTTGTGAAGTGATCTTGCAAAGAACCCATGTTCGGGAAAGGGTTCGATGTTCTTAACCACCTTCTTGTTTGAACTGGAGTATTCAAGTTTCCAAGTATTTGTTCCTTGGGATGAATCTTGTGAATCCTTGTAGTAGTGATTGGACTTTCATGAATAGCGGTTTCCAAGTTTGACAAATCGGCATTGAAGAAATCATCCATGTCTTCATCATCGGTAGGAGTATCAATTTCAATCAAACCGGGCATATTAGGATCATGTGGATACTCCTCATCACCAAATAGTGGCTTTGGATGTGGTCCAAAGAAAGTACTATCACCGATACTTGTAGCCGGGATTTCACTTGAACTATCGGTGGTAGAAGATGGCTTGTCGTGATTCTGATTGGCCTATCGGTGCTTTCGGTGAGGCTTAGCGATTAACTTGCGAGGCTTTTTCTTCTTTTCAATTTCTTCTACCGACCGAGTTATCTTTCAACAACTCATCCTTATCTTGATGATGATCAACTTTGCCTCCATCTTTCGATACTTCATCATCGGTGGGACTTTGCTTATCAATGATGGAAGGAACAGAACCGACTTTCCACTTTTCAACCAAATAGAACTCCTTTGGAGAATCGACTTCTTTTGAAGATGTATCGCCTCGAGAATCCTTTTGTGTACACGCATCGGCATTAGTGGAAGTTCACGCAATGATAGGCTCATAATTCATAGATTTGGTTAGCATATCAATGTTAAGCGACCCGGTCTGGTCCTTTGGTCTCAACACTAGGAGTCTTTTCACTTGAATTGAACATGTAAGTTCTCTTCAACAATTCTAGTCCTCCTATTGTATACTCTAAAGGCTTTGCTATTAGTGGAATAGCCTAAAAGTATCCATCATCGCTTTTTCTTGAAACTTGCCTAGGTAGTCTATGGTATTCAAAATGGTAACAGGACACCCAAAAGGTTTTAGGAATGCAATCATTGGCTTCCTATCATGTAACGACTCATAGGGGTCTTGTTATGAGGCTTCACTACCTTACTTTTTTTGCACATAACATGCAATTCCTACGACTTGACCCAAAAGGTAGTTGGTAACTTAGACTCGACAACATGGTCCTAGCGACCTCAATTAGTGTTCTATTTTTCCTTTCAGCTACACCATTACATTGTGGTGTTCTAGCAACACTAAAGCGTCTTTCAATACCTTTAGCTACACATAAGCGATTCATCACATCATTCTTAAACTCGGTTCCATTATCACATCGATTACTTTGACCTTATGATTTACTAGATTTTCTATCTTAGTAATGAAACTCTTAAGAATCTCACTAGTCTCACTCTTAGCGACCAAAAAGTATACCCAAGAAAATCTACTATAATCATCGGTGATAACTAGGCAATCTGCTTATGGTTCAAGCTTCTAACAAAGGTAGGTCCAAATAAGTCCATATGAAGCATAAGCAGTGGTTGTGTTATGGTGTTCTGATTTTGGTCTTACAAGAAGCTCTATGTTGTTTTCCTTTTTGACAGGCCACACACAGTTCCTTACACTCAAAAACCTTTGAAGGTAACCCTCTCACTAAGTTTCCTTTTACCAGTTTATTGATTGTTTTGTAATTGAGATGACCTAGTCTTCTATGCCACAATTTTGACTCATCAACAGATGCTTTAGCAAACAAACATAAGGACCTATTAGGAAGAACATCTTTAAGATCAAAACAATATATATTTTCCTTCCTAGGTACCCTAAGTTGTATAAACTTCTCATCGGGCATCTTAAACTCGGGAGACAACACCACACTCGGTTTCCCAAAAAGTACCCAGTTTTCTTATCACACATTTGAGAAACACTTGAATAAATTGTACTTAAGTCCTGTACCAAATAGACTTTTCAAAGTCTAAATTCCTATTACGATTGTGCCTCTGCCAAGTATCTTTCCTCCCTTTGGATCATTGCCAAATGCCACATATCCTCCATCAAAGCTTCAAAATCTTCCAGTTGCTTCCATCCCAAGTCATGTGCCCGAGCAACCACTATCAAAAACTCCTTTATCTTTTAGCTCGGTTTGAAGATTGCCTGCACATAAAATTACACAAGTTAGTTCCTTTTGTGGACCCAAGCCAATCTTGACTTGGGTGCGCCATGCATCAAAATATTCAAATTTCTTTAGGTCCATTGATGCACGAGTTGACATGTGGTAAAACCTTGGTCTTAGGCTTCCATTGCCAACTAGTGAGGCCTTAATACATAAAATGATTTCCAACCATCATATCGATTATCACCTTTGGAATTTTAAAACTTCTTTTGAATCGGTGGTGATATTTTGCTTATCGATGGTTTGATTACGCTTAGCCGTGTTTACATTTTGCTTAGCGATGGTTGGAACCCATTTAGGTGCAGCGATGACAATTGATTTTGTTTTCCCATTCCTCATTAACACGCCCTAGGAATCAAGTTCTTGTTAGGATGAGGGTTTGTTTTCTTTGAAAAGTTTTGATGATTTACCCTCCTCCAATGATTCCAAACGGTGGTCTATTTTTATGACAATTTCTCTGTAAGTGCTCAAAACTACCACAGTTATAACAAGCTTTCTTGACACATTGAAACTCATCACCTAATCATTAGAAATTAGACCATTTAAGCTTCTTTGATTACCCCTAGGTTTATATTGTTTCATCTGTTCCTAGGAATTTCCTGTACTCTACTACTTTCTTGGTAACTTTAGCTCCAAATCTAGGTACAAGGTTGACTTCTTGAGAATCAACTTTCTTAACTTTCTCTATCTCATCGAGACTTAGTTGATTCGGTTCTATCTTCCTCGAGTCGATTCCCAATCTTCTATTATGGGAGCATCGGATAACTTATCGAACTTATCTTAGGTGTTTCGGTCTTATTTATCTCTTCTACAGGTTTGTTAAAAGCGAATTCACTACTAAATGACAGTTCTTTAGCGGTGGTGCATGTTTCATCAAAGAGGGTGGTGGCATATTATTGTATCCAAGACCGGTACCATCTTTGAACAGTTTTTGACCTATTGGCTTATTTACTAGATCAAAAGCATATTGTGTTTTAGCAACCCTAACAACATGTTTTTCTTTTTCATCTAGGGCCTTTAGTTTTACACTCTCTGCCTCTGCTAGTTTATCTTTAAGCATTTTAATCTCTCTGTCTTTAAGATCAATTTCACCACCTAGTATATTGATCTTTTCTACATACTCAAACTCACATTTAATACATAATTTTAGCTTCTCTTCCACACCTTCTAGACCAACTCTATATCCTAAGTTATCTAGAGTCAATCTTTCTACTTCTTTTCTCATACTCTCGGTGATAGCTTTTGAGATTCTAAGTTATCATAACATGATTTAAAAGAACAAGTAGATGTTTTAGAATCATTAGATACCTCGAATCGAACCGGAAGATGAAGCATAGGCCATTAGAGCAAAGTTATGCTCTTTTGAAGCTTCACTAGCAAGAAAAGCTGCATTTGGACCTTCTTCAATCGATCACTCCAATCATAATCACCAATCCCATCACGAGCAACCAAAGTCGAAGAAGCGGCGAGCTCTTCGATGTCTTCGAATGCCTTCAATTCTTTTAGGAGCTCGACATTCCCTAGCAAAGTGACCTTTCTTCTTGCGTTAAAGCACTCCATCTTGCTTTTGTCGAATCCACTCTCCTTTGACCATCATACTTAACTTTGTCTTCCGGTCCTCCTCGAAACTTCCTTGCTTGGAGAGTCAACATTGCCATTTGCCATTGAAGATTGATCTCATCAAGATCATCGGGATCAATTTGATCCGGATCTTGATTTAACACATAACTGCTTGGTAGTTAAATCGAACGAAAAAGCACAGATTGCACCATCAACGACATTATCACTAACGGTGGTATTGTTTGCAATAGCCGTGGTTATACCATAGGCGTGATGGATACATCTTGTGGGCTTTTGTGATTAGTGGATACAAAAGCAATGTTTTGATTAGCGAAAGATGAGTGAGAAAAGTTATTCTCGGACTCATAAACCTTTAAGTTGTTGAAGAGATTGTCTAGAGTCATCGTAGCAAAATCCTCCTTATTTCTCCACACAATTGTATGAATAGCCCATTCGGATGATAAACTCTAATGAACTTCAAATTAATATCTTCTTGAAGAAACTTGTAACCCATTGACTTGAGTTGGTGATAAGTTTTGAAGTCTATTGTATGTACCATCAATCTTTTCTCCACTAAGAGCGTTGAAGGTTTCAAATTGATGCTTGAGCATATTCATCCTTGACTTCTTAGTAGCTTCATTACCAACAAACCTTAATTCAAGAGCATCCAATAATTCTTTAGCGATTCATATTGATCAAAGTCCAAGCAAACTCATTAGGTATTCCCATGGAGAGAATCTTGTGAGCTTTGATCTCCATTTTCCTTTAGCTTTATCGGGTTCACTAACAATAGCAATCTCAGGTCCATCCTCACCCTTCTTAGGAAGAGTGTCTCCTTTTCAACGACATCCCGAGCATAATCAATCATACGAATGTATTGCCTCATTCGCATCCTCCGTTTGATACTCACCATGTTTGAGCATGGGTACCTTTGAAGCGATCACCATGTGAGTTTCGTCGGACATCTTAAATTACTTGAATAAAGATTAACGAGACTTCTTCTTGGTTTACGGTTTCTAGATCACAAGCTCGATACCACTTGTTGATCCCAGTTGAGCAAACGATCTAATATAGAAACCGACTTGTAACAAAAACTTATTAAGTATTACGCGAATTTAACACTTAATCTTAAGAAGAAGAATAGTAAACATTCAACACCTCAATATTATTTATTAATCTGAATACTCTTACAGTATTAGGGTTTTGCAACCTTGAAGTGTATCGACCTTAGATATAAAACATACGTATATCTAACCTAACCTAGGACCTCCTTTTATAGGCTAAGGAGTCCTATACATTATACAATCGTAACCTACAAGATAAATATCTTTTCCATATTTATCTAATACAATAAACTAACCGACTATACAAGACTAGCGGTGGTTACAATATATTATCCGTGGTTACACAATACTACTAGCCGCGGTTGTCTTCATCCGTGGTTACACTCTTACGTCGTGGTTATATCAAACTGTCCATGGTTCCGATTACTTAGAGTAATTCTTGATCTTCAAGGAACCTAAAACCCAATGTTGAGGAATATCATTTATCACTTATTTGAGATCAAGTTGACTTTCAACAAAGGCGTGTTCTTATTTGATAACTTTCTCGGGCTTAAGATTTTGAGTTGAAGACTTGGCTTATCTAGTTACCAACAATCGGGTGGTTGGTTGAAGACACGTTAACTATCACTATTAGGAGTTACGTTGTTTTACTCAGTGTCACATGCATATGACGATGTGGATAATCTCAAGAGGTGTTAATGTCTCATACTTTGTTTAAGTATTGAGTACTTAGAGATTTGCTTGAAGCATAGATTCTCGACACCGTTCTTCCATCATTAAGTGCAAGCTTAAGATACAAATGCGGGGAATTCGACTTCAGTTTCAAGTTTGGTATATCGGGTTTTCTTCAACTGTGGTCACTTCAAATTGTCTACATATGGTTTGATAAAGATAGTCGAGAGAGTTTACATGCAGTTGATTCTTACAGATTCATTTGGGCTATTTGAGTTCTTCTCACAAGATTTCATGTTAATGGGTATATTATGTTTCTTGATTACGAGGTATCAAAACCGGCATGAGGGAAGGAGACATATATCTAAAATCACAACGAGTACACATGATGAACTTAACACTTCTACCTGATTGAAGTTATCCCAGAAAGACAATGGTCATAACCGTAGAGAACCTCAGTGTTTAACTCGTAGCCTTTGGTCTATTATTCCAACTATTTGGGGAAGGATATATTATTCCAACTATTTGGGGAAGGATGTATTATTCCAACCATTTGGGGAAGTGGTCTCGGATACTTTTGGTATGTGTTAACTCGACTTTCGAGGGAAGAAATATGAGAATAATATTTGGGCGTGAGATGATATTGCTTATCGGCGTCTTCTATATGGTTTATGGTAGTGCTTAGGTTATTGCTTCATGTACACAATGTAATGATGATTCCGATGAGATCGCAACCATCGTGGAGATATATGTGTACATCGAGACGCACAACATGTTCACATGATCGAGCTTAATCGCTTATTCAGGTTGATATCCGCAGAGAAGATCAGTGATTCAACCAGTTATTGTGATGTCGTTGTCTCTACTTTGGTTGGGTACTTGTGTACATTATGGGCTGATTGGTTATATGGAAGATAACTGGAATGCACCTGCTAAAATGAAGATGTTGATATTTTGGATCCCTGAATAGACAACTGTTCAATCTCGAAGAGTAATGTGTACATCGGGGACGCACAACAGGTTCATGTGATCGGACTTAATCAGTTATTCCAAGATTTGATAACCACTGAGTCGATCAATGGTTCAACTTGTTACTTCGTTGTTCTCATGATTCTTCGGGGTGCTAAGCTTCATACAATGAGACCGTTCTTATTCATTTCTACTTCTTGGGGAAATGGTCTTTATAGTTTGTCGGTTTGGGGGGAAGCTACCAAAGTCTCACTTTCAGAAGGCTCAAGTTCTGACGACGATTCAAGAGCCTCGAAAGCTTTGGTGGTGAAAGTTTAAGAGATGATGACTTCTATCTTCTACAAAGTGCTGAACGATTTCCTTATCTCGGTACTCGTATCATCATCTTCTTAAACTATTTCTCTATCGTTGTAAATAATTTTCAAAAAGCAAAATACAAAAATATAAAACCAACAAAAACAAAATAGAAAATATAAAATCAACTAAAACCCATAAAAATCAGAAAATTGAAAAATACCAAAAATATGTTTTCTCAAGACATGTCTTCTGGTATCGATAACATCTACGGTCTTAGAAATGTCATTCAATAATGGCACGGGACTTTAGATGAAGTTCGAAAGGAGGTGTAAATATTTTTTCTAAACATGTCACAAACAATGGCTTCTGATTATTTGATTGTAACTGTGGCTTCAAATAATGGCTTGCGCTTACTTGATCAGTAACCCGTGCTTAAACCATGGCTCGCTATTATTTTTGATAGCAACCCGCTTTTCATGGAAAGAAAGTGTTGCGCTAAAACAATTTGTTAAATATTTCGTGCACTTATCCTAAAACAATTTGAGGAAAGTATGTCGAAGGACTGCTGTTCCTACTTAAATATTTTTCCTTCTAAAATTCTTCAGAAAAATATTTGTTTTAACAAAATGGTGGTAAATGAGTTGCTTTAAAATCAATCAGATTCAGAATTTTGATAAATTTGCAAAACCCAATCAATGACTTCAGCGCTTTTGAAACTTTTCATAAAATGAGTCATTGATTGAGGGGAGAATGTTTTCAAATTTATATCATCTAACGGACTTTCTTAATTATCCTACGTGCTTAAATAAAATGATATTTTCCTATGTCGAAGGACTAGAAATTTAGGATATGAATGTTTGGATTAGATGATTATAGTTTGATGAACACATAATCCCATGCTTTATATGATCCGATTGATATGTTGAATTGATCGTTATTAGTCGATTTACATTTGGGTGATGTCGACCACCATATATATGTATGTGTGTTCACTAACGTATGCATGTATATTGGTACATAAGAATGTTCCCGATCCGGATCCCACAAATTGAAGATGATTGGATGCCGAAAGGAAAGGGTAACGATATCTTGGGTTGACAAATGAAGAAACGGAGCTTAATTTGACCTCAGTTGGCATTAAAATGCAACGTAAGGAGTCTCACTGCATCAGCAGACGATTTTTCTTCAAAGCCCTACAGCAACAACATAAGCTTCTCAACCACCTAACATATCTTTGTCCAGGATACCATTTTTAAACAATTTTGAAAAAGTTGATTAAAATTGTTTTGAAAAAGGAAAAATATTGTTTTTGAAAATAAATTGGACTAAATTTTGAAAATCACCGGACTTCATTGTATCAAAAATATAAGTCACTCAATCATCGACTACGGTCATCGATTGAGGGGGAAAGTGATTTAAAATAATTTTTTTTCAAACAATATTTCTTCATAAAAGTCCGGATTGTACAAAATAAGTGGTGATTTAAAGATTTAATGTTATGTCATGGTATGATTTTTCTTTAAGAATCAAGGTCTTTCAAAATGAAATTTTTTCTGTTCTTGTTTGATTGTGAAATTGTTTTATTTTACTTAAAGATCTCCTAAAAAAAAAAAAAAAAAAAAAAAAAAAAAAAAAACTATCATACCTGACACTAACAATCTTTAATGTCTTAAAATGGTCTTTATCTATCATTTTTCAAAAATTGAATCTTGCCACGTCTTTCCCTAAAACTTTCTAAATGATTTAAATCAATCGGGATCCAAAATCTCAATTGGTTTGAAATTGTTGATCGGTGGAGAGATCGTGATTTAAATCTCTTGTCTGTTTTAATGGAATTGGTTTTAGTCCTTTAAAGGCACTCGTGCCTCCATGTGCCAAACGATTTCAATATATGATGCACATGATTGAGGAGGAGGATTTATCCCAAAACTATATGAGTATTTAAACCAGGCACATTTTCTCCCATGTTTTCCGAACCTGATTAAATCACTTGAGATCCAAAATCTCAAAGGGTTTGATATTTTTGATCGGGGGAGACTTTGTGATTTAATAATGAAATTTGATAAAAGGTGATCGTGTTGATTTGAATGTGCAGACTGCTCTCTCATATGTGCTAAACTCTTTCGCATATCGATGCACATATTGAGGGGGAGCAAATGGTTTCTTAATAGCTTTTGTGATCGTGAAAGTGCTTCAAAAGAACTCTTTCTTCTATGTGATAAAATGATTTCAAACATCCTATGCACATATTGGGGGTGAATTTACCAAGAAAATCAAATGGCTTTTTTCTATGAAAATTGTGATCAATGAAAATATTTCAAAGTCCTCTTGCCTCCATGTGCTAAACAATTTCTAAATCATATGCACATGTTGAGGGGGAGGTTTTCTAAATGATCAAAACTATTAAGGTACAAAATGCTTTGATCTCGTATCACAAGTACCTTGATTGATTTTCCAAATGATTTTTCAATTGGTTTCGAGAAGGAATGAACTGTACCAAAAGACCAACCATTTTACTTTATGTATGGAGTTATAAGGATGGTGAGGTTAGGTATTCGTTCCCACGATCCGACAGAACCAGAGGGATCTACCCAGGGACAATCCACTAGATAGTGTAGAGTCCTTAGGTTTGATGAAAAAAAGGAGAAATGTGAGATATGGGAAGAGTGCGGACTGAGATAGAGCTAGAACTAGAATAAACCTAACAAGGTTCTAGTTATGAAATCTCGGTAAGCATTGAAGGGGTTGAAGAATGAAAAAGAAATGAAATGAGAAAAGGGTGAAAAGAAATAGCCCTCCAATAATTCAACCATAGGGCAGACACTGGGTTCAATACATATGCTACTGGTGGTTACTAAGGTAACACTGGTATTGAAGACAAGACGTCATGGACCTAGTGACGCATTGCACTAACCTTCCCAAACTACTCAATTTCCTCTTAAAAGGGCTTGTTTCATTCTCACGGAGAACCTACATAATCTATCGACTTTCTCTTAGAGATTGTTGATATTGAAGAAGGAGACCCTCTCCCTAGTCTCCGGCATAGGAACCAAAGGTGCACTATTGAGTCTAGAGCCAAGAGATCATCCACAATATCTCATTAGGACCCTTTCAATGAAGACTCTCTATTTCACACAATGTGGAAAGAGAGATTATATTATATGAGTCCTATGCATTATCCTTGTGGTATTGCCAGAACATCTGAGTGATATGCATACATATTCACAATGAAGATGGAAAGCCTTCTAGAGCCAACATCAAACAAGCTCCTGGTGGGTGACATGTAAGATCTTTTCTAAAGATCAAGCTTGTGACAACTGGACAAAAACGATGGGGCGATTCACTCTTGAATCAACCTTGGTCCAGGATTAGAATTGACGAATACTTTTGGAAAAACCATTCGATGAGCAAACCATCTTTTCTCTAGCACGTCGAATGTGTATTCATTTTCAAACACAAAAAGTATCTCTGATTGAAAAATACTTTTGGAAAAACCGTTCGATGTGCAAACCTTCTTTTCTCTAGCACGTCGAATGTGTACTCTTATATACAAAAGTATTTTGATTGAAAATTGATCTTTCTCATAAAACCTTCGTCGTATTGCAAAACTCTTTCTTCTAAGCAATACGCGATTGTTTTCAAATCAATTTTCATCAATCGATGAATCTCAATTATTTGGTTCACTCACTCCGTGTTGTCTTCTTTGAGACGTTCGGTTTGAGAATGACTTGAGCAGTTGCGAAACCCCGCAAGGAGATTCTTAGGAATCCTACCGATCACAGCGTGCTTGTCTTGATCAACGGGGAACCGTGGGCGTGTACCTCAATTTAATGAAAGTGATCAAAGACACTTTCGTGTGTTTTATTGCTAACTCGTTGTTTGCGGTACATTTGGACGGTTGCGGTGATCGTAATTGAGGAGTCATTCCAAAGTCGCATGCTCACAAATCCACACTTAATTTGAAGAAATCATGACTTGTGCTTATCTACATAACCCGGCTCGATATTTCTATACTATGCTTCGCTACTGCTGCTGCAAATATCATGAACCATAAAAGCTTCCGCTACTCGATAAAAGATGTCATGATCCGAGAAAGTGTGAGCATGTTCGTCCAAAAGTCACAACATCACATGAAGGCATGTAGGATCGTGAATATTATGTTGTTTGATGATTCGGTGGTCTAGGATTGTGATTAAACAAGTAAGCCATTTAGAGATGAAGAGAGTTGAGAGGAGGTTCTTGAAGAGAGTTGCTATATGAAATGAAAGGTTTATTCAAAGAGCCACACCCTTCCATGGATGGAAGGGGTATTTATACTTACAAATTACACGACCTCCTATCGGCCTGTGGATCAGGCATACAGTGGGTAAAGACCCGTCCTTTCACCACGGTGTTGCTCTAAACTAAACTACGCTATAAACTAACTAATAAACTACTAAATAACGTAAACAATGACAAATCGATGAGCTAACATATGCTAGACCATTATTGGGGTGACCGACTCTTTAACATGGAATTTTCAATTCCTAACAATCTCCCCCTAAGGGAGGTCACCCCATGAAATAGATTTTTGCTTCCTAGCATTCTATCTTTGACTTCGTTTTGGAGCTCGTAGACTTGAATTCTTCAATTTCAGCAATCTTTGTGCTTTTGTAGCGATTCTTCAAAGTCCGCATTGATTTGTACTTTTAAGTGGAGGCCTTTAACTGATCCACATCTTAGATGATCTTGAGCTTTCATTGAGATCATCGACCACGATAAATCTCTCCGGATCATCCATAGTTGTGTTGCCTTCATGTGATGTTGTGACTTTCGGACCGACATGCTCACACTTTTGAATCATGACATCTTTCCATCGATTAGCGGAAGCTTTATGGCTCATGATATTTGCAAGCAGCGTAGCGAAACATAGTATAAAAATATCGAGCCGGTTATGTAGATATGCACCATCATGATTTCTTCAATTAAGTGTGGATCTTTGTGAGCATGCGGCTTTGGATTAACCGCTCAATTCGATCACCGCAACCGTCCAAATGTACCGCAAACAACGCTTAGCAATAAAACACACGAAAGTGTCTTTGATCACTTTCACCGAATTGAGGTACACGCCCACGGTTCCCCATTGATCAAGATAAATCATCGCTCGTGATCGGTATGATTCCTAAGAATCTCCTTGACGAGGTTTCGCAATGTCTAGTCGTTCTCAAACCGAACGCCTCAAAGAAGACAACACGGAGTGAGTGAACCAAATAATTGAGATTCACCGATTGATAAAAATGATTTGAAAACAATCGCGTATTGCTTGAAGAAAGAGTTTTGCAATCTGACGAAGGTTTTATGAGAAAGATCAATTTTCAATCAAAATACTTTTGTATTAGAGAATGAGTACACATTCGACGTGCTAGCGAAAAGAAGAGATTCGCACATCGAACGGTTTTCTAAAAGTATTTTCAATCGAGATACTTTTGTTTTGAAAATGAATACACATTCGACGTGCTAGAGAAAAGAAGATTTTCACATCGAACGGTTTTTCCAAAAGTACTCGTCAATTCCATTCCTGGACCAAGGTTGATTCAAGAATGAATCGCCCCATTGTTTCTATCCAGTTGTCACAAGCTTGATCTTACGAGAAGATCTCACATGTCACCCACCAAGAGCTTGTTTGATGTTGGCTCTAGAAGGATTGCCATCTTCATTGTGAATATTTTCATATCACTCGGATGTTCTGGCAATACCACAAGGATAATGCGTAGGACTCTCAATATATACTTACTTTCCACATTGTGTGAAAGAGCAAGTCTTCATTAATTTTGTGTCCTAACGAGATATTGTGGATGATCTCTTGGCTCTAGACTCAATAGTGCATATTTGGTTCTGTCTTGGGAGACTAGGAGAGGGTCTCCTTCTTCAATATCAACAATCTTTAAGAGAAAGTCGATAGATAATGTCGGTTCCCCATGAGAATGAAACAAGTCCTTTTAAGAGGAACCTGAGTGGTTTGGAAAGTTGAAGTGCAGTGCGTATGAATTGAACCCGGTTTCTGCCCTAAAGTTGAATATATGGAGGGCTATTTGTTTTCACCCTTTTCTCATTCAATTCTTTTTAATTCTTCAACCCCTTCAAGCTTACCGATACTTCATAGCTAGAGCCTTGTTGGGTTTATTCCAAGACTAGCTCGGTCTCGATCGCACTCTTCCCATATCTCATTTTCTCCTTTTATCATCATACCTAAGAACTCTACACTTACTCGTAGATAGTCCCTGGTAGATCCCTCCGGTTCGGCGGATCATGGGAACCAATACCTAACCTTATCATCCTTATATCACCGTACATAAAGTAAAGTTGGTCGGTCTATTTGGTATTGTTCATCCGCCATTGGAACCAATTGAAAACCATTTGAAAATCAATCCGGATACTTGTGATATATTATCAAAACATTTTATACCGAATTGTTTTGATATTTTAGACGAGAACTCCCCTCAACATGTGCATCAAATATTTGAAATCATTTTGCACATGGAGGCAAGAGAAAGAATTAACTTCTTTGATTACCATTTTCTAAAGATATCAACATCACTTCCTAATCAAGACAAGTAGATAAAGCATTTTGGGAAGGATGAGATTTTCATAATTTTGCTCCCCTCAATATGTGCCTCGAGTTTTAAAAAGAGTTTTGCACATACTAGAGGAACCCACACATTGAAATAAGTGATCACGTTTCAAATCATAAGTTTAAGATAGATGCTCCCCCTCAACATGTGCATGGAAAATTTGAAATCGTTTGTCAAATGTGGGAAGGATAGCATGTACATCCTTATAAAACCATTTACCGAATTGTCAGTTTAAATCCAATTTAAATCACACATTCTCCCCCGATCACAATTATCAAATCATTTGAGATTTGTGATCTCTTATTGATTTAAATTGATTTTTGAAAGCTTTTATGGGGAATTGTGACTTGATTATGAAAGCGTTTTAACTGATAAGGATCAGATTTAAAGACTTTAAACTCCATTGGTAAAACATGCATGAATATCTTTTGAAAACAATTTAATGCCAAATAACTTTTTAATTTAATTGAAATCATTCTCCCCCTCAATCAATGACATAGGTTGTTGATTGAGAGATTGATATTTTGACAAATAAGTCCGATGATTATCAAAGATAGAGTTCGAGTTATTTTTCAAAACAATTTGTTTTCAGTTGATAACATGTTAATAGAATCAGAGCATGGAATTTGGTTGATAAGAAGGTTTTTGATGAATGTTCAAACAAATTCTCAAATATTGAAAAACATGAAAAAGCATGGCTCTGTTCTTTCTTTGAAAAGCGGGTTACTGCCTGAAATGACAATAAACCATAGATTTGTGACATGTTTAGAAACAAATATTTACACCTCCTGCTTGAACTTCATCTAAAGTCCCGTGCCATTATTGAATGACATTTCTAAGACCGTAGATGTTATCGATACCAGAAGACATATCTTTGAAAAACAATATTTTTGGTCTTTTTCAAATTTTCTGATTTTTATGGCTTTTTGAAGATTTTATATTTTTCTATTTTCTTTTGTTGGTTTTATATTTTTGTATTTGGTTTTTGATAGATATGTACAAGGATAGAATAGATGATATAATATAAGAATATGATGATACGAGTACCGAGATAAGGATATCGAGCAGCACGTCGTAGAAGATAGAATTCGTCATCTCTTAAACATCCACCACCAAAGCTTCCAAGGGCTCTTGAATTGAAAGAAATAGAACCATCCGAAAGTGAGACTCGCGACTTCCCCAAACCGAAAATCCTTTGGATGAGCAGATTGAGCTCTATTTCAAGCTTTCCTTAGCCGGTGCATGAGAAAGCACACCATTATCATAAATCCCGCTGCTCCTTTTAAGACCGATAATCGAGATTCTCCATTCGGGTTATATCATCCAATAGAACATCGACAACGTTTCATCCCACACATAAATAATCTTCTCAAATTTCTTTTCCACCGAGGTCCAAGCAATCCATTCCAAAAGGTGTCAAGAGAACAATTCCCCAAGTAGTTGAATTGAAGCGATCGGTTTCTTTGTATAATGCTCAAGAACTCTCCGAACACACATCATGAGGGAATGAAAACACCTTCCCATGTTCACATTTTTCTTCCGGGATGATCGTGTATGAAGCTCAAGTATCCAAAGTATACCAATACACAAGGAATGAATAATCGATAACATTGAAGAAGCGTGCCAAGTCATCGATTATCTCTGCGGGTGACAATCTGCGGATGTCAACACCGAATAAGTGATTATATCTACGAATCATCGATTAAGCACTCAAGTGAAACAATGAGCATCCCAATGTACACAATCTCTCCCCGATCATTGCGATACCATCGAAATCACCACACACTAGTGTACCTCTTTTATCTTGAAACTTTCTAACATCACTTCCCCACGTAGATGAAATACTAACACTAAACGCCTTGATGAGTAAAACCTTGAGTTTCTCTGCGGTCATGACATTTGTTTTCCGGGATATCTTCAATCACTTAGAAGAATTAAGTTCATCAAGTTTACTCGTCATGAGTCAAACCTTGAGTTTCTGCGGTAATAACATTTGTCTTCCGGTGTATCTTCAATTACTTAGAAGTATTAAGTTCATCAAGTTTACTCGCTTTAGGTGCTTATCTCCTTACTCCTTGCGGTTTTGACACTTCGAATCAACAACTCTTTGTAAGTCGATACTAGAAATATTTTGAGAAGAACATCATTAGCTCGGATGTGTGCGTGAGTCAACTTGTCAAGAATAACGTGAGCAAGTCTAATTAGGGATTAAATTTGGCATTTCAAACTCCCTCAATTAGTGCTCTCCCTAAACCGACAATTTGTTTGATAAATGCCAGATTAAGAAGAAGTCTTTAGATCGTTAAATGCAACTCGTCTTTAGTCTTCTAACATGTAGCGAAAATGTAGAAACGGTATCAGACTCGACCTTCTTCAAGATTGTGCGGTTAGGGAATAGATAGTTAACATATTCAACTCACACCAAAATCATCCCACCAAAAGCATCCCAATTAACTTACATCTTGCAAATCCCTTAACTAAAATCCTCCCAATCAAACAAGAACGAAAGATGTTCATCAACGAAATCGACAATAAGGCATAGCGAACACTCAAGATGGTAACGCCAAACTACCAATCACATCAAACAAGAACGAGAGATTGTTCGGAATCATCATGTTGATGTATACGTGAAGCATTAACCGGAAGCACTTTGTCGATAAACTCATCAATCCGAGTGAAGATGTCAACCAACGGCTCTTAGAAGAGAAAAAACTCCATGTGAAGATGACCCGATAATAAGAAGCTCGGTTCTTACATGAGTTTTGAGCCGTATGACCATTTAAATTCTCAAATATCAATCAGCAATGCAAAAAATTCACACTTCTTCTCCCCCTCAAGAATTGCATACGCAGTTGCCATTCTTGATTAAATAAGTGAAAATCATCCGAATGTTCTATTCATACTTCTCTCCGCAAAATAATCACATGATGTCGCCATCTTCATTATAATCGAGCAAGCGGATTGAGAAAACAATCGATGGTAGCCGGTTCACTGATGACCAAGCGCATGGAAAAGTATGAAGCATGTTGATGAGAATGGTCATTAATAAGAAGATTTCTCTTCTTCAGAAGATAAAGCGCACTGACACGTACACTTTTCTTTTGTTTGAGGAACGAGGCATGAACGGTTGTGTTCATACGTCATAAGAATATTTCTCTTCTTTCGAAGATAAAGCGCACTGAAACGTACACTTTTCTTTTCTTTAGAGAACGAGGCATGAACTGTTGTGTTCATACGTCATAATCTCTCTCTTTTCATCTACTCTTGGCAAACTTGTAATCAACCCCATTATCATTCAGTAGGCTATATGTCGTGACAGCTGATGGAGAAAACCCAATATGATGAATTTGACCCTGAAGTAAACTAACCCGAACTCGTGACTTATACTTGAACATATGTAACAAAGAGCGGTACCGATTTCCATTAGCATCTCTAAGTACTCTCTAAGTACTCTATACTCTTCATCCAACCAACCATCAAGTATAGACGTACACCACCTCTTGAAATTCCACAATTGAATGTGACACTGAGCACCACAACGTAACTCCTTAAAGTGATAGTTATTTTGTAGTGTTATGAGCCCAATTCCCCCAAGTGGTAAAAGAAAAGGTAAAAGACACCCAACAATAATTAGATTTCCAAGTCTTCGTTTTTAATAATAAGCTCGAACAAGGATCATGAAGAATCTTCATCCAACCATCCCGATATCTTCAGATACTAAGTACACTCACGTGATATTTCACTTTAACCTCAAATAAATAATAGTGAATTAACCCTGTTGTCACATCTTCTGGTTAAAAGTTCAAATCTAGCCTCCTTTGACATTAAAAGTGAACTTTGATAATGGTTTCATCCCGACCATGGTTAAAAGCACATAACCCCATAGAACCAGTAGTAACCAAACTGCCATGAAGACAACCCAAACACACACCCAACTCATGAAGTACACACTTTTATCCCTTCTTCGAAACAGAAACCGTAGCACCAGCATCAGATAAGATCTCGAAATACACTTTCCTTTTCTCCAGGATGGTTCCATCATTACGGGATTTTACAATTCTATGGTTTAAACCGAAAATAGATTCTTTCGCGGATTTTACAAAACCAAGAATAAACCGCAAGATAGACCCGAAATGCACATTACTTTAACGGGATGTTTTCATTGTCACGGATTTTACAAGTCTATGATTTAAACAGAAATAGGTTCTTTCGCGGATTTTACAAAATCAAGACAAAACCGTAAACAATGTCGACTTGAATGAGTTATGACAACTTTGGTTTCGATGAATATCATTTTAGGGAACATGCGCGTTCATCAACGGTTCATTATCCAACATCAACAAAATCATCAACCATCCAATCAACACTTTGGAAAACACATCATCCACAAATTCGCTTATTATTCTTTGTGATCACATAGTGAAGTAAATCCAATATACCAAACTTGAACGTGAAGTAAATTCCCTAGAATTGTTGCTTAACCTTGTACTAATCCTTGTGAGGAAGAAACGGTGTATAGCAACGTTGAGACACCGAAGTGATAGCAACGTTGTGGGTCAAGTGAGAAAGGATCACAAACGTAACTAAATTTCCAAGTCTTTATCACCCTCTATAAATGCCCAAACAAGTCATCTTCGTGGAAGAGTAGAAAGAAAGAAGACGAAATAAGCAGACGCGCACGGAAAACCTCACTTCACATCCAAATAAGAAATACCGTCCAAACAACCCCCGTAGTCAACATTGTTCAAATATCAATTTAAGCCGTGTCATAATATCTTCCGTGAAAATGCGTATACCAAAGTATCAACCCTCATATCACAACATATCATACCCAATCTCATCATCAAATCTCATTATCACCAATTAATCATTTGATCAAATATTCCTTAAGCCCGGTTCAAATCATTTAATCAGAAATAATCATATCACCACATAGGAAAGACCTGATTCAATTTAGCACATAACGACCCGGTCCATAATAATAATATTAAGCCAAATTGTCACATAACTTGAGCCCGTTCCATTCGTTTAACCCCATGAGACCCGATCCGAAATCCAATAAGCCCAATATTAGTATCCAAGACCAAGTCTGAATCACGAACAAGCATTAACGAAACATATCCTTCATATAACATTTAGCCATAGAATATGCTTCGTTTTGTTTCAGCTAAAGTCTACTGTGCATGTGACTAATATCTGGGCCCAATCATATGAGGCCCAACTCTCATGTATGAAGTCCAATACTAGTACACCTCGTTCAACCCCGTCCATATGCACCACTGCCCTAATCATTTGGGTATAAAACGTTCTCATCTCACTCCTACCCTAATAATTCTCACATACACCAAACCCTAATCTTATCACCATACGCCTCCCTCTTCAAAATACTTTCACCAATAGAAAAACGCAGCATTAAATATACATAGAAGCACACCAACTTTCAAGCCACAGGGATGGCCTTAGACAAACGAGAGAGCCACAGGGATGGTCTTCAATCATATGAAACGGCTTTGACATAGCTTCAAAGTTAAACCAAGGTAGGTTTAAATTTGCTTCTTTCTGTTTAAGCATCATTAATAACGAACAAGTAAACAAGAAATGACATGCTTGTTATTTTCTTTTTATTGTTGTTTCGGAAAGTACATGAAGCAAGTCTTCATAACAGATCAATGATGATAAGTCTCTTTCGTGTATGACTCTTGATAGTCTTGATGTTCATTTGAATCACACGAATATAATGGACTGAGGTCTCGAGATAAATTATAAGTTACAAGGCTTTTAATTTGATTTTCCTTTACTTTTCGTTTTCAAAATCAATGATGTGTTGGAGGTTCAAAATAATGGTGATTCTTTAATAGATTTGGAACCTGTTGAACCCAACTGAGATTTGTATGCAATAGAAAGAGACGATGATGATTTTTTTTATCATGTGAACCTATCATGGTTTTGTTTTGAAAGAATTTGTTAGCATAAGTGGATGTAGATGAGGATGAATGATAGATGTGGTCATGCTTTTAGTTTGATGTGTTGAAGTTTCTTAATGCTTGTAATTAGATGGATGAAGTGGATTAGTGATTGTTGGCTGTTGTTTGTGTTGTCGTTGCAAGAGTCTAGGACTGATGATGTTGTATTAGCAGCAGAGGTCAAGAGTCTTGTTATCAAGGTTGTGATTAGTGTTCGTTATGTCATACTTCTTCATCTCATTCAGTCAACTCGCATAGCAAAAAGATACAACTCGCATCTTTATTGTAAGCACAACTCGCATGCTCATTTTCAGATTAGATAACTCGCTTTTGACCATAGATATGAGACAACTCGCATAAGGTACGTAGTATCTGGACATATTTTGACAGCATCTCGCTTGCTCTTTAAAAAACGTTATAACAACTCGCATATGGCAAGTCGCTAAGTACCATAACTCGCATACAAATCCAACTCGCTCAAAATCAAAATGTTACTGCAGCAACACGAGTTAAATAACTCGCATTGAAACAAGACCAGAAACCCAACTCGCATAACATTCATAGAATCTGGACACGATGCAACTCGCATTGAAAAATGCGAGTTAAAACAAACAGCACAAACACGACTCGCTTGAAAGAGTTTATGATAACTCGCATAGATGAAAAACCCAGAAACTGACCACTTCGACCACAAATACTTGACCATTTTATACCAGTTTTATGACTACTTCACACAACAAGAAAATGATATAAAACTTAACATGAAGCTGATATTTGACCATAAGGACATGACCGTATCCAATCCTTTGCAAAAGTCAAGAATAGGATATAAAAGTTAACATGAAAAAAACTGATGTTTGGACATAAGAACACTAAGAACACAAGACCAGTTAATCATGAAGAACAAGAGATAAAGCACAAGAAACCATGTCAAACCACACAATAAATGTAAAACCTGGAAAATCTAAAACCTGATTAAAGACTAAAATACCCTTGGAATCGAAATTTACAAAATACATAAAATACATTTATATCATTTAACGAAATTAAAACTAACTTGCGAGTAATTAAAACTTAACGAATATGTGTTACGTGATCGATTTTGGTACGACGAAGATTTAAACGTTTCGCTAATACGTTGGGCCGTTCGTTTGTTTGGATGGGCTCGTTTCTTTTGTGCCAAGCCGAGAGTCCAAGAGCCCAAAGGGCGTTTGTTTTTGTGTCGTGTGGGTCAAGAGCCGAAGCCCACATAGGCGTGCGTTTGGTTGTGTTCGGTTGGGCAAGCGAAACCTGCTACTCCTAAAGCCTAAACTAAAAATGATACCACCTATAAATATAATGCATTTACAAGAAAGTGAAACCCTAGTTTAGTTTTGCCTCTCTTTTCTTTTTCTCCTACTCGGCGAATACCAACAACCCTTTGGTGTCGAGTTTTGCTTCAACCAAGTTAAGGTATAACATGTTCTTGTCTTCCTTTGATGTACCTTACGTTAATATATTGTAATATGTTTTGTTTAGTCGAGGTTTGCGTTTTATTTTTGTGGCCGAACCGTGTGAAACCAAACAAGGCAAACCCTAACGATTTAAACCTAATAAGTATTAAAGAGTATGTTACGTAATAAGTATTATTGAATTGGATTATGAATATGTCGAGTTACATAAGAACCGAACCATATGTATTAAAACCGAACCACATATAAAGCTTTTAAACATGTATTAAACAAGTAAAGGTCATGTAAACATAAACCCTAGTTTGATATGTAAACCGAATAAGGTATGCCAAACCCTAATGGTTTGTGAATCGTGTCTCATATGCGTGCGTTATTATAAGTCAAGTGAACTTGTAAATGTGTAAACGTGTAATTAATCCGAGTAATAAGTAACTTGTATGTCACATAAAATCATAAACGTGTATGGTGAAATATAAAAGGAAAGATTGTTTTCATTACGTGTTAGGTTAAGTAACGAGTCATTAAAAGACGTAACATGTAAGTAAATGCATATTAATGAGATATTAAAGAATGAGAAAACCCTAGAACATAAATGAGAGTCGATTAAGGTTTGAAGCTAAGTACAATAATTCGTTATTTCATGTGTGAGTTATGACGTTTAAACTATTCTCACATTTAACCCTAAACTTTAATAAATGACATAATGAACCTTAATCTACGATATTGTTATTAAAACACTTAAGTCTTATTTAATTATAAAACCCTAAAGTATTAAGATCATTAAATATACTAAGTATGAACGCCAAATATTAAAAGATCATTTCGACGATTATGGAATCATAAATAACATGTACGACCGTTAATGTGTATAGGTTCTGTGAAGAAGGAGTAATCCTTTGCTTTCCTTGTTTCTGCTTTTCGATCATTTGCTTTGGAATAAGGTACATATATTCTGACCTTTTCAGTAAAGGTTTCTTATAACGTTTTCTTTTCGTTAGCTTTTGTATTAGGATTTCCTAAGCCTTTGCTATGAACCCTAATGTGTCTATTTGAGTGTTGCTTATCCGAACTTTGATTTTGAATCATAAAACATTGATTTTGAACTATATGATATGAAAACTTTGATTTTGAAAACATGATTAAACATTTGATAAAATATGATCTATGTCGGTTTGACATTCTAATTTGACCTAAGATAGTTTGACACCGAGCCAATTATTAACTAGTCATGGGGTTCCATGTCCGTTTCAAGAATGCACTTGACATGACTCTAGGGCGAGAGTGAAGTTCGCCACGTCCCTTATCTGTTATTTGTTATGAGCTCAAGTTATATTATATTATCAATATATGTTTGTGGGGCGTATGGGTGCATCCTAGATCTGTTGTATGTTATATATTATATGTTATATGCTATATGTTATCTGATGATTGATGCTGCGTGCATGCACGTCCTTCATAACTCTGGTAGGTCTCCCCTACAAATGTTGCCTTATGTGAATATAAATATGAATATGTTTATGATATGGCATATGTGTTTGGGCTCGAGGTAGTTAGCTATAAACTTATTCTATTATCCTGATTTATCTATTGAAATGATTTTGATTTGATATATTTCTTTCACTATATTTCATATTCATTTTCGTTTCGTATTCGTTTTGCTTGTATATCTGTTCACCTGGCTTTTGAAGCTCACCGCATTTCTTTTCTTCCGCGGTGTATCTAAGCATTGAGCCGGGTATTGCTTTGGGATGAGTCTTTGTGTGGACTTACCTTAGAGATTTTATCTTTGATCTTATGATGCCATTTAAGACTTTATATTTTAGACATTTCATTTGAGTTTATTTTTCCACTGGGACCTATGTATTGAAGTCATTTGACTTGGATTATTTCAATATTTATGTTGAGATTTCTTTTGGATATTTATGTTTGCTTTGATATGACACCATTACTTGTGATTCCTTTACCCTTGTCGGGTCGGGGCATTATAATTTATGGCATCGAGCCTGTGTTTACGACTTGTAGTCGGGACTCATGACATATGGAGCCTAGGTTTTGAGACCTTAGAGCTTAGAATTTGACTGTGAGGATTTGGGTAGACTTTAGGATTCCTTCGCGTACTTCCATTTCGTATCTCACCTTTGTTCATTTTGCTAATCGTTTGAATATCGCTCGGATGGTTCGAACTCGTACTACCCAGTAGCGAATGGAGACGATGATGCTACTAACATGGATGTTGCGATTGCTAATGCTCTCAACACTCTTTTCCTCGGTCTTACTACACCGAGATGATGGAACAGTGATCAACAACATTCGTGTCGAATGGTGCTTGGGTAGTGGTGGAGGAAATCAACCCGTCGGTATTCACACTTGGCTCGGCGTTTGATAGCTCAAGCCTCTTTCGTTTAGCACCGCAGCTACTCCCACCGAGGCCGAGGACCGGATCACTCATATTGAGAAGTCGTTTGAAGCACTTGGGTTGTGGAGACGAGTTTAAGACTCGTTTGGTTGCGTTCAAATTGGAAGGTGATGCTTTAAATTGGTGGAAGGCACTCAAAAAGCAAGAGGAGGAGATGCTTTTGTTACTTGTACTGGACCGAGTTTGGACTATCTTCTATAACCATACTTCCACGATCTTTGAGCGAGAAAGGTATGAGAGGATTATCGGGCAATCTACCGACTTGATCATGAGAATTCCAATGAGTACATGTGTAGGTTTATGAGGTCAGGTGAGTTTTGTGGGAGCAATTCTTTGGAGATGGTAGGCGTCAAGCTAAGCACTTCAAGTGGGGACCGAAGAAGTGGGTGTTGGACCGATCGCTTAATATTGAGTATGAGAATGTGTCGGCTGCAATGACGCAGCTCGTAACATTGAGATCTTTCATGAGGTTTCGGGTTCCAACAAGCGTAATTGCGATGGTGATCGGATTCAAGGTAGGACTCAAGGCAATGATTATAAAGGAAATTCGGTAGGAGTTATGATTCGAGGGTCAGTGGATAGGAGTTATGATCGTGGGTCGATCAAGAAGGAATGTTGACTCGCGCCTGAGGCGAGGAGTCATGATAATAGAAATCTTGGTAAGAATGGAAATGATCGTCGTAACCAAGGTAACAATAACCGCATTACAACAAGGATCGACCACCGAGGATCAAATCGGTCGTGCTTGTGATCTTCCGTCGACAAAGACGATCAAGTTTTGCCTCCCCACCTATCTGTACTACTTGTGGAAAGGCTCATCCGGACCGTGTTTCAAGGCCATCGGTGGATGTTTCTCTTGTGGTTCTACTACTCACAAGATTAAAGATTTCCTAAGAAGAACCCGGCGATTCACGGAAACTACATCAAGCCACCGACTACTCTTCGGACGTGTTTATGCTACTACTCGGAACCAAAGGAGCGCACTTCAGTACCATTACGGCACTCTTTTCATTGATGATTATGCTATCTTCGCTTTATTTGATACCGGTGCCACACACTCCATTATATCCGTCACATTTGCTAAGAAACTTAATATGAAGCCCAAACCATTAACAAATCACTTATCGATTTCACGCCTATGAAAACCACGTGATCATTGATCATAAATACGTTAAGTGTCCTCTTCGTTTTGATGATCGTATTAAACTTTGCAAATCTGTATCCTCTCGATATGGTCGACTTTGATATCATTCTAGGCATGGATTGGTTGGCTTATCATAGAGCTTCAATTGACCGCTATGCTAGAACGGTGATCTTTGGAGACGAAACATCCCGAATTCGCTTATCATGGTTCTCAACCTCTCAAATCTATTAAGCTCATTTCCGCTATGAAGGCACGGACCATGATTGCTCATGGATGCCAAGGTTTTCTAGCATCCGTTAAGACACATCTTTGGAGAGTCCTAACATTGAAAATCTTTTGGTTGTTTGCGAATTCACCGACGTTTTCTGATGAACTCCCGGTCTTCCCCGCCTAGAAGTTGAGTTTAGCATTGAGTTAATTCTGGTCTTGAACCAATTTCAAAGTCCGTGATCGCATGGCACCGTAGAATCAAGGAGTTGAAGGAACAGTGCAAGAGATGATAGAAAATGGATTTATTCGCCCAGTGTTTCTCCATGGGGTGCACCGTCTTGTTTGTGAAGAAGAAGGATGGAAGCATGCGCCTATGTATCGACTACCGTGAACTCAATCGATTACCATTCGTAACTGTTATCCTCCGCCACGTATTGATGATTTGTTTGATCAACTACAAGGAGCTAAGTTCTTTTCGAAGATTGATCCGAGGTCCGGTTATCATCGCCACGTATGAAGGAGCAAGATGTTCCTAAGACCGCGTTTCGTACGGATATGGTCATTACGAATTCCTCGTTATGCCTTTTGGTTTGACCAATGCGCTTTCTTGTGTTTATGGACCGATGAATCGTGTTTTCCATGAGTTCCTCGACAAGTTCGTTATTGTTTTCATCGACGACATTTTAGTTTACTCCAAGTCGAAGAAGAGCATGAAGAACATCTCCGGATAGTTTTGGAGATTTTGAGGAAGAAGAAGTTGTACGCCAAATTTTTGAAGTGCGAATTTTGGTTAAGACAAGTCGCTTTCCTTGGTCATATTGTATCACCGATGGTATCACCATGGATCCGTCTAAAGTTGAGGCTATCACTAAATGGCCAAGACCTACGACGATGATCGAGGTCGAGTTTTCTTGGACTTCTTGGTTACTACGACGTTTTGTTGAAGGTTTCTCTCGCTTAGCTCTACCCCTATCCCAACCGATGAGAAAAGGTGAAAATTTTGTATGGACGGATGAAAGAGAGAAGATTTTGAAGAGTTGAAACAGATTGGTGTCCGCTCCTATTTTGAATCTTCCAACTGGTTCGAGGATTTCAAATTTACGATGATGCATCTAAGAAAGGATTAGGCCGTGTTTTGATGCAACATGGAAAGGTAATAGCTTATGCTTGAGGCGCTAAAGCCTTATGAGGAGAATTACCCAACTCATGATCTTGAGTTAGGCTGCAGTGGTGTTCGCGTTGAAGATCCGGAGACATTACTTGTATGGAGAGGTGTGATATATTCACTATCATAAGAGTCTCAAGTATATTTTCACCGTAAGGAACTTAACATGAGACAAAGAAGATGGTTAGAACTTCTTAAGGATTATGACACCAACATTCGATACCATCCGTGCAAGGCTAACGAGTTGTTGACGCACTTAGCCTAAATCGTGCATTCTTGCAAGTATCGAGATTGAGCCTAGGATTATTCGTGACTTAGAGAGTTTGGATGTTGAGTTATGTGTACGAGGTTTTGATGGATACCGGGCTAGTATGAAGGCGGATTCAAACCTTATACCGCAAATTAAAGAAGCTCGTAAAGATGACGGCGAATGTGGGCCGTGGCGCAAAATGTTGAAGAAGGTAAATGACGGAGTTTAAGGTGGATAATGACGGTATTGTATGGTATGGAGATAGGCTTTGTGTTCCCAATGATCGGTACTTCATGAGAAAGTTATGATCAAGCTCATAGTTCTCCTTTCACTATCCATCCCGGTTCTACCAAGATGTATAGGGATTTGAAGCGATACTTTTGGTGGAATGGCATGAAGCAAGATGTGGCGACATTTGTGTCGAAGTGTATGATTTGTCGGCGAGTTAAGATTGAACATCAAAGGGCTAGTGGATTGTTACGACCATTGGATATTCCAACATAGAAGTGGGATAAGATATCTATGGATTTTGTGATGGACTACCTCTTACTCGGAAGAAGCATGATGCGATTTGGGTAGTTGTTGATCGACTAACCAAATCGCTCATTTCTTGCCAATCGAAAGGATTATGGTATTGGTAAATTGGCGGAGATTTTTCAACAAGAGATCGTTAGACTTCATGGTACTCCGGCATCTATTGTGTCCGATGAGATCCGCATTTTACTTCTCGTTTACGGAAAGGTTTGCAAAAGCTTGGGGTACTCGACTTAATTTTAGTACGGCATTTCATCCTCAAACGGATGGTCGATCGAGAGGACTATTCGGACCTTAGAGGATATGCTAAGGGCTTGTGCTTTAGAATGGACGGCATTGGGATGAATATTTGTGTTTAGTAGAGTTTGCATACAACAACAGTTGGCATGCTAGCATTAAGGCGACACCGCTTGAACTTCTTTATGGGAGGAAATGTAGAGCACCTACTTGCTGGGATGAAGTAGGTGAACGCTTAATTAAAGGTCCGGAAATGATTGAGATCACTAATAAGAAAGTAGTTGTTGCTAGAGAAAAGCTGGAGGAGGCTAGGTCTCGTCAAAAAAGTTATGCCGACAAGCATCGTCGTGATTTAGAATTTCGGGTTGGAGATCATGTATTTTTGAAAGTTTCGCCGTTTAGAGGTGTGAAACGTTTTGGAATCAAGGGCAAGCTCACCTCGATTTATCGGTCCTTTGAAATTCGAACGATAGGAGAAGTTTCGTGTCGATTAGCACTTCCGCCTCGCTTATCGCATGTTCATGACGTTTTCCATGTATCACCCTAAGGGGATACAACTATCATCCGTTACACGTTGCTTCTTATCCGTTTGATCAAATTCAATCCGATATGTCTTTATCTGAAGAACCGGAAGCTATTCTAGAAAGGCAAGAAAGAGTCATGAGAAGTAAAGTCATTCCGTTCGTTAAGATTCTTTGGAAAAATCATCCGGAACGTAAGGCTACTTGGGAAACCGAGGAGTCGATGCGAGCTAGTTATCCTCATTTCTTTGAATAGTTTGGTATGTTCACATTTCGTTTTCATTTCGTTTCATTTCATTTCAATTTTCGAGGACGAAAATTTTTCTTTAAAGGGGAAGAATTGTAAAACCTGGAAAATCTAAAACCTGATTAAAGACTAAAATACCCTTGGAATCAAAATTTACAAAATATATAAAATACATTTATATCATTTAACGAAATTAAAACTAACTTGCGAGTAATTAAAACTTAACGAATATATGTTACGTGATCGATTTTGGTACGACGAAGATTTAAACGTTTCGCTAATACGTTGGGCCGTTCATTTGTTTGGATGGGCTCGTTTCTTTTGTGCCAAGCCGAGATTCCAAGAGCCCAAAGGGCGTTTGTTTTTGTGTCGTATGGGTCAAGAGCCGAAGCCCACATAGGCGTGCATTTGGTTGTGTTCGGTTGGGCCAAGCCGAAACCCAAGCTACTCCTAAAGCCTAAACTAAAAATGATACCACCTATAAATATAATGCATTTACAAGAAAGTGAAACCCTAGTTTAGTTTTGCCTCTCTTTTTCCTTTTCTCCTACTCGGCCGAATACCAACAACCCTTTGGTGTCGAGTTTTTGTTTCAACCAAGTTAAGGTATAACATGTTCTTGTCTTCCTTTGATGTACCTTACATTAATATATTGTAATATGTTTTGTTTAGTCGATGTTTGCGTTTTATTTTTGTGGCCGAACCGTGTGAAACCAAACAAGGCAAACCCTAATGATTTAAACCTAATAAGTATTAAAGAGTATGTTACGTAATAAGTATTATTGAATCGGATTATGAATATGTCGAGTTACATAAGAACCGAACCATATGTATTAAAACCGAACCACATATAAAGTTTTTAAATATGTATTAAACGAGTAAAGGTCATGTAAACATAAACCCTAGTTTGATATGTAAACCGAATAAGGTATGCCAAACCCTAATGGTTTGTGAATCGTGTCTCATATGCGTGCGTTATTATAAGTCAAGTGAACTTGTAAATGTGTAAACGTGTAATTAATCCGAGTAATAAGTAACTTGTATGTCACATAAAATCATAAACGTGTATGGTGAAATATAAAAGGAAAGATTGTTTTCATTACGTGTTAGGTTAAGTAACGAGTCATTAAAAGACGTAACATGTAAGTAAATGCATATTAATGAGATATTAAAGAATGAGAAAACCCTAGAACATAAATGAGAGTCGATTAAGGTTTGAAGCTAAGTACAATAATTCGTTATTTCATGTGTGAGTTATGACGTTTAAACTATTCTCACATTTAACCCTAAACTTTAATAAATGACATAATGAACCTTAATCTATGATATTGTTATTAAAACACTTAAGTCTTATTTAATTATAAAACCCTAAAGTATTAAGATCATTAAATATACTAAGTATGAACGCCAAATATTAAAAGATCATTTCGACGATTATGGAATCATAAATAACATGTACGACCGTTAATGTGTATAGGTTACGTGAAGAAGGAGTAATCCTTTGCTTTCCTTGTTTCTCGCCGATCATTTGCTTTGGAATAAGGTACGATATTCGACCTTTTCAAGAAAGGTTTCTTATAACGTTTTCTTTTCGTTAGCTTTTGTATTAGGATTTCCTAAGCCTTTGCTATGAACCCTAATGTGTCTATTTGAAATGTGCTTATCCGAACTTTGATTTTGAATCATAAAACATTGATTTTGAACTATATGATATGAAAACTTTGATTTTAAAAACATGATTAAACATTTGATAATATATGATCTATGTCGGTTTGACATTCTAATTTGACCTAAGATAGTTTGACACCGAGCCAATTATTAACTAGTCATGGGGTTCCATGTCCGTGTCGAAGAATGCACTTCTTACATGACTCTAGGGCGAGAGTGAAGTTCCGCCACGTCCCTTATCTCGTTATTTGTTATGAGCTCAAGTTATATTATATTATCAATATATGTTTGTGGGCGTATGGGTGCATCCTAGATCATTGTATGTTATATATTATATGTTATATGCTATATGTTATCGATGATTGATCTTTGCGTGCATGCACGTCCTTCATAACTCTGTAGGTCTCCCTACAAATGTTGCCTTATGTGAATATGAATATGAATATGTTTATGATATGGCATATGTGTTTGGGCTCGAGGTAGTTAGCTATAAACTTATTATATTATCCTGATTTATCTATTGAAATGATTTTGATTTGATATCTTTCTTTCACTATATTTCGTATTCATTTTCGTTTCGTATTAGTTTTGCTTGTATATCTGTTCACTGGGCTTTCGAAGCTCAGCCGCATTTCTTTTCTTCCGCATCAGGTATCTAAGTATTGGAGCTGGGTATTGCTTTGGGATGAGTGCTGTGTGGACTTACCTTAGAGATTTTAGCTTTGATCTTATGATGCCATTTAAGACTTTATATTTTAGACATTTCATTTGAGTTTATTTTTCCATTTGGGACCTATGTATTGAAGTCATTTGACTTGGATTATTTCAATATTTATGTTGAGATTTCTTTTGGATATTTATGTTTGCTTTGATATGACACCATTACTTGTGATTCCTTTACCCTTGTCGGGTCGGGGCGTTACAATAAAACAATAACCATTCAAAACCATGTCAAACCACACAATAACCATGTCAAAACGCATAATAATAGTTTCAAAAAAAACATTCGAATCATCAAAACAACACAACCTTGGCTCTGGTACCAATTGTAGGATCGTGAATATTATGTTGTTGGATGATTCGGGTGGTCTAGGATTGTGATTAAACAAGTAAGCCATTTTAGAGAGATGAAGAGAGTTGAGAGGAGGTTCTTGAAAGAGAGTTGCTATATGAAATGAAAGGTTTATTCAAAGAAGCCACACCCCTTCCATGGATGGAAGGGGTATTTATACTTACAAATTACACGACCTCCTATCGGCCTGTGGATCAGGCATACAGTGGGTAAAGACCCGTCTTTCCTCCACGGTGTTGCTCTAAACTAAACTACGCTACAAACTAACTAATAAACTACTAAATAACGTAAAAATGACAAATCGACGAGCTAACATATGCTAGACCATTATTGGGGTGACCGACTCTTTAACATGGAATTTTCAATTCCTAACAAGGCAACACAACTATGGATGATCCAGAGAGATTTGCTGTGGCTGATGATCTCAAAGAAAGCTCGAAGATCATCAAAGATGTGGATCAGTTCAAAGGCCTCCACAAAAGTACAAAACTATGCGGACTTTGAAGAATCACTACTAATGCACAAAGATTGCGGAAGTGAAAAATTCAAGTCTACGAGCTCAAGAACGAAGTCAAAGATAGAATGCTAGGAAGCAAAATCTATTTCATGGGATGACCTCCCTTAGGGTGAGATTGTTAGGAATTGGAAATTCCATGTTAAAGTGTCGGTCATCCCAATTATAGTCTAGCATATGTTAGCTCGTAGACTTGTAGTTAATTACGTTATTTATTAGTTAGTTAATTAGTTTAGAGTAACATCGTGGAGGACGGACGGGTCTTTACCCAATGTATGCCTGATCCACATCCCGTAGGTGGCGTTATTTGTAAGAACTATAAATAGCCCTCTCCACATGTGGAGAGGGTTTGGTGCTTTCATTTCTCTTAATCATACAACTTTTTTTTCTCTCATCTCTTTCTCTCTCTAGAAAGTATCCCACCCATCTCTCTCTCTCTAAAACCTTCTTGTTTGATTCAATCTTTATACAAGTTCTTTGATTAAAACAATAACCAATATCCTACATAGTGTTATCTCCAGAGTATATTACGTAGAAGGTCTTGGTCTTAACTTATTTTCTGTCGGTCAATTCTGTGATTCTGATCTAGAAGTGGCCTTCAGAAAACATACTTGTTTCGTTAGAGAACTTGATGGTAAAGAGCTTTTAAAAGGAACACGTGGTTCAAATTTATACACCATCTCTATCGAAGATATGATGAAGTCTTCTCCAATTTGCTTGTTGTCAAATGCTTCGAAAACAAAGTCATGGTTATGGCATCGCTGTCTCAATCACTTGAACTTCGGCACCATCAATGATCTCTCGTAAAGGACTTAGTTGTAGGTTTACCTAGACTAAAGTATGAAAAGGATCATCTTTGTTCAAGATGCCAATTAGGAAAAAGCAAGAAATATGCCCACAAACCCAAACCTACAAACTCGATTCTGAAGTTCTTCATACAATTCACATGGATTTATGTGGACCCATGAGAGTGAGAATATCTTTGGAAAGAAATATGTGCTAGTCGTGGTTGATGATTACTCTCGATTCACAGGTTAAGTTCTTAAGGACAAAGGATGAAACTCCGGATATCATCAACAAACTTATCAAACAATTGCAGGTTCGACTTAACAAAATTGTCAGAATCATTCGAACCGAAAATGGAACTGAGTTTGTTAATAAACAACTTAGTAAGTTTTATGAAAGTATTGGAATCAGTCATCAAAGAAGTGTTCCACGAACTCCTCAACAAAACGGTGTAGTTGAAAGACGAAATCGAACTCTTGTGGAAGCCGCAAGAACAATGCTGATTTACTCAAAGGTTCCAATGTTTCTCTGGGATGAAGCCATTGCCATTGCATGTTACACACAATATCGATCCCTAATTCACACTGCTCATGGAAAAACTCCATATGAACTTGTCCACAATAGAAAACCTAATCTCTCATTCCTTCGTGTGTTTGGTGCATTATGCAATCCAACTAATGAGGGCCAAGACTTAGGCAAGCTTAAAGCTAAAGCGGACATTGGAGTATTTGTAGGATATGCACCAAGCAGAAAAGGTTATCGAATCTACAACAAGAGAACCCGAAATATCATGGAAACAATTCACGTTTGTTTGATGAGTGATCGGTCAAATGGCTCCGGGACAATTTAGTTCGGACCGCATTTCAACCTTTAACAAGTAGTTCCATCAATTCTACTCTTGTTTCTAATCCCTCACCAGCAACTCCTTATGTACCTACTTGAGAGGATGATTTGAAGAAATTATTTGATCCAATGTTTGATGAACACTATGAACCAAGTGTTAATGATATGTCAGTTCCATCAACAGAGGCTACCTATATCCTTGTCAATGAAGTTTACCCTTCAGTTTCAATGTCATTAAGTCAAGAAGCGCCTGCTACTCATCACTCTGTCTCATCAACAAATCATCAATCATCGAGTGTACAAAATGGAAATGTTGCTGCCGTTACAGATGATGAAAACCATTTTGCTCCTCCAGAAGATGAACCCTTTGAGAACATATTTTCTCCTGAATCATCATCAGAACCATCATCATCGGAGATATAAACTCGCTACTTCACTTCCTCAACAACAACCACATGAACATCTTAAGAAATGGACACATGATCATCCATTGGACAACATCATTGGAAACCCTCTCGTCCAGTATCAACACGGAAACAACTTGCAACCGATGCCTTATGGTGCTTCTTCAACTCCATACTCTCTAAGGTCGAACCAAAAGATGTTAAAACTGCCATGAATGAAGACAGCTGGTTCAATGCCATGCAAGAAGAAATTCATGAGTTTGATCGACTTGATGTATGGAAATTAGTACCTGCTCTAGATTGTGCAATGATCATTGCTCTAAAGTGGATCTTCAAAGTGAAGCTTGATGAGCATGGCGACGTATTAAAGAACAAGGTTAGGTTGGTTGCAAAAGGATACCGTCCGGAGGAGGGTATTGACTTTGAAGAATTATTTGCTCCAGTTGCTCGTATCGAGGCGATCAGAATCTTCTTGGCTAATGCTGCAAGTAAGAACATGGTAGTCTATCAGATGGATGTAAAGACGGCGTTTCTTAACGGAGATCTTAAAGAAGTCGTTTACGTCAGCCAGCCTGAAGGCTTTGTGAATCCAGAGCATCCTACTCATGTCTATCATTTGAAGAAGGCTCTATACGGTCTTAAGCAAGCTCCAAGGGCATGGTATGATCGCTATTAAAGTTTCTTCTATCTACCGGATTCAAAAAAGGAGCGATTGATCCGACATTGTTCACCGAAGTCGAGCAAACATTTAATTCACGTTCAAATATATGTTGATGATATCATCTTTGCCTTGACTGACGCCAATGAGTGTGACCGTTTTTCAAATGAAATGGGTTCAAAATTTCAAATGTCAATGATGGGAAAAATGTCATTTTTCTTGGGATTACAAATTTCACAAAGTCCCGGAGGAATTTTTATAAATCAATCTAAATATGCAAATGAGATTATAAAGAAATTTGGATTTGATTCTAGTGACCCTGTTGACACTCCCATGATTGAGCGTACTAAACTAGATGAGGACCATTCAGGGATCATGGTAGACCAAACGAAATATCGTAGTATGATTGGATCCTCGATGTACCTCACACCAATGAGACCGATATTTTGTTCGTTGTATGCATGTGTGCTAGATACCGTGCTAAGCCTACCAAAAGCACCTTGAAGCGCTTAAGCGGGTCTTTCGGTATCTCCAAGGAACCATCAATATGGGACTTTGGTACCAAGGACACCGGTATGTCACTAACGACCTATGCGAGATCTTGATCATGCAGATGTCAAGATACTCGTCGAGCATGCGTGAGGTGCTTAGTTTTTGGTGATAAGCTTGTGAGTGGTCTACAAAGAAGC
The DNA here is from genome assembly GCA_022545495.1 of Chrysanthemum lavandulifolium. Lineage (NCBI taxonomy): Eukaryota > Viridiplantae > Streptophyta > Magnoliopsida > Asterales > Asteraceae > Chrysanthemum > Chrysanthemum lavandulifolium. Next base: position 160,605,648 of record CM040244.1, on the reverse strand, counting down.
AAATGAGTACTTCTATTTCCTCTATAGAGGTTGAATACATAGCCATGTCATCTTGTTGTGCTCAAATCCTATGGATGAGATCCCAATTATCGACTATGGCTTTGAATTCAACAAAATCCTTTGTATTGTGATAATAAAAGTGCTATTGCTCTCTTATGCAACAACGTACAACACTCAAGAGCAAAGCACATCGACATTCGACATCATTTCATCAGGGAACAAGTTGAAAACGGTGTGGTGGAACTATACTTTGTAAGGTCTGAATACCAGTTAGCATACATCTTCACCAAAGCTCTTCCTAGAGAACGTTTTGAGTTTATCCTTCCACGTCTTGGGCTAAAGAGTTTACAACCGGAAACACTCAAGCATCTTAAAGAGGAAGACGAGGAGTAAAGGTCTTTACTCATCTATCTCTTGTAAATATCTATTCGAAAAGTAAAATACAAAATTACAAAACCTTCAAAAACAAATATAAAAATATAAAACTTCCAAAAATCCACAAAAAAATTTTGAAAATCTTGAAAAATTCCAAAAATATTGTCTTTTTGTCATCTTTTCCTCGATTCGATAATATCTACGGACTTTGTGTTGATATTCAAAGAATGTCACGGGTCTTTAGATGTTCTTCGAATGTACATAGTCTAAAAAAAGTGAGGCAGAGAAAAATGGTGGTTTATTGTCATTTCAGGCAGTAACCCGTTTTCAAAGAAAGAACAGAGCCATGCCTTATTTTGTTTTTCAAATTTCATGCTCTGATTCTATAAAAAATTACTTACTATCTAATGAAATCTAATTTCTTTAAAATAATAACTCGGACTCTATTATTGAAAATCATCTGGACTTAACATTTGTCAAAAATATCGATCTCTCAATCAACAACTTATGTCATTGATTGAGGGGGATAATGATTTCAATTAAATCAAAAGGTTATTTGTTATTCAATTGTTTTCAAAAGATAATCATGCATGTTTAATCATCGAAGTTTAAAGTCTCAAAATCTGATCCTAATCGGTTAAAACGTTTTCATAATCAAGTCACAATTCTCCCTAAAAGCTTTCAAAATCAATTTAAATCTACAGAGATCACATATTTTAAATGATTTGATAATTGTGATCGGGGAGATTTTGTGATTTAAATTGATTTAAACCGATAATTGATACATGGTTTTATAAGGATGTACAAGGTCTCCTCCCACATGTGTCAAACGATTTCAAATTTTCCATTCACATGTTGAGGGGAGCATCTATCTTAAACCACAAAGATTTGAAACGTGATCAAATTATTTCAATGTGCGATCTTTTCCTAATATGTGCAAAACATTTTCAAATTTCTATGCACATATTGAGGGGAGCAACTATTTTGAAAACAACATTCTTTATATAACTACTCTTAGATGCAAGCCAACCCCTCAAACATGAAAATTACTTCTATAACAAAATGATGCTTGATGCAAATGTTGAGGGGGAGCTCGTGTTCTAAAATTATCAAAAACAATTCAGGTACAAAATGCTTTGATAATATATCACAAGTATCTGGATTGATTTTCAAATGGTTTTCAATTGGTTCCAATGGAAGATGAATGATACCAAATAGACCGACCAACTTTACTTTATGTATGGTGATACAAGGACGATAAGGTTAGGTATTTGTTCCCATGATCCGCTGTAACCGGAGGGATCTACCGAGGACAATCCACTAGATAGTGTAGAAGTCCTTAGGTATGATGAAAAAGGAGAAATGTGAGATATGGGAAGAGTGCGGATCGAGACAGAGCTAGTATTGGAATAAACCCAACAAGGTTCTAGTTATGAAGTCTCGGTAAGCACTGAAGGGGTTGAAGAATGAAAAAGAATTGAATGTGAAAAGGGTGAAAATAAATAGCCCTTCGATAATTCAACCTTAGGGCAAATACCGGGTTCAATTCATATGCTACTGGTGGTTACTAAGATAACACTGGTATTGAAGACAAGACGTCATGGACCCAGTGACACACTACACTACATCTTCCCAAACTACTCAAGTTTCTTTCAAAAGGACTTGTTTCATACTCACGGGGAACCGACATTATCTATCGACTTTCTCTTAGAGTTTGTTGATATTGAAGAAATAGACCCTCTCCATAGTCTCCGGCATAGAATCCAAATATGCACAATTGAGTCTAGAGCCACGAGATCATCAATAAATCTCATTAGGACACTTTCAATGAAGACTCTCTGTTTCACACAATGTGGAAAGAGAGATTATATCTTGAGTCCTACGCATTATCCTTGTGGTATTGCCAGAACATCTAAGTGATATGTTTACATATTCACAATGAAGATGGAAAGCCTTCTAGAGCCAACATCAAACAAGCTCCTGGTGGGTGGCATGTGAGATCTATCCAATAGATCAATCATGTGACAACTGAACAGAAACAGTGGGGCGATTCAATCTTTTGAATCAATCCTGGTTCAAGTTATGGATTGACGGATACCTTTGATAAACCGGTCGTTGCGCTTAAAAACTTTTTTTCTATAGCACATCGACTGTGTACTAATATTTCAAAATAAAAGGTGTTTATGATTGATAAATGATTTTCATTAAAACCTTCGTTGTATTGCAAAAACAATTTCTATTGAGCAATACACCATTGTTTCTTGTCAAATCTCTTTTCATCAATCGGTGAATTTCAATTACCGGTTCACTCACTCCGAGTTGTCTTCTTTGAGACGCCCAGTTTGAGAACAACTAGAGCAATGCGAAACCTGTCAAGGAAATTCTTGAATTATACCTTATCACAGCGAAGATTTGTATCGATCAACGGGAACCGTGGGCGTGTACCTTAATTCAACGAAGTGTTCAAAGACACTTTCGTGCACTTTATTGCTAATCGTTGTATGCGGTACACCCGACGCTTGCGGTGATCGTAATGATGTCATCAATCCATAGCCGCATGCTCACACTACATATTCATCTCTAAAGATATCATGATAAGTGCATCAATGACTCTAATATTTTCACTCTATGCTTCGCTATCTCACGCCAATATCATGAATCAACGAAAGTTTTCGCTACTCGATGAGAATAAATCATGATCCGAATGTGAGCATGTAGGTCCAAATATGACAACATCACATAATACCAACACCACAAAGGTAGAGTCGAGATTTTTGTTTGTCGATAATCTCAATGCGGCTCATAACTCATCATCACGTGGATCGCTTAAAGACCTCCACTTGAAAGTATCCAAACATGCGAACATGAAGAATCAAAGACTACGAGCTCTCGAGCAAAGAACTTAATCAAGAATCCTAGAACAATCTAATGTAATATCTGTTTGTATTCATTGTAATTGAGGTAACCTCCTTAGGGGGAGATTGTTAGGAGTTAGAAAATTCAGTCGTTAAAGAGTCGGTCACCTCAAGTATATGTATTCGTTAGAAAGCTCGTAGTCGTAGTCAAGTTATGTTAGCAAGTAGTTTGTTATGTAACATCGTGGAGGAAGGACGTGTCTTTACCCACTGTATGCCTGATCCACAGCCCGTAGGTGGCGTTTATTTGTAAGACACTATAAATACCCTCTACCTTCCAAGGTAGAGGGTTGGAGCTTCAATACCATTTTTTTTTGTTTCACATAGTTTCCAACTCTCTTCTCTTTCTCTCTCTAGAACTTTCTCTCTCTAAACATACTTAAACGCCACATGTGATTATGGTTTAGTGTGTTTGTGAAATCCTATAACTTACAGATAACTCACATGCGTGCCTATGACCCAATATGCACATTGCATATTCTATCCCGTGGTATCTTTTTGACTATTTCTTTTTTCCATTTTCTTTACTTTGAAGTTTATTTTATTACATTGAGGACAATACAAAACTTAAGTATGGGGGAGGGATAAAAATAGGAAAAATGATACGATTTTTAAATTTTTTTAGTTTTTAGTCTTATTTTTATTTTTAGGTAAAGTTTTTGGATTCAAGTAGTTAGTAGAAAATCGCCCTTGATTGTCTAGTTGTTTTCGCACGTTATTAAGATATATTTAAAAACAACTTGGGTATTTGAATGGTAAAAAAAGGTTTTTGAAAATTTTTGATTTGGACCAAATTACGAAAGTAATTCATTTGGATTCGATAACATTTACTAGCGCGCATTGTAGCCTTTTTCAACTAAATTGTGAGATTCTTTTTGTATAAAACATATATTTTTGTTTTATATTTTGCTATGAGTGTGCCGGTGATTATGTCGATTCTAGAACTTGTACTTTTTATGCATTACGGTTAAAATCACTCTCGAGTGATAAAAATATATTCAAATGATAAGAGGCAATCGTAGGATTTAACCCAAATGGCCTTCCATTTTACATCTAATATTTTTTGCTAACCACATCGGTTAGTTAACAACTTTATATGGACCCATTTGTTAGTGCTCATTTTTAGCACTAGATACCCTTAGTTACACCCAGCGAGCCACTCGTTTCGTTTTTTTTTTAATCCAGAAAAATACAAAAATATTTTACACCTTAAACCTTAGCCAACCTATGTCAATGTCTATTGGTTTGTTCCTAGTTGTTTGGAGTGTTGGATTGTTTTTGATGATTATGAAGAAGCTACACTTTGTCATTTGTGTGTACCATTCTCCAACAATGATGAAGGAGACGTCTTTCTCATTTTTATTTTTTGTGGTGTATGCTCATACTAAGTGTGGGGAAGTTAAAAAAAAATAAATATATAAAAAGAAAAAAAAATATGGTTATAGTCAATGTGCTATATTGAGTATATTGATTAACCAATGAGCTAAATTAAGTTATATATGTTTGGAGATCAATATGTGAAGAAGAGGAGATTATAATCATTTTCGGGAGTGTGGTTTGTGTGATGGCTAGCAACATGGAGGTTTAGACTTGATTTTATTTTTCTTTTAAAACCAATTTCATAAACTATCCCATGCCTTATCCATACCATTTTATAAACCCAAAGCCTTAACATTATAACCCGAATAAAATCCCTCTTTGATGATTTTATTTTGTTTGTCTTGATACTTGTACAAGCTTATGGTAAAAAGAATTAATCATGACTAGGCATTGAGTGATTTACATATACCCACCAATATATGAGTGTTGAGTGAATTCTTAAAAACATTCGTGAGGTGTTTAGTTATGTTATCTAAAGTCATTTGGTTCATTTTTAAAATTTTCACATATTAAAAGCAAATTAACAATTATTTCTCTTTAGGTGATTGTTAGATTTTTGGAACCACGGTATCGAGACCATTGAAATCGATTTTCATAACTTCTAGACCTACTCGAGGGCGAGTAGAACTTAAGTATGGGGGAATTTGATAACGCTCAAAATGAGTATGTTTTTAGTAGTGTTATTGTTGGTGTTGTGTATGATAATCGGCTATATTTACTCATAATTGTTGCAAAAGTGCAAAAGAAGTGTATTTGTATGTGCATGTAGCCAGATATCGTAAAATATGAAGAAATGAAGATTTCATGTACATTTGGATAATTCTCGAGGAAGAAATTCAAGTGATGAAGCTCATGGACTTAAAGATTAGGAAGCGCAATGATTTCTAAGTGTCTACATCAAATAAAGATCAAGTTTTGTCTTGGAAATCAGCATCGAAAGCAAAGAAAAAGGCACGAATCGAGAAAAGTCAACCAAAGTCAAGATTGGGTGTACGAGAGGCTCACAGCCGATCGGTCGGAGCCCGCAACCGGATCGGCTAGGATGATGGACAAAACGAAACCGGATCGGCTGCGTCGCAACCGATCCGGCTGCAACACCTGGAGTTACATTTTTGGTCATTTATTGTTGCCTTAACTTCTATTAATCATGAGAGGCCGATCATTTCCAGTTAATAACTTGTTTGGGACGTTTTTGGCTTGATAGTTAAGGGTTCTTAGCTATAAAATGCACCTAGACTTAGTAGTCTAGTGTGACACACCCAAAAGAGTAATAGTTTACACCAAAGCTATTACCAACCCTTATTATTCATCCCAAAAGTCTTGTATCTGCTGTAAAACGTCCAGGAGAGTGGTGAGACAAATTCTCATTCATTGTGTAATCATTTGAAGTTGTACGGTTAGGCTAAGACGATTGGAGGCGTGTGGTTGCTATATTCCACAATTTCTAATTCTTGTAATCCAAAGCTTAGGTATTCTATTGAACTTGTAATGAATCTCTATTCTATTGAATTATTTGAATTACCTTGTTACGACTTGTGTTATGTTATGATTGTCATGGAGTAATTCTTGAATATACTTGTGTGTAAGGATGTAGGAAATTGTAGGAGTGTTCTTATATGTGATGCATGTAAATGATCTTATTTAAATGAGTTTGTTGGAAAAACTACTAGTCTTGCTTAATTTGTCGGTAAAACATTTTCAAGAAAAAGGAACGAAAGGATTTCTCTTATGTTTTATTCCAAAAAGTTACGTGACAAACTAGTATGGGGATATGGTGATTGACACTCACCATGTTTACTTATTGAAACAAGACTAGAAACGTTTTCATCACGAAAGGGTCAAAATATTCGTAGGAACAAGTTTAATAAGAACGTTTTCAAAAAAATGAATTTTCTAAAGAATAATCATTAGGCTAAGGACCGAAAGGATTTCCTATATGTTTTTATTCTTAAAATGATTTTTACAAAACATAAACCATGGGTTGGAAATCATTTGCTTATGATTTGTGCATTACATCAAGAGTTTACACCAAGCCTTCATGAACACTCTCTATGATTTCCTATAGACTTCACACAAGTATATGCTTCTCGATTTTTACTAAACCACCACTTTGAAGGAAGCATTGACAAGGTTTCTTGTCTCAAATATTTTAACAAATTAAAACGTAAATCTCTTGGGATGATCTCAACTTACCCACCTTTGCTATCACGACCGAGTATACTTGCTCGTATGTGTTTATAGTAATTGCCGGATAAATGGTGTTTATAAATTTTAAAACTTGCACACGGTGAGCACATCACTGTATCTGCTGCCAGTACAGATAATTCTGCTGCTAGTTCAACAAACCAAAGAGTATGTCCGAAGTAACTGATGCTTGTAGATCTTTTTCGGACGTGGCAACAAGAATACCAAAAGCGACAGAGATTGGTGACGAAATTGAAAAAGATGTGAAGGAACTGGGTACGACAGTTGAACATGACAATATTAGTGCAGATGTTAGTGATGTCATTCATAAATATTTTACAGCAAGTGGAAATGAGGAGTCTCCTCCTGGTGAAACAAGTCAACTGCAAGCTTTTACCAATCATTGTCATGTGACTAGAAGCGTTGAATTGCCATTCAATAATGATGCTGCCAAAGATCTTCTTGGGCCTATTACTCATGATGTGACAACAAAGAACACAACGGTGAAAGAGACAGCGGATGAAGGTGGAAATGATGAAGCTGCAACCACTGCTAGTGTCCCTGCAACCATTGCTGCAACAAATGCTGAAACCACTGCTAGTACAACTCAAACCATTGTCAGTAAACATGTTTAGCAAGTTTAGTTATGAATGAAGGTACTGCTGCTTGTACATCTGTTTGTGCTGGTGCTATAGTTAAAACTGAATTTGTTATTGGAGAAACAATTCAAGCTAAAGATGTTACTAATGCTAGTGACGTGCATACAAGTGTTGAAGTACCAGTAATGAAAGACACAGGTGATGAAAGCGAAAAGCTTGCGACCACAGCACTTGGCCTAGCATGTTTGAAGAGCGCAAGGCCAAATGAGAGAGGAGCTACAATCATAGGAGCAAGTGCTATGAAAGCTATTATTTCTACTGATTCAAATGTCGGTTCTTTTGATATAGGAAAGCGTGCGTTGCTTAAAGGACCAACAAAAACACTTATCTAAGGAAGAAAAAACGAAGTCTGATCACGAAATAGCTGCTAAGATGTAGGATGAAATTTTAAACGAAAAAAATAAAGATGATAAAGTCTTTCAATCGGATGCAGAATTAGCTGCTAAGATGGCTGCTGAAAATGTAACTGAAAAAGCAACAGCTGAAAAAGACCCTCGAGGTGCTCCCAATGCAAAAGACAGAGCAAGGGTTCAAAGGAAAAGAAAGGCGGATGTTGTAGCTAGAGATCAAGCTGAGTTGGAAGATTCGGATTACGCTGTAGCTACAGCTCGAGCTGATGAGATAATGGCAAATAGGATGCAGAACGAAGAAATTGAAAGCCTAACATGTGAAGAGGCAGAAGAAGCTCTTGAGCGAATAGTTGAAGAAAGGCTAAGATTCTTCAGGAAAAAAAGAGCGAAGAAAGGATGGCGAAGCCATCCACAAAGAAAGAACATAAAAGCTTCATGTGTCACTACTTGAAGAACATGGGACCGTATAAACTAGATACCTTGGAGAAGCTATCTTATGATAGAGTCAAAGAAATTTTTAAAATGTGGAAAATGAGGAATAATAAGTTCACTCCTATGAACAAAGAGACAGCTCAGAGAGATGAAGGAAGTTCCCAAAGAGTTGTTGATGATTTAGAGCAAGATCACTCAAAGAGGCAAAGGATTGGTCGAAACCAACGGATCGATAGGTTAAACAGTTTGATGGTTCTTGATACAACGGGACAAAGGATTGGTGCAGTTCATCCGACAACAACATATCCTGCAGTTAAATTTAATTTCACACATGATGGCACTATAATTAGCATCACGAGGTCTGATGGAGTTGAATCTACATTTAACACATTGGGTCAGTTGCTACATTTTATTAATAGACAAGATTTGGAAAGGGTTTGGAGATGTGTTAAAGTTGGCTATAAGGCAAGGCGGCCCACAGGTAACCTGGGATTTGCTTTGTGGTATGGGATGAAGTGCATGTTTGAGCCCGATAGAGAAGATTTTCAATGGAATGAAACACTGGTCAGGAGTTGGAGATTGTACGAAAACTGTAGAGTTCATGTGGTTACTACGCCGACAAGTTATTTGAACATGCTAGATGATGTAGATTACCCTCTAACACCAACTCTAGCTTCAAACATGTTGTTTCAGAAGCTGACTACAAATAAAAGAAGTGAAGTGGCATATCGGCTTCTTGAAAATATTGAAGGAATAGCGCGTATGTAAACTTGAATAATGTAGCCGTTTTTAAATGAAAACTTGCATATTTTGGACGCAAATATCAACTTTGTGTGTGTTTTTCAAATCATTTATATTCAAACTGTCCCAAAAGAACAAAATGGTATTTGCGAATTAAAAGGTTGACTAGTTAAAGTAAAATGTAAATACTAAAATGTCTTGACTCACGGATTGCAGTTTAAATTTTAAAAGTGAAATTTAAAGCGCCGATATAAATGTTTGAGTTTAGTTTGTCAAACGTGCATAAGCAACATTTTCAAAAGCAACAACAGATGTGGAAGCTACATTTTACCAAAAACATGTATATACATACATACCAAACTTTTTGTACAAAAACTTAATTGACATAGGTTATTCAACCCATACATAAACTACAACCACTAAAACAAGTCTACAACGGCTGTGACAGAAGACCGGGGGAGTTTCAACAGCTTCCTAGCGAACTCCCAATTCTTCTTGATATTTTCATAACCATCGTCACCCAAATCGCTGGCCCTGATATACATTTTCTTTAGCGACTTGGAACAAGCAAGTATAAACTTTATTATATGTAATTCATTCTCTGATCTTGGAAAGGATCAAAAAAGCACAGTCTGAATCTGCCCATGGCTGAATGTTTTTGTGTATAAATCTAATTAAACTTGTTCCAAAGGTAAAACACTAAGCGAGTATGCAGCCTGGAAAATCAAATAGTATTGAGATACAAAACCATGCCAATTTACGAATGTTTATTTGATACGTATGAAATAAAGTATTACACTTACTCTGGTTTCCAACATTTTCAAGTTTGGAGATCAGCGAATCATTTGGACGATGAGTGACACGATAACAGTATCGCCAAAATCGACACCTTTTAGATTCAGATTAATGAGGGATACAAACGGCAAAGGGACATTCGTCCTGGAATTACCATCTCGCATCAACTACAACAGGTCGACTTTTGGGTTAGTTTTAAAGATTAAATGTCGTTAGTTTTACACATATCTTTAACATTGTAAAATTTGAAGTGTAAAACTCAAAACGGTCTTACCGTGCAATCGTCAAAATCCAATGTAAGGGTCTCAAGAGATGGAAGTCTTGTCATGTGAAAGATATCGGATGTTGTGATTGTCGTGATATCATTCAAAATAACGAATGACAAATGTAACTTCTTCAAATTCCTAAGACTTGCAATATTCCATAGTCTCATCCCGTTTGTACTATCACGATCCATTCTAAGAGACTCAAGTATGGGACAACCAGCAATAAAACCCCAAACTGTACCAGTTAGAAAATTGACTAAACACAATTCTAAGCTCAATAAATTTGAAAAAGTACTAAAAAACACCAAACTAGGAAAAGCACAACAATGAATTTCAAGATGTTTCAATTCCATACGAGAGTAAAGTTGGGTTGGCAATGTAACTGGTTTTCCATACCAGTTTCTAATTGTCAGGTCCTCAATTCCTTGCAGTGCCAAAAAAATAAGACAATCACGAATCTCTTCATAATTCAAGTCTTCCATTCCAGACAACGGTTTGGTATCCACAGAGAAGACAAACTTTTTATGGGACCCGTAAGCTGATTTAAAAGTCTAGTAACATGCCTCCCGTCAAACTTAGTTGTTAAATAATAAAAGAAATCCTCATCAATTATGACTTCGGTGAGCAAAGTCCACTTAAACCTCCAGTTTGTAGATAAACTAGAGGTGCTCACCGCTTCTTTTATTGGAAACCGATTCAAAATGTTACTGATCACTATATCTGGCATGTTGCTAATATAATCTCTTATATTGGTGATAACATTAGCTCGAAAAGACATGGTTTTCAAGGAAATTTTGTTGGTTTTTTGAATTCTCGATAGGAGCCTTTGGATAAGGGTTTTTGATTTGCAATTGATGGTCAGAACGAGGGTGTGTTATTATGATCATTAAATGTGGTTGTTGGGTTGGTTCCTTGATTCGCGCGCCCAAGATACAAGCTTTTCAAGTTTGGTCCCTAAAATATTACGTAGTGGTATATTTTAGTAAGCCATGGTAATATGCAGTGGCGGACCTAGGCGCAAAACTAAGGTAGTGCCTTCCAATAAAATAGTTAAGGCAAAAACATAAGGGCAAAACCTATTACACGATCAATGTGCTGTGACGTGTCAAGCCGGGTCGGGTCCAATTTAACATAACTATGTTAATAAAATGATAAATTCAAACTGTTTATAAATAAGTCAATATAATTGCCTAATTGTTAATACCTTCGACTACATTTTTATATCAACGTCCGAAACTATTTTATAGACCATAACTTATTCTACAAACATCAACATCTTCACTTTGACGTAAGCACATAAAGGCATCAGGTTATCAGATGTGTAGAGTTACATTCATTTGAGTTGATTATTTTGAACTTTATGCGACATTTCTAAACGTAAAAAAATGCTACACTGCTTTTATGCTCGATTACTTAAATTAAATATCTCAAATTATAAAATGAATTGGTTGTATACTTACAACTGCTAGTTATTTTTACTACTGCTAGTAAAAATGAATTGGTTGTATACTTACAACTGCTAGTTATTTTAACTAATGCTAGTGATAGAAGACATCAACGTAATGATGCCACAGTCGTTAATGTTGTTGTGTATGGCCGTGTTTCTGCTGCCCGTGTGTAGGTGCTGCTGTTACCATTCTTGACCTGAAAAGGCACATGTTGGTTTACAGCTGGTAGTGGTATACTCACAACTACTAGTTAATTTTTCTACTGCTAGTGATAGAAGACCTCAACGAAATGATGAAATAGTCGTTAATGCTGTTGTGTATGGCCGTGTTTCCGGTGCCCTTATGTAGGTGCTGCTCTTACTATTTTGGGCCTGAATAGGCGCATAGTCGTTTACTGCTGCTAGTAGTAAAGTTACAACTGCTAGTTAAATTGTACTAGTGTTGAATGTTAAAGCTGTTTTTAGTAAGTGTGAATAGTCACTAGTTGGTAGTTATTAGTAGCTTGTAGAATATGAATTGTACGACTAGAAGGACTCCTTGGTTTATAAAAGTAGTCCATAGGGAAAAGAAGTTGCCCTAAGTACAACAGTTAGTTGCCAAATTGATTTTTGGAAAGAACTGCTAGTTGCCCAGATTAAATAAACATGGATAATGGGATTACAGAACAGAGGAAAAAATAAATACGTTGACATACAACGTTTAATACAGACAACCTACTACATATTATGATTACTACATAATTATAAGTTTAATGGTTACATATTATATAACCACTTGATTTATAACATTCAGCGAGTAAGAAAAAGCTAACCACTCCATGCTTCCTTCCCATACAGACAACGTACTAAAACCACAAAGATTCATTCCCATTAAGCATGATCCCTAACTTCAGGCGAACAAACCTATTGAAAATGCCCTTCATATATCATTAACCAAATAAAGTGATAATGTTTAAAAGGAAGATCAATAGAATGGTAAGTTAAAAATAAAACATACTATACACAGCACGCTTTGTGTGATTTAACAAAAAAGAGATTCTTTGTATGGGGTGATGTAGAAAGATCCCGCATCTCCTAACGTTCCCATGGTGACAAATAATTCAAGTTCTTTGTTGTACACAAATACCGAGTGACCCAAATGATTGCCGTTGTACGCTTTCACTATTGGAGCCTGATACTTTGTAAACCCAAGCAAATGAACTGAAACTAGGGTAGGGATGGTGAATAGGCTTCTAAATGATCTTATGGAAGAACCATTCACGTCCAAAAACCATCCACAAAACAATGGCATATCTTCACCAATGATCATCCCAAAAATCACTAGAGAGGTTCCAAGATCGGAAACATAGAATGGAACTGGGAGTTCAGTTTTTAAAATCTGCGGTATATCTATAACTTTAAATTGGCTGGTTACCAAATCAAAAGAAATCAGCATATAAATCTTGTACATAACACCATCCTCATTAGTTAACTTTTCACTCCTAGTCCAATAGATAAAATGACCTACAACTGCCTGAGTTTTACGTTTCAATTTGATTGTTTCACGAGGGGGTGGAAATTTTCAAGGCGTGTCCACCTTAATGAGTTCAAATAAAAGACAGACACATACCAGAAACCACTTTAGAAAATAGGATAGGAGACCTTCACGATCGTCGGGTCAAGAGTGTCCGGACGGACGCCAAAACCAAAACAAATCTTTTGACATTCAATTTTATGCGTGTAAAAAGGGACAAATACTGCAAGTGATTTTTTGATTGACGGGTTCCAAATAATAGACATTAGATTAGAACCATAAACAAAACACGAAAGACTATTAGAATTGCCAACTGCAATCATAGATGAAAGCATTAAATCAGTATGAAGTACCGTAGCGATTAGATGTTTATCTAAAGCTAACATAAAACCTTGGTGACCCTGATCGAATGTTAGCGTAAAAAAACACTCATCGTTACGATGAACACCATAACTAAAGATGAAGCTTCCACAATCTATACTAGCCTTCCATAACTTGCAAACACTATGTAGCTGGAGTATAGACTTAGGAGGTAGCCTACGGATGATATCTAGTTGAACATCCAGTGGAATATTGTCAGACATTTTGTTAAACAAAAGCAGAGAGATTGGGATAAAGATATGAAGTGAATAGACCAAAAGAAGAAAGAAATATTTTGTTAAACAAAAGAAGAAAGATTTGTATTGAAGAAAAATATTGGGAACAGAAGACATTAAAGGACATGTACCTTGATGTACTTTAGGGCAACCAAATATTAAATTCTGCTATATACCAAATATTAATAAAGTATACATAACCCATATAGAATTGGTTTGAAAACCATAGGCCTTTTTGTGTATGTGCACGGGTATTTACAAAAGAAATACCGTTGACTTAAAAAAAATATAATAATCGACTAATATATAACACAAGTAAAAATACCTATAGTAAAAATTGAAAGAAAAATACTTCACAAGTCAACATTTGACAATAATTATGGGTCTAACGGACATTAAGGATCGTACCTTGAAAGACCGCTAACAATTTTTGTATTCAACCTTGTGCTTCCAGAAGTATTCAAGCATCCGTTCACGGTAAGCTAACGCTGTTTCAAGAGGGTCGTCTACTTCCAGAGGCTGGTTACGGAGCAATCTGTACAAAATAATGCATACCCATACTCCGCAATCGCCATATACGTCTGATTGTTGTGGGACTTTTGGACACTGGTATGTGATTATATAATCCCCGGTGATATGCCCTTACTCTGCAGTACCCCCAACCTTTGTTAGGTACAATTTAAGCTGTTTTTGTAACTTTCTCCTCAAACCTCGCCACCACCGTGCACCTTCTCCGGCTGACCTGAGAGTGTCATAAAAGTAAACAACTCCAGTTTGGATATGGAGCACACCGAGACACCAGTGTTTTTCATTTTCATTCACAGGAAAATACACCTGATATATAAAACAATTACATAATATTATAAGCTGTTTATAACAGTACTGCTATATGTACAGTAAGAGTCTGCCAAACTGACCTTTTCAACATCTCGCCAAGCCACAGGGTATGTTGTGCCATCTAAATAAGTGGTAGGCATATTACCATCTAGGATTTGAGTGCAGAAATTACACCCTGCCAAAGCCCAATCTGCATCGCCTGGTATAAACAACCACATCAAATCAACCCATACATCCAAGTGCTGCGGACATATAAAGAAAATCAAAACTGTTAACATTCGGATCCTAAGTAACAAAACGAAATAATAAACAAGTGTAGTAGACCAGATAGGCATCAGGTATACTCACTAAGTCATTAAGCCACCCGCCGGTGCAATCTTCAACACATGCCAAGGCTACCCAAAAACGCCTAGAAGCAACAACGGCACCGGAGCCCCAAGGAAACCTATAAAGTAATGCTTTTTTAAGCTTTAAGTAGTTGCGAAGGTAATTAGGAACAATAACCTTCTTCTTGTTGCATTTTCGGTGTCGTAAAGTTCTGAACAAATTCCCGAATATAAATATATATATATATATATATATATATATATATATATATATATATATATATATATAGGAAAGTGAATATGGGGCTGTCTCACATCTAAGTTTACATGCGAAACCTTTAAAAATTATGTGATTTTAACAAGAAAAACGTCAAATCTATATCATTTCTATTATTTTATTCACGATATTAGTTTTTCTCTTGATTGCATCACAACATAATTTAAGTTGGGTTCACTTTGATACTTGCTTTTTTCTACATCATATTGTAGGGTGTCTCTATTAAGTAACCAATTAGTTCCAGATTCAACAATGGTTTGATTTAATTCACCATTAAAAAGTGTTTCACTACGCATACATTAATTCCACTAGTCAATTTATGGTAAAATAATAATAAAAATAACGTAATTTTTAGTGATTTGGAATGGTTTCGCATGTAAGCTTAGATGTGAGACAACCCCATATTCACTTTTCCCTATATATATATATATATATATATATATATATATATATATATATATATGAATAACATCAACCCAATGATAATGATGTTAACAGATTAACAAACAGAACCTACCTCTACAAACGGTTCAATTGTGGGCGAATAGAAGTGACTAACTGGACGCGTTTTGGGGTTTCTGGATGTTTCCTAAAAACATCTTTGAAAAATAAGCAGACAAACAAAAAATATTCGTTTCCATTACAATTTAGGTTCTTTACATCTGAACCGGCAACCGGGATAATAGCCTCGTTAATGACACCGTGCGATCTTGTAAGACGGCGACAAGGAGTAGCTGATGCTTTTGATAGCCCATTTGGTGAATTGACAGACCCAACCAACTTCGTAT
Source organism: Chrysanthemum lavandulifolium (assembly GCA_022545495.1). Taxonomy (NCBI): domain Eukaryota; kingdom Viridiplantae; phylum Streptophyta; class Magnoliopsida; order Asterales; family Asteraceae; genus Chrysanthemum; species Chrysanthemum lavandulifolium. The sequence continues at coordinate 160,589,767 of CM040244.1, read as the reverse complement.
AATGTTTTATAATGCGCTTTTGTTTACTGAGGTTGTCGTTCAATTTTACTCTTTTTCTTTTGTGCGTATTCTTATCGGAGAAAATTTCTTCCAACGGAGGTTTGTCATTAGGACCTACCACATTTGCAGATGACACTTTGTTGGGTTTAACCTGAGATTTAGGGGCTTCAACGTCTTTCTTTGTTGGTGTTTCTTCTTGGCTAACCACAACAACATCAATGTTACTGGATTGAAGGCCAACAAACGAATTTTTCTCAATCACATCCCCTTCTTGATCATCACAATCCATTAAATCTAAAGACGGAACACACAATGTTTTATCGACGCTTTTGTTGAAATTATCTTCGGAGGAAACAGGTCCCAACATAGGTGTGTCATTTTGGCCTACCACATTTACATATGGCAGGTTATTGTCTTTAAACTGAGATTTGAAAATATAGTACGTTAAAACAGCACATTAAAATCTTTTATTTATCGGCGTTGTTTTACTGATAATGTAGGTAGGGACCAATCGTTACCATAATCCAGTTCCTGATGAATTTTAAATATATATACATAAGTAGGGACATATGTTATACTTGATATTTAAACTTTAAATGAAAGATAACATACAATAATGGGGTCACTGGCTGTTTTAGTTTCCTCGTTAGGTGTAACTGGTTAAAGTTGAGTACTACCTTCACCTCCATATTCCATATCAGGACATGTTTGGGTCATGGCACAAGCTTCTAGAAGAATCCCAAGGTTACATGGTTGCATTTCTTTAAGCCCATCATCATTGTCAATGTCCGTTGCATGGTCCGCATCGACGACCTTATCCCCGTTAGGGCCTAGAATATGACACGACGTGGCCTGTAGCGACCATGTGGAATGACCTTATTGTCTTTCACCCACCAAACTGAGCTTTTAGGATAACTCTCCAAAATCCAAATCTGTAATAGCCACAACTGTCATCTTTAAAACTGTCTAGTTATGTAGTTATCATTTTTGAAAATGTTTCAAGGTTTAACAAAGTAAAGGTCACCTGTTTAGGATGAAACAATACCTTTATTATTACAATTACAAAAAAATCACAAACTAAAAAGTGTTATAACATTGTTGTAATCTAAATTACGGGTAACTTTTATATTACTTGTATACAGAACAAAACACCAGCATTTCATAACAATAAAACAACAACATTATTTATAGGTACTTTTTGAATGAATAAGTAATAGCACAAAAAAATAGAATAAAAAACTTTTAATAACCTATTTTCTAAAGAAATATGTTATCAAAGTTAGACATACATACATTAGTACAAACTACTGAGAATTCTAACCTTGAAAGCCCAAGCAAACCCGTATAGATTGTATGTGGTACTGAACTTTGGGTTTTTTTTCCATTTTAACAGATAATATTTTCTTTGTATATGAACAATATTGACAGTCATTTGATAAATTTATGCCACATATATTAACCCCAAGGAAATACATTCCAGGCTTCAAAATCGTCAGCCAAGGTTAATAAGTGATTATGGATGTAATTCATGTCTTCTTTTCCCATAAACACTAGGTCTGCAACTACCAACAGACACACCCTAACAGCATCCTCATCAGAAAGAGATAACCACCTTTTTCCATCCTTTTTTCTATCATTAACAAGTTCCAAAATATCAATGGCATGTACATTTGTTATACCATTAGGCGTTTTTTCAGGAAATACACGATCACAAAATGCGCTAGATCGTTAAATCGGTTTTGAAACTTTGCCAAATCGAAACCCTGTTATCAGAAAAAATTCTTTCCATCCAAACCTTAACGAATGATCCCCAATTTTTGAATGTTAGTGGAGGGGAATTAGACGAGATGTTAGAAACATATACCTGATGTTGCAAAACGTACTGCATTAGAAGGCAGTCATTATCGCATAACTTTATATCCAACCATGGACCAAAAACTATTTTCCTGAACAACCTTTCGCGGTTTTCGTTCTTTGACAAACAGAGTTTAATATCTGGAAGCAACTTCAATGTAAAACGAACTGCAATTTTACAATTGTACAACTTTAATGTGGAAAACTAGAAGGGGGGGTTGAATAGTTTTGCCAATTAAAACTTGTTTTAAACTATTTAGATCGACTTATGTCAATCTATTAGGATGTGTATTGGATGTTGATAAACAAACATATAGAAGTATGTAATGAAAAGATAAGAGTAAGAAGCACAAAACCACAACGCAAGTATTTATAGTGGTTCGGCTACAAGGACACCTTCCTTGCCCTACTCCACTCCCCGAGTCACCTACTCGAGAGTTCGTAATCACTACACGACACCAACTTCTTTTGGCGGAGAAGCCTTCACAACGTTGCCTACTCTTTTTCCGGTACTAGGCTCACCACCGGGTTCTTTCACACCAAGGTGAACCACACCTACCACAACGTCGCCTACCCTTTATCCGGTACTAGGCTAGATACCGAGTTCCATTACAATGGAGGAACTACCACCCAACACTACACCAACGACTAATCCCAAAGGAGACCACCTCCTTATTACAACATCATCAAGGATATGTATATCCTTGGATCTAATGCTAGTCTATCTTGTACATCGAAACACACCATATCGAATGTACATGTAAGGCACCTTTCACTAATGCCTTTAACTAGATCTTCAAGACACCATTCACTAATGTCTTGTGACTTGACTTCTAGGCACCCTTCACTAATGCCTATAATACGGACGATCGACACCTTTCACTAATGTCTTCGTCTTGACACTTGGGACATCTTTCACTAATATCTTCAACACTACACTTCTTAGAAGAAAGAAACGAATCATCAACAAGAGGACTTCAGTCGTCTTGATGATGAGGAAGCATGGCAACTCATGGACTTGAGCTTGCTTGACTTCAAAGGTGGTGATCTCGCCTTTATGAGGAACCTAGAGAATCACACAAAAACAAAACTACAAACATAGATCACTTGGATCTGGGGTTAGAGAGTTTTAAACTCAAGGAGAAAGTATGTGAGGAAGGGGTGAGAAATAATGAAGAAATGGCTCACTATTTATAGAGAGAAAAGCTCATCGTTCCCGGATCCCACGGATCCCTCCCACAAGGGATCCGTCTAGCGTAAAGCTAGGGATCCGTGGGACGCTCCTCTTTACCCATGCGTATTTTGATCATGGGTCATGGGTCATGGGTTATGGGTTGATCCATGGTTTTCTTATTAGATACAATGTATCTCATGAGTTCAATGTACCTAGTCAAGTGGGTATGGGTCAATACCATGGGTTATGGATATCATCCATATATGACATAAGCATGATGTCATGCAATGGGTTATGGGTCAAGCTCCATGGATATGGTTCATGGACTTTGGGTTGTACCCAACTACATTCAATGTATTTGGTCAATGGGTTATGATACTTAAGTTTCTACCCATTTATATTACCCAATATACTACATACTAGTTATGTGTATATTTTACCCAAATATGTAAACACTAGTTGTTGTACATATTTAATACTAAATCATAAAACACTTATACTTGTTTTAGTGTTTTATATGAAAAAGTAAGTGTGTTAGAAACTATTAGTTCAAACTAATTACGTATTTTATTTGTTTCGTTAAAATGATTTTACGTTTGTTATCGACAAAACATTAGAAGATCGTAAAATACAAATAAACGTTTTTACGGCTTATTTGTATTAACAATCTCCCCCTTTTTGTTGATGACAAAACATAAAATTATTTTATGGAAAAGCTAAAATTCTTAAAGGTTTGAATTTGTAGTTTTTACTTTCTTCTCTCCCTTTTTGTCGAAACAAAAAGAGCATCGAAAGGAGACTAACACATTGTTTTAGGAAAAACATGTGAAAAATAGAAAAGAAAGAAAAAGTAAAGAGCAAGTAACGGGAAAGGATCTCGTCTTTACTCCCCCTTGACGAGTCCATCCCTATGTAAGGGCGTCTAAAAAATAATACTAAGCTAGTTCATTTGCAACTAAGTTTGCAAAAGATTTCGTCTATGTGACGAATGTGCTCCCCCTTGATGATTGCAATTTCGCAAAGGGATGTCATAAAATGTAATCCTAATATTGCAAGTAATTTTGCAATGTATTGCTTTGACACAAATCTCCCCCTAGCTTAAGGGTGTCAAAGTCTTCATGTGTAGATTGAATAACTACAAAACAAAGGTTAGAAAACAAGTATAATGCATAATTTCCTGCAAATATGATCCAAGTTAGTAGAAAAAAATAGTTTTGTGTATCACAGATCCCACGGTTCCCTCCTTGTAGGGATCCGTCTAGGAAAATTTAAGGGATCCGTCTGGCTGATGATTGATTTTAGCAATGGTGATATAACACATTATGTTAATATCAAAGTGAGATATGTATTATACAACATAATCATATACTCAGAAATATAGCAAGTAGCATGTATTTTCATTTAATAAAACTAGAGATATGATATACATGACTCTAAAAACTAAGAAAATGATCGATACATGACTTTGAATTACTAGACTTATCTAAGTAAGGCTTGAAACTAGGACACCACTAAAATCCTCTAGCTCATGTTTTTTTAGGTTTAATCTCGTCGAAACGTTCGAGGAAGTGATAGAACATGAAACGTTGGTCTTCTCGTACTTTATGTACCAAAATTTCAACATGTTGACAATGATAACAATCTTTGTCATGGCTAGGCAGTGGTGGTGGAAGAAATGAAATTGCTTGATGCCAAGGATCAAGTGAAGCGGCTTGTGGAGCCTCAAACGATGGAGGGATTGGTGGAGGCGCATTTGAAGATGGCTCGACCAAGAATGATGGTGGTAGTAGAGAAGTGTCAACTTCCATATGGTCGGGTGGTTGACTTTGATGATTTCTCATAATCCAAATGGGATTATATGATGGTGACGGCGAAAAGGAAGCCGGAGCTAGTGTTGACTCAACACCTTAATTTTGTACCATTATTCCTCCTAATGAGGAAAATGTTGCCAGTGGAGGAGGATGAGACGGCCTAAGAGGCAAATCCTCTAAATTGTAGAGGTATGGTGATGATAGTGGAGTTGTAAATGAGATAGCTCTAGGAACCAATGGTGATGGTTTGGTGGAGATGGGATTGTTTGGCGTAGGAGGTATGGTGGTGTTTGGCATAGGTAGTTTTGTGGGTACTATCTTTTTAGGAATTGGTTTGATTGGTTGAGTTGGTGGAGGAGGAATCCTTGCATTTGTGGACTTGACCAGAGATGATTCGGTTGAAGAGATTTCGTATACAACACGAGCAATTTTCTTGGGTGGTTCTTTGGTGGATAAGTTGCTATTCGGAGTTTTCCTCATGATGAAATGATTTCAAGAGGTTTGTAAAGGTTTCTAAGTGATGAAAATGAGGATGAAGATGATGACTTTAGAATTCCTAACAATGTGGTTTATAAACCAAGGTATTTACCAAGTGCATTCAAGACTTAAGCCACTAAAATTCATCGGAATATGATGATTAACATGCACAAGAGTCAACTTCAGAGTTGTACTAATCTAGGAACTCATTTAAGATGAGGTGGAGTATTTAGGTTAGAAAGATGAGCTTGGAATGATTGTTTTAGCTAGAGTTGACAAGAGTCTGTCATACGGATCCCACGGTTCCCTCCAACGAGGGATCCGTCTATCAGCAGCTAAGAAAAGATAGCAATGATGTTTGTAAGGTCTAATGCCTATTTCATCTTGAGTGTTTCACTTTATCTAAGTGTCTTAAATGAAGGAGTACTTAAGTACTTGAGGGTAATGAGTGATGTAGCTAATGATTGCCTTTTATGAAAGAAATTGGAACTTTCATGAGTACCAATGAATGAACAAAGATGGCACTAAATATTTTGAGAGTGTCAAGTGAAGCTAAATGATCATAGAGATCAGATAGTGGCTTAGGATAATGTTTTGGAGAATATCCTAAAGGCTTAAGATGGAAAAACTAGAATTTGATCAATTTTGACCAATTTTGAGGTAAGGATGATTATGATAAATTTTGCCATAATCGAAAGATTTCCAAAGTTAGATATGAGAGATTATGTGAGAAATGATGTGTGAGGTTGAGAGCGGAAGAGTAATAGGTTTAAGTGAAATGATAGATCTATAAGCGTCTTGATTGTGATCTAGGTGAGTAGGGAGAATCTACTTAACTTGATAAGGACTTAATTTGCCTTAAGACACTATGTTTAGCTTAGTGTGAGGTGTTCTAAAAACATGTTTGAAATAAAATGTTTGCAATTGCATTTTCTGTTTGCTGGATCCCACGGTTCCCTAAGAGTAGGGATCCGTCTAGCACAACCTTTGGGATCCGTCTATCTGCTAAGCAGGACCTTTACTAAAGGTATGCAATGATTTTGACAATGCATTATATTCCGAGGTTAGTTTAAGAGATTCTAATACTAAGATATCAAATGTAAGATGTTTTATTTCATGAAGGAAATTAGATTATATTGATAAGGCATGAGTACAAAAGGATTGATCCTATTCGAAAGACTACTAAGTTCCTTGAGCGTTTTCGCTAGAAGGATCATCAAGTGGTTGATGAGTGTTGGTGGAATCAAGAATGAAGAAAGTCTTCATGAGAGATATGTTTAGCGGTTCCATCATCTTGTTCACAAGTACGTACAACGGACTTTGAGATTGAGGATGAAAATGCATAACATTATGATAGAGGCGCGTCAAGAACATTCCATAAGGGATGAGTTTTATTCTTGGAGCCTTGAAGATTTACAATTCGCCTTGCGAAGAAGTAGGCGAGATTGTATGGTTGTTGTGTTAGCAAACAATACATCATGTGAGCACAACAAGCGGGAAGGATTTCTCGATTTCCCCAAAGACTCCAAACAATTTCACGTAGAATGAGTGCAAGAGGTTTATACTCTTCTCGAATGTCCCGTGTAAAGATAATGTTTGGATCGGAGTAATATGGTCGAGGTTTGCATATTATGCGATTCAAATCCTTCGGGGAGGGTATGTGTGAACAATATGGACTATTTTCTTCACGAAAGTTGAAGAGAGAATCAAGAGACCAATCTTCGATGAAGGCACATTGTCCATGATTTGGAATCCGGAGAATGTGAGCAAATTGCCCAAGAGTTAAAACAAACTTTTGGTTTTTGATCCAAAACCAAAGAGATAGAGAGCGATCCTTGTTACGAACGAGTTCAACTTGACGGAAGAAATCCATTATGAACCTTGGACATATCTTCTCGTTGATTTCGAGAAGACATTCTAGTCCTATGGCTCGGAAGGAGGTACTGATACCTAATTCGAATTGTAGAGAGGTGTCTACCATACGTCCTTCGTGGAAGTGACGGTTTTCGAGATTATTGAACCCACGGACATGATTGCCAGGTGTGTTGGGCTCAAGGGAGATGTTTGGAGTGTAGACGCTAGTGAGTGAAAAATAAAACTCATATTCATGCGTCATAGTTGAACCTATAGAAAAGATGAGTTAATAGAAAGTGATGTTTTGTGGTCAACCAATGATTATCTAATGTTTTTACTAGATTTTTATTAACAATGGTTTTTTAACAACAATGATACTTAACTCACCTAAGGTTTTGACATTCTAGTGGAATATTACTTTTAGAAAGAAAGTGGTTTTTATTTTACATGAAAAACTGTTATCCAGGAGTACGGTTCCCTTTCATAAGGGATCCAGCTAGTCTAACTTTCGGGATCCGTGGATCTGGAGTAACAGAAACATATTTCTTGATTAAAACATAGGTTTTTAGATCTTATAGTTTTATACCAAGATATGTGTTTTAGCCTACATTTTCTTTTAGCATGCATGCATACATGGCTTTCTAATGTATCACGATAGAATGAAATAAATCAAAAAGAAATGATAAACACATTATGATAATAACCTAGATAACTAGACTATTAGTAATATTTCATTTCAATGCTAAGAATGATACAAAGGATTGGGTATATAACCCCAATGTAGAGTAACAACACAAAGTAAATGTCTCTGTATGTGAACTTCATCATAGGGAACACAAGTGCGATGAGTGTTAAGGTGATGAGCACGAGAGCGATGTAAACCATGTTGATGATGAACCTTCTTGGTTTTGGTTTAAGATGAGATGAGATGAGATGAGAGAGAGGAAGATGAAGTTTTGAATGAGAGATATATATTTTTTTTTAAGATGAAAGATTTTAAAAAGTGGGGATTTGATAAAGTTGGCGACGGATGATTTATTTATGGGGAAGCAGGAATTTTTGAAATTTGTGTTTTGTTTTATTATTAGAAAAATATGATTTTTGGATTAAATGAAAAAAAACACAAGTTTTATATATACACGACTTTAGACGAAAAAATAACACGTATGTGAGAAAAGGCTTCCTAATGAAGCTTCATTTAATACATGTATATGCACACAAGATAATCATATAAATACCTATGTAGGCATACTTAATTATCAAGCTAATGTCATTTTAGAGATAAGTAGAAAATCATACCTCTAATGCACTTAGGAATGTCTTTACAAATGACACAACAAATGTCAGTAGACAATTTCGGCTCCTTTGTATTTAAGATACCTTCTTAGGGAAGGTATTCTTGTTACCAAGCGATTCCTACGGCTTGGTAGGTATGAGCTTTGACTAATCAACATGACAAAGAGGATTAGTGCATTTAAATAGAAAATAAATAATGAGAAAAATGTTGTCATCTAATCAACATCCAAACAAAGAGTTTTAAAAGACATGGTGTTTGTTGTTTTTTATGAAAAACCTTCTTTGTAGTTTTCAATTAACCATGGATCGTATCATGTTTTTAAAGTACAATATACTTCAAGAAACTTGGTAACGAAGCTCTGAAGCCAATTGTGGAAAACTAGAAGGGGGGGTTGAATAGTTTTGCCAATTAAAACTCGTTTTAAACAATTTAGATCGACTTATGTCAATCTATTTGGATGTGTGTTGGATGTTGATAAAAAAAACATATAGAAGTATGTAATGAAAAGATAAGAGTAAGAAGCACAAAACCACAATGCAAGTATTTATAGTGGTTCGGCTACAAGGACACCTTCCTTGCCCTACTCCACTCCCCGAGTCACCTGCTCGAGAGTTCGTAATCACTACACGACACCAACTCCTTATGGCGGAGAAGCCTTCACAACGTTGCCTACTCTTTTTCCGGTACTAGGCTCACCACCGGGTTCTTTTAAACCAAGGTAAACCACACCTACCACAACGTCGCCTACCCTTTATCCGGTACTAGGCTAGATACCGAGTTCCATTACAATGGAGGAACTACCACCCAACACTACACCAACGACTAATCCCAAAGGAGACCAACTCCTTATTACAACATCATCAAGGATATATATATCCTTGGATCTAATGCTAGTCTATCTTGTACATCGAAACACACCATATCGAATGTACATCTAAAGCACCCTTCACTAATGTCTTGTGACTTGACTTCTAGGCACCCTTCACCAATGCCTATAATACGGACGATCGACACCTTTCACTAATGTCTTCGTCTTGACACTTGAGACATCTTTCACTAATGTCTTCAACACTACACTTCTTAGAAGAAAGAAAAGAATCATCAACAAGAGGACTTCAGTAGTCTTGATGATGAGGAAGCATGGCAACTCATGGACTTGAGCTTGCTTGACTTCAAAGGTAGTGATCTCGCCTTTAAGAGGAACCTAGAGAATCACACAAAAACAAAACTACAAACGTAGATCACTTGGATCTGGGGTTAGAGAGTTTTAAACTCAAAGAGAAAGTATGTGAGGAAGGGCTGAGAAATAATGAAGAAATGGCTCACTATTTATATAGAGAAAAAACCTACTGTTCCCCGGATCCCACCCACAAGGGATCCGTGGGACGCTCCTCTTTACCCATGGGTATTTTGATCATGGTTCATGGGTCATGGGTTATGGGTTGATCCATGGGTTTCTTATTAGATACAATGTATCTCATGAGTTCAATGTACCTAGTCAAGTGGGTATGGGTCAATACCATGGGTTATGGATATCATCCATATATGACATAAGCATGATGTCATGCAATGGGTTATGGGTCAAGCTCCATGGATATAGGTTATGGACTTTGGGTTGTACCCAACTACATTCAATGTATTTGGTCAATGGGTTATGATACTTAAGTTTCTACCCATTTATATTACCCAATAGACTACATACTAGTTATGTGTATATTTTACCCAAATATGTAAACACTAGTTGTTGTACATATGTAATACTAAATCATAAAATCACTTATACTTGTTTTAGTGTTTTATGTGAAAAGTAAGTGTGTTAGAAACTATTAGTTCAAACTAATTACGTATTTTATTTGTTTCGTTAAAATGACTTTACTTTTGTTATCGATAAAACATTAGAAGATCGTAAAATATAAATAAACGTTTTTACGGCTTATTTGTATTAACATTTAATTTAGTCATACGGAATTATACAGTAAAATTAATTAGTGGTTAGAGGGTTCTATGAATAATATGTGGTGTGTGAGTTTGTGCGCGTGATGTAGAAGAAGATGTTTAATTGTAGAAGTTGTTAATCTCAGAATTGTAGAAGAAGATGTTTGATTGTGTGTGTGTGTGCGCGTGATGTTGTGTGAGTACGTGTCTGAGTTATTATTATTAGTTTTTTTAATACAACCAATGTAAAATGACCATAATATTCTCGTGTATAAATAAAAGTTGCCCAATAATATATAGTTGCCCGAAAATACATTTTGATTTTCCAAAAAACAATACCTTACAATACATGACAAATACTTTCAAAATATGTACTTGTGTCATAGCTTTGTCGGACACGTAGCACCCCATGGTTGGCTCCAAGAAAATCGTTGAGCAACTGGTCCATTTTCATAACGCAAAAAAACGTGGTCCGGAAAGTGATTAGCCTCAGGGCGCAGGGGCATTTGTTTCATTTTCCCTTTTCATTTTGATAAGAGTTAATTTCATAAATGGTCAATGTAGTTTGTCGAGTTTAACGGATTTAGTCCTTTTTTTTAACGGGTTTGGTCCCTGTGGTTGTGACCCGTAATGGGTTTGGTCCTTTGACTATTTTTTCCATTTGTTTGGCCGTCAAAAACATTTTTCAAACAAACAGAAAAATTGGTCAGTGGATCAAATCCGTTACGAGTCGCAACCACAGGGACCAAACCCGTTAAAAAAAGTAAAGGGACTAAATCCGCTAAACCCGCCAGACCACAAGGATCATTTTTGAAATTAACTCTTTTGATAAAGAGTATTGCTTTGTTAAGATCTTATGATAAAATGAGTCATTTTGAAATCCATGCCATTAAATCTTTTCTAATCCAACACCTTACCCAATACAACAAACTTATTGTATCTGTTTTCGAATTTCAACAGTGCAGATGCAAGAGGATTCGAGTCTTCGAAAGATAGAAAATTAATTAGTGTCTTACTTCCTTTGTTTAACAAATTAAGTTTGGACATGCGTGGGATATTTTTTTTTGTTCATAACCGCTATCCAACACCGATTGACACGATAGTTAGAAAGGAGCTGGAAAAAAAGTTGATTCATGATATCTTTCATCCTATTTTATATAAGTTTTAGTTTAAAAAGGATTTCTTGTTATTATTTTTTATTGAATGCAAGGTTCGGTTAGTTGGAAGATTTAAACTATTTATTGCGGAGCGGGTAATTCAATTTACCACCCAAAAGCGAACAACACTAAGTGGGTAACCAGACACGCGGGTTGTAATACCCCAAATTTCATGATACGCAGCGAAATTCAAACTGGAGGTTACTTCATGGCATAACAGTTATAACAATAGAAAAAGAAGGACCCAGTAGTTTCAAGGTTTACAATTTACATTATTTCCACGGTTCTCGTGATGTTTCGGTTTTTCGGAATATCAATGAAGAGCATTGTTTACAATCCACCACCAAATGTAATGATAATAAAATTTATAGCCTTCTTGAGTATCCGTGCTCCTCCGTGCCAGCCTCGGTCATTATGGACCTGAGATAAACATGCTAAAAGTGTCAACATAAAGGTTGGTGAGTTAATAGAGTTTTTGAAATAATTGTGGAAACCTTGTAAGTAAATTCGTAACAAGTATGTCACACCCCAAATTACTGCTTTTGCAATGAATGGAATTCGGGATTGATCGTCATAGCATCACAATCACAAGTTATATTGAACGACCTAAAGTGTCGCTTTGGAAAATACATCGCTTGATTTAATAAAATAATCGAGTTTACAAAGTAGGTCCCAAATGTAAATCAACTTGTGCGGAAATAAGTTTGTTACAATACAAACGATGTTTTAAAGTAAGTAAAACCTAAGTGAGACGCGTCGTCATCACGACTCCATGATGTGACCCAATGCGCCATGAAGTGAATGCCTTAGATACCGAGATTAAAACATGCTAAAAGTGTCAACACAAAGGTTGAGTGAGTTCATAGAGTTTGTATTGAAATGTAAAACCTTTCAAAATCGCTTATGCCGCAAAGGCATTGTAAATCGTTGAAATGTAAAGATTTTCAAAATCGTTTATGCAAAAAGGCATTGTAAATCCACTCGCCCAAGTCCCGCCCATACAAAACTTGCAACTCGTGTGTTCACAACCCACTGCCAAAGTGTGTAAAGTTTATGTTCCAAACATATGATGTCAAATGAATTCACAATAGCACTTAATCAATAGGACCCTAGCACCTAATCAATAGCACTTAACTCAATGTATATCAGTAGTCAACTGATTTAGAACGTTATACGACGAAGTACCGTAGCACGCAAACAAGAACAATTTATATAGTGTAACCTTTGATTTCGAAACAATGGTAATCATGATAGATTTTAGCCTTAAAAATCTAAAGTACTTGTGAAAAATAATTAAGCATGCATCTCCCCCAAAACAGTTATGAAAACAAGTAAAAGTTAGGGCTATGAAACTCACCGTAAACAGTGATGACAAAAGTGAGTACACCGAGGTTTATAATGATGCGTCAACCGGGACCTATTATCAATGATATGATATGTCATGAGTTGCAATGTAATGCTATGCATGCACTTCAGATGTTATTTATACCATTTACGGTTTTTGAAAATATTACTCGTCAGTCGAAAAATACTCTTTGACTTCTCGACTCTTCAAAATGACTTTACATGTTTTTACGCCAAAATGTCATCCTACAATGGTTTTATAATGATTTTTAGTGAAATTACCACTTTTCGTCGCAAAACAATGTCGCCGGAAAAACCATGAAATCAACAAAAGTGGCTCGGAAAAGTGGTCGAAACGTGTACGCCGATCGTTAGAGAACGAACTCGACGGTTTTGGAAAGTTTGTATCAATATCTAAAAGTTTCAGTTCAGAGTTTTCGTCCAAAAGGTCTCGATCATAAAGATATCAAAGGCTAAAGTTGGTGGTTTTGTTAATGTTGTGCGAAAATGAGTTTCGCCAATGTTTGAACATCCGTAAATAAATAACCATAACTCCGCTTGACAAACGGCTTTTTGTTTGAAAAATATGGCCGATGAACTTGATTTTATTAGAAGACACTTCGTTATAAAAGTTTTGCATCATAGTTAAAAACCGCCGCAAACATGGACGATAGAGCTAATGAAATACTTGTTACGCAAAAATAATATAATTTTCGAAAATAATACTTACGGCAACTTTATGAAAACGCCATATTTGTCGCTTTAAACTGCTTTCACGTAAAATATGTCCTTAGCTTCGTATCAAGTAAACTAATATATTTTTGAGAAGTCGAAATAATTTGTGAAGCTTAAGGCTCTGTTTTGACCAAATATACAAAACTGCATGCTGCCAATTTCAGAAAATAATACGGTCGGTGTCAAACTTTAAAATTCACCACGGCTTCGTTATAACTCCGCTTTTATCCGCTCAAGCGCCACGGATTCGCTTTTAAAGTATATTTTCTAAAAATCAAGGCCAAAGGGTCGTACCATCAGTGGGTTTTTCCAGAATTTCATTTTAAGGACAGATTACAAAATATAGTTTACGAAAATAGTTTTTCTCGGACAAAACCTATTCTAATCCCTTCAAATCAACTCCAAAGCTAATCTAATCCTACCATACACCTTCTTAGGGTGTCATGGGTTCCTAATCACCATCAAGACCAAAGATTAACTTGGGAATAATTATAGGATGACTATTAAGTATATAAAACCTTAAAAATCAAGAAATAAATGGTATAAACTACAATACATGCACATGAGCTTCAAAAATGATAAGAAGCATATGAAAATGATAAGGAAACATAAGGATGATAAAAACATGCTTACTAGTGCTTATGAAGAGGTGTAGGTAACAAAGGTTTATCTTAAATATCCTTGGTTTTTATTTCAAAACCATGAAAAGGATATAAACTAGGTTGTTAAAAACACTTGACTTGATGAAAAATCTTGATCCCTTGGATTGCTTGATGATGGCCGGTTCTTGGACTCAAGAAGGAGAGAAGAAAATATTTTTACACCTTTGAGAAATGAGTTGTGTGTGAAGAATTATTATCTCAAGTAAGACTTTAAGTGATGAAGTGAATTATTGTGAAAACATCAACCATACTACAATTAAGACTCCCCTCCCCCCCTTGGCCGGTTTTGGGGGAGGGTTGTCTCCCTTTATAATTTTTTTTTTTAAAATTTGTACTTGTAGATATTTTGTGTAATTTGTGGAATAAAAGGTAAGTTAAATAACTCTTGTAAGGTAAATGGTAATTTGTGGTACAAGTAAGTTTTTGTTAGATCAAAATACAATGTAATGAGTTGATAAAAATTGTAAAAATACTTTCCTTGTGAAAATCGGGTGGTAAAATAATTATCGTAAGATTTTTAAGAAAACGACGTAATAATTAAACGTTAACGATTAAAATACCAATTAAATGTGAAACACTAGGAAAACTAAAAATATAGTTTTTATGAACTAAATATAAGTTTAAAAATACTTCGGGATCATTTTTGAAAGTAACGGGTTAAATAATCAAAATAAAAACTCACGCGAATAAAATTATTAAATAAAAATTACGCGTTGAAGGGTGAAATGAAATGTCGTGCATGAACTAATGAAATGCACATGATGTCAATGAATTGTAGACTAATCATAGTCCATATGAAATGTACGTGAATGTCATGATCATGAATTCGCCGCTAAACCTCCAAGGTTACGCGAATTTGAAACAAGTAAACCAAGTTTACTAAAATGTTGAAATAATGAGACATGAACGGTGTCTAGAAATGTCCTGAAAGTACGGGTTGTCACATTCGCCCATCCAAAAAGGAATTCAGTCCTCGAATTCAATCGTTGTTAGGTCTAACAGTTTAGGGTTTGAGGTAGCAACTTTCCCATTCCCGAGCAAACCCTCAAAGACTTTGTGGTAACCGATTTTACTTAATCTCACAACTCATCAAACAAGAACCGCATGAGATTAGGCTAAATCGGTTTAGGTAACAACTTGTTTCTAGCTCGATCTTTGCAACTCATCAAACAAGAATCACACGCGGATCAAACCGGAAACAAGTGGTTTGAAGAAAATCTTTGAAAATTTGGCTCGACACGGAATTGCTTACTCATATAAGACTATTACTCCCTTCATTGCATGATTCTTCCCGAATTAGACATAGGTGATCGGCTATGTATAATTTAGAGTAACTATGCAATGCTTGGACTAATCGACTCATATGTTTGTTTGGTGTTGGGTCAACTGTTGTTAAAATTGTGATGAACATCGAGGAGAAAAGACATGGAGAAGTGTCGTTAAAATGATAGTTAAGGTAAAAGAATTAAAATCCTTGTAAATGATATCGAATCGAAAGGAAATAAAGTACGATAGATGAGAATATATTACAACAAGTGGTTTAGCAAAAGTAGTACATCTTAGGTTATAAAGTTTCGAATACGATGAAAGACATAAAATTATTACAACGTAATACAATAGAAGAACTAAGACTGCTAGTTTCCGAACTTCTTCGCCTTCCGCCGTTGATACCTTGACGAGTTCCTTCTAACATATATACATTCCCATGAGCACCTTCGACTTGTTGACCTAGTTTTGAGGACATTGATTTCGATAGTGTCCTTGCTCCCCACATCCGGGCATGTGACTACGGCTTTGCCCTTACAATTCTTAGCAAGGTGTCCTACTTTGTGACAATAAAGCATATACCACATGGACCATTATGATGTAGCGTGCATTGGCGGCATCGTGGTAAGTTTCCGCATAAGCTCTTCCCCGGTTGGTGCAAAGAACATAGACCCCGCGACTTTTGTCTTCTATTATGTTGTTGGTGATGGTTAGTGTTATGGTTTTGGTTGTCGTTATCATAACCTTCCCGGTCATTTTCCCATTTTCTTTTGTTGTTGTTGATTTGGTTATCGTCGTTGTTGTTATTTTGGTTGGTGTTGGTGTACTTGCCTCGCTTCACCACTTGTGCCATCAACTTCCGAGTAACTCGAATAGCTTCCTCGATTGTTTGTGGATCAAAGATGTCACATCTCCTTGAATGACCTCGAAGTCCTCCAATAAAAGCCTCTAGCAAATTTTCATTATCGAAACCATGGACGGCACAACACGTACCCAATTCTTGGAATCTCCGAATGTAAGTGTCAATATCGTACCCAATTGTTACTAATTCAGAAACTCCGCTCCAACTTTTTGATTTCCGTGACGTGGACAAAACTTCTAGTCACCAAATTCTTGAATTCATTCCACGTGAGCTTGAAAGCATTCTCCATTCCAATCGGTCAGGGCGATGAATTCCACCAAGACAATGCTCCATCGAGTAAAGTACTCAGATACTTAACCTTATCACATCCGGACAGCATAAAGCAAAATACCGACTCGACTTTTCAAACCATCTAACCATTGTCAGAGCTCCTCGGACCTCGAAACTTAGTGGGTTCAAAGACTTTGAAATCTTTGTATGAACATTTCTTATCTCCGGATCCTCCTGATTTCAGAGCAGAAGAAGCCTCTTGGCATAAAGAAGATCATGCTTCTTCAAGAAGCAGCAGCCCACCGCTTCCTTTCGCTTTAAAGCATTAGCAATGTCATCATTTACCAATTTCGAATTCTTTGCTTGGGTCATTTCAACCGTAGCTTTCTTGCCATATCTTCTTCAAAACAAGAGGAAATGTGAGACGAGCAAAACCGATGTTAATAATAAACGCCCAAAGAAATGTGATAAGAAATGATAAATTTGAGGTTATGTTTCAAAATGATCGTCGGTTTCGAAAAGATGGGTTATGAGGTGTTGTAAGCACTTCAATGAATGATGGTTTAGAGACTTAATGTGTGAATAAAGTGTAACTCGACATGTTAGTGGTGAAACAAAGGAGTGAGAGTGACTTCGCCCTATTTAAAGGTTTATCTCGGCATTCGACGTTATCGATGATGAGTCAATTGATGTAAAGGTTGTGATTGGGAATGACAAGGAATTCTCCACGTTAGAGTATGAGGAAAAGATAATGGATGGGTATTTAAGGGCATCCATGTGACAATCGATGTGAAATGAAAGTGAATAACTCAAAATGTACGTAAAACCGCATGTAAAGTGAACATTCACTTGTGATGAAATGATGAGATGCTATGATAATGTAGTTATAGTCTAGGGTCAATGATGCAACCTAGTTCTCTATAATCAAGCTCGATGCCAATCACACACCCCAAATTACCTGCTTTTGCGCCGAATGGAATTCTGGGGATTGATCATCATAGCATCACAATCACAGATTATATTGAACGACCTAAAGTGTCGCTTTGGAAAATACATCGCTTGATTTAATAAAATAATCGAGTTTACAAAGTAGGTCCCAAATGTAAATCAACTTGTGCGGAAATAAGTTTGTTACAATACAAACGATGTTTTAAAGTAAGTAAAACCCAAGTGAGACGCGTCGTCATCACGACTCCATGATGTGACCCAATGCGTGCCATGAAGTGAATGCCTTAGATACCTGAGATTAAAACATGCTAAAAGTGTCAACACAAAGGTTGAGTGAGTTCATAGAGTTTGTATTGAAATGTAAAACCTTTCAAAATCGCTTTATGCCGCAAAGGCATTGTAAATCGTTGAAATGTAAAGATTTTCAAAATCGCTTTATGCAGAGAAAGGCATTGTAAATCCACCCGCCCAAGTCCCGCCCATACAAAACTTGCAACTTGTGTGTTCACAACCCACCGCCAAAGTGTGTAAAGTTTATGTTCCAAACATATGATGTCAAATGAATTCACAATAGCACTTAATCAATAGGACCCTAGCACCTAATCAATAGCACTTAACTCAATGTATATCAAGAGTCAATCGATGAACGTTATACGACGGCACCGTAGCACGCAAACAAGAACAATTTATATAGTGTAACCTTTGATTTCGAAACAATGGTAATCATGATAGATTTTAGCCTTAAAAATCTAAAGTACTTGTGAAAAATAATTAAGCATGCATCTCCCCCAAAACAGTTATGAAAACAAGTAAAAGCAGGGGCTACGAAACTCACCTGGTAAACAGGTGATGACAAAAGTGAGTACACTGAGGTTTATAATGATGCGTCAACCGGGACCTATTATCAATGATATGATATGTCATGAGTTGCAATGTAATGCTATGCATGCACTTCGTATGTTATTTATACCATTTACGGGTTTTTGAAAATATTACTCGTCGTCGAAAAATACTCTTTTGACTTCTCGACCCTTCAAAAATGACTTTACATGTTTTTACGTCAAAATGTCATCCTACAATGGTTTTATAATGATTTTTGGTGAAATTACCACTTTTCGTCGCAAAACAATGTCGCCGGAAAACCATGAAATCAACAAAGCGGCTCGGGAAAAGTGGTCGAAACGGTGTACGTCGATCGTTAGAGAACGAACTCGACGGTTTTGGAAAGTTTGTATCAATATCTAAAAGTTTCAGTTCAGGAGTTTTCGTCCAAAAGGTCTCGATCATAAAGATATCAAAGGCTAAAGTTGGTGGTTTTTGTTAATGTTGTGCAGAAAATGAGTTTCGGCCAATGTTTGAACATCCGTAAATAAATAACCATAACTCCGCTTGACAAACGGCTTTTTGTTTGAAAAATATGGCCGATGAACTTGATTTTATTAGAAGACACTTCGTTATAAAAAGTTTTGCATCATAGTTAAAAACTGCCGCAAACATGGACGATAGAGCTAATGAAATACTTGTTACGTCAAAAATAATATAATTTTCAGAAAATAATACTTACGGCAACTTTATGAAAACGGCCATATATTTGTCGCTTTAAACCGCTTTCACGTAAAATATGTCCTTAGCTTCGTATCAAGTAAACTAATATATTTTGAGAAGTCGAAATAATTTGTGAAGCTTAAGGCTGCTTTTGACCCGAAATATACAAAACTGCATGCTGCCAATTTCAGAAAATAATACGTGTCGGTGTCAAACTTTAAAAATTCACCACGGTTTCGTTATAACTCCGTTTTTATCCGTTCAAGCGGCCACGGATTCGTTTTAAAGTATATTTTCTAAAAATCAAGGCCAAAGGGTCGTACCATCAGTGGGTTTTTCCAGAATTTCATTTTAAGGACAGATTACAAAATATAGTTTACGAAAATAGTTTTTCTCGGACAAAACCTATTCTAATCCCTTCAAATCAACTCCAAAGCTAATCTAATCCTACCATACACCTTCTTAGGGTGTCATGGGTTCCTAATCACCATCAAGACCAAAGATTAACTTGGGAATAATTATAGGATGACTATTAAGTATATAAAACCTTAAAATCAAGAAATAAATGGTATAAACTACAATACATGCACATGAGCTTCAAAATGATAAGAAGCATATGAAATGATAAGGAAACATAAGGATGATAAAACATGCTTACTAGTGCTTATGAAGAGGTGTAGGTAACAAAGGTTTATCTTAAATATCCTTGGTTTTTATTTCAAAACCATGAAAAGGATATAAACTAGGTTGTTAAAAACACTTGACTTGATGAAAAATCTTGATCCCTTGGATTGCTTGATGATGGCCGGTTCTTGGACTCAAGAAGGAGAGAAGAAAATATTTTTACACCTTTGAGAAATGAGTTGTGTGTGAAGAATTATTATCTCAAGTAAGACTTTAAGTGATGAAGTGAATTATTGTGAAAACATCAACCATACTACAATTAAGACTCCCCTCCCCCCCTTGGCCGGTTTTGGGGGAGGGTTGTCTCCCTTTATAATTTTTTTTTTTTTTAAATTTGTACTTGTAGATATTTTGTGTAATTTGTGGAATAAAAGGTAAGTTAAATAACTCTTGTAAGGTAAATGGTAATTTGTGGTACAAGTAAGTTTTGTTAGATCAAAATACAATGTAATGAGTTGATAAAATTGTAAAATACTTTCCTTGTGAAAATCGGTGGTAAAATAATTATCGTAAGATTTTAAGAAAACGACGTAATAATTAAACGTTAACGATTAAAATACCAATTAAATGTGAAACACTAGGAAAACTAAAATATAGTTTTATGAACTAAATATAAGTTTAAAATACTTGGGATCATTTTTGAAAGTAACGGGTTAAATAATCAAAATAAAACTCACGCCAATAAAATTATTAAATAAAATTACGCGTTGAAGGGTGAAATGAAATGTCGTGCATGAACTAATGAAATGCACATGATGTCAATGAATTGTAGACTAATCATAGTCCATATGAAATGTACGTGAATGTCATGATCATGAATTCGCCGCTAAACCTCCAAGGTTACGCGAATTTGAAACAAGTAAACCAAGTTTACTAAAATGTTGAAATAATGAGACATGAACGGTGTCTAGAAATGTCCTGAAAGTACGGGTTGTCACAAAGTATATGTAAATGATAAATGTAAATTTATAGGATTCCAAGTGTATGACTATTGTACTAAATACAATATCACATATAGGTAGTGTTTCCGTTGCACTAAGTTTCTGACATCGAAACCTTAAGTTTACTGGTTTTGGTTTGTTCACAATTGTACCAAGTCCGTTTGTTTGTTATTATACCAATTCTATTAGTTTCGAGATTTACACCAAGTCCATTAGATCACATAGTTTGTACCAAGTACATAAAATCGTATTTGGACCAAGTCCGTTGAATCGTGGGTTACGTTGTTATACACCCATAAGTTAAAACGGGTATTAATGCTCTAAGCTCATGACTACACATGTGTTAACACCAGATGGATTTCATGCGCACATGAGTACAAATGTGTTAATCACAAAAGGACTTCATGAAGCAAAGAATATATATAATGTTGAAAAACAGTTTTCATTGCAATATCCTCATGAAAATCAAAATGTAAATCTCGTATCAATAGAAATTGGAATAATTGTTGCAATCATATCCTAGTAGGTATTCTGTTGTTATACCTAGTGTTCTCCAATGTTTGTTTACGTTTGTTTCCTCTAACTAAGTCAACTTAATGGATACATTAATCCCAATAGATCTAACAACAATATTCATACTCACTATGCATAGTGCTTAATGGTCCTTGATATAGAAACTCTAAGTATGGAAACAATGTTATTTAGCATAAATAAACATTCAGTTCAAATAAACATGTAGTTGCAAATAATAGTGATTGTCAAAAATAGTTAAGCATGTATCTCCCCTAAAGAGTTTAAAACAAGTATAAAAACAGGGCTATGACTAAATGTAGTGATCGACAGTAGGGTACAATGATATAAGATGTATCGGGGAGTCGCGAGATTTAGTGATAACCTAAAGATATAATACGCGTCTTAGGTTTGGAATAATGTCTAGGAAAACATAAACGAGCCTATATATATGTTTTTATATTGATCATGATGTAGTACTTGGTAGGTTGTGTATGTCGTTTTATAGAAACGGGCTATGAAACATTTTTAGGTTAGATATCTCGTACTACCATTCAAGACATCATAATCCAGAGGTCATGTAGTAAACGTTCTAAGACCTAGAACACTTTAAATTGTAAATACAACAACTCATCGATCCGTTTACCCAAATGAAACCACACACATGAAGTTCCCTAGTTTTGTATTGTTCGATATGGAAAAACATATGTTTTGGACATTTGATTATGTGACTTATAGTTTAAGTGGTTACATGGTTTACAAAGTAAGTTTGATCATGTTCTGTAAGCGGGTTTGAGTTGGTTTAGATGTTTAACAAGAGTAGTTTGGTCATTTGGTTATACAAGTAACTTAAATGGTTTTACAAGTTCTCGTCGTTTTACAAAAGTTACTATTCCAAAGTTAGAATAAACTTAGGAAAATTTATTTTAAATGAAAAAATTTATTTTATAAAGTTTAATATGTCTATTAAGTATTTAGTTTTGAAAATAACATGGTTCCTAATTACTTATATTGTGAAAACCAAATTTTTGACGTCGAAAACCGTCCTTACCATTTGAGGCAGAAAACTGCCCTTGTTTAGTGTTTTCAGGCAGATTTCTTATAAGTAGACGTACAACATCATTCCGGACAACTTTCATGTTTTAACTTTTTAATGAATCGGACCAGAAATGCCCCAAAATTTTATTCAGATTCGTTATCAGCATGGTTTTGACAGTTTTAGTTCTTAGGTTTCGTTAACTTCTTTTAATCATAACTTTTGACTCGTGTGTCAGTTTCGGGTGATTCAAATTGCTACGTTTTCTTTTTAAAATTCTATTTAACAATAAGTAATTTCCCAAGGTCATGGGCATTATTTTAGTCTTTTTTCATAACATAAAATCTCTAAGTTCACTTGTTTACTTTCATAAGACAACGTATAAGTTCAAACTTGATTTTTGAGGATTTGTACGTCATATGATCAATATAACTAGACATGTATAGAATAAATTAAACATGTAAATGGTATTGATCATGAGAGTGAGCTAGGTTTTCTTACAACTTTTGGCTTTAATGAAAAAGGATACATGAACTAGGACAAGAATTAAATCCTTCAGTCGAAAACCCTAGCTTCCAATCCTTCAACACAACTCTTGAAAAACTTTGATAGCCTTGATATAACCCTTGTAAAATCCTTGTAATCTCAGCTCTAATCACCTTGTATAGGTCTTAATCCAACCATTGAATCATCAAAGTAACACTAGATTTATGTAGAGAATAACTAGGCCTTCATCTTTTATATATAACTTGGAACTTGGAAATGAAAGTATCATGTGTTTAGGGATAAATGTTAGGGCATTTATGGTGATGAAAAGAATGAAGAGATGAGTTACCTTTTATAGTGTAAGTGAGGAGTTTAGCTAGTTCTTACTTGTGGTTGAAATGGTTACACATGAATGCATACATGGTTGTGTTTAGGCCATATACTTTCCAAGGCTCATCACTAAGCCGCCTAGGCCTTGGTGAATCCCCTATACACATTCATGGACAAGGATGAGGGACTAGGTGGATGAATCTTGGCCTTATATAAGTTACGGAGTGAGTTTTGGTCCTGTTTATGGGTTATAAGTCTCAATACCGTCTTTCATGATGTATAAAGAGGTTGAGATGTAGACAACCTTACCCTTACAAAAGTTAGAGAGGCTGCTTCTGGTTCTACCAAAGGTAGAAAAGGACCTCCGGCCTTACAAGGAGTACGAATCGAACCCTTGACCTATGTATCTAGAGGCAAGGGTGTTAACTACTTGATCCAAGCCTTGCTCGGTCTAGTTAGTGTTTTTACATATTTCACACTGTGAGAAAACGTTAAGGGGTCTAAATGACATTATTTCAAACTTTGAGCAAAAGTAGTTAAATGCAAACACACTCAATTAGTATTGTTTTGGAAGATAAGGTGTTTGGCGGGAGAGAAGTGGTCTGAAAATCTTTAAAAATGACGGCGACACCTGGACCTCGTATCATGTCGGGAAGCTGCTGTTATTACCTGTCAGCGCAACCATTTCATCATTTATTTCGTTACAAACCAGGTTCCTCAATTCATTGTCTACATAATTAATTAGTGTGTGTTTTTGTAATAGTTTATTAATATCAGATTCTGTTATTCATTATTGTTTTGTGCAAATGAGCACTTTTTTCCTCTTTTAACTTCTTTTGTTTACAGGAGGGCAGAGGTTTATGTTTGTTTTTTTTTGCAGACATGATTGCTGCTTTTCACTTCTTTCATCTTCTAAATTTTAGACATTATGTTTCACTTATTACCTCTTCTTTCAAAAACTCTACATCTCTTTCTCAATATCTTATATCTCTTTTACGTTTTGTCTGTTTTTTTACGTTTTCATCAATTTTTTTTTTATGTTTTCGTACGTTTTTTAACGTTTTCGTCAGTTTTTTACGTTTTATACTTTTTCTTAGGTTTTTGTTCGTTTTATTACGTTTTCACCTTTTTTTACGTTTTCATCCGTTTTTTTATGTTTTCGATCGTATTTTTACATTTTCATATGTTTTTTTATATTTTCGTTCGTTTTCGTCCATTTTTGTCCGTTTCGCCCGTTTTTAACTATTTCGCCTGTTTTTTTTTATGTTTTCATCCGTTTTTTTTTATTTTTCGTCAATTTTTTTATTTTTTCGTCCATTTTTATGTTTTCGTCCTTTTTCATTTTTCTTAAGTTTTTGTCCGTTTTTAACGTTTTAGTCCATTTCTTATATTTTCGTCTATTTATTTTACGTTTTCATATGATTTTATATGTTTTTTGTACGTTATTCTACGTTATATTACGTAACAAAGCGTAAGATAATGTAAGATTGGACGAAAATGTAAGGAAAAAAAACGGATGAAAACGAAAGAAAACGGATGAAAACATAAAAACAAATGATAACGTAAAAATCAAACGAAACGTAAAAATGGTCAAAAACTTAAAAAGGTGAAAACATTAAAAAAAAAAAAAAAAAAAAAAAAAAAAACCTAAAAACTTAAAAGAGTTAATATAAAAAGCGGATGAAAACGTAAAGGAACCGACAGAAAACGGAAGAAAACGCAAAAAAACATACGAAAACATAAGAAACAAACAAAAACGTAAAAAATGATTAAAACGTAAACATGTGATGAAAACGTAAAAAAACATACGAAAGCGTAAAAAAATGGACGAAAACGAAACAAAATAGACTAAAATGTAAAAAAATGAGACAAAAACGCTAAAAAACAGACGAAAATATAAAAAATTGACGAAAACGTTAAAAAAGTAAAGAAACAGACGAAAACGTTAAAAGATAGAAGAAAACATAAAAAACTAGACAAAAACGTAAAAAACAAACGATAACGTAAAAAAACGACTAAAACTTAAAAAAAACCAACGAAAACGTAAAAAACAGACGAAAACGTAAAAAAATGGACAAATACGTAAAAAATAAACAAAAACTTAAAAATAGGGTCGAAAACTTAAAAAAGAGACAAAAACGTAAAAAAACATACGAAAATGTAAAAAAACGGTTGAAAACGTAAAAGAAATACCAAAACGTAAGAAAAACATTGATCCATTTGACCCATATGACAAAATGATTTATATCACAAAAAAAGAAAAAGAAAAGAAAAAAAAAGTACTTTAATAACACAAAAAACAAACAGTCTTCTTGCATGAAGATGAAGACTTTAGATGTGCATATTCTTTTGCAGACATGGTTTGCAGATGAAGAGGTAAAAGCTCTGAAAAACAAACGACACCTTGGTCTCACTTTTAGAATATATTTGCTGTGCAATTGTATATTTTATGTGATTTTATGCTACCTTTTAATTAGTATTTTCATTTGCTCCTGAAAATGATAATAAGTGGACAATTTCATGGTGTGTATGACATAGTTGTTTAGCTTGTAGTGTGAGATAGTATATATTTTGATTGAGGGTTTAGAAATCGGAATAGGAGCGATGGAAGGTGTTTGATTAAATGCCTTGAGGGCATGTGCTTAAAAGATTGGAATGAAATCCTTAAGTTAGGTCAAGTATGGAAAACTTATTCCATCAGATCCTACATACCTTTCCTTGTGATAAATCATCACCTCCATAAACTAAACGTTGTATTTTTAGTATTGATACCCATTTTCAAATCACCCTACTGTCGAACCAGTACCCATAGTGATTTCTGCCCAAGTTGCAAACAAAGTGCCACTTTAGTTGCGATTATTATGGCTTACTTAAGTCCATAAGCTCAACTTGATTAGCCTGTACGCTGGAAAATAATGTCATTTTGAGCTTTTCAAATATCAAATAAAAGCCCATAAACCTAAAAAGTAAGCAAATCCAAGCGTCCCTTAGATGCATATTTTCAATACTATATTTGGAATTATGTGATTTATCTATCTTCTAGATTAAGCTTCTTGGTCACACCATGAAGCTTTGGGATAGGGTGATTGAGAGAAGGTTGCGAAAGGAGATAAGGGTGTCATAGAACCAATTCGGTTTTATGCCAGGGTGGTCCTTCACCAAGGCAATATACCTTCTAAGAAGCTAATGGAGAACTAAACCTAGAAAAAGGTATATGATATGGTACCAAGTGAGCTGATTTTGAGGACTCTAATAGATTAAGGAACTCCAAGGAGACTTAAGAGCTATTATGGATATCTATGGACTACACACACAGAGTTTTTCCCGATGGAAGTAGGACTATACTAGGGTTCAACCATTAGCCAATACCTCACTGCCTTGATACTTGAGCACTCTAATAGATAAGGAACTCCAGGGAGACTTAAGAGCTATTATGGATATGTACTTACTACACACAGAGTTTTTCCCAATGGAAGTAGGACTACACTAGGGTTCAACCATTAGCCAATACGGCACCGCCTTGATACTTGAAGAGCTATTATGAGGGATACAAGAGAGCATCCCTTGGTGCATTATATTCTCTTACAATATTGTATTAGGATCTAAATTGACGGAATGGTTAAACAACATAATTGAGACAATAGAAGACAATTGCCTACGGGTAAGCCGAGAGAAGACATAATACCTAAGATGTGATTATGGCAGAAAGAAGATCTTTCACAAGTCACAACGAAGAAGTGGATAGTGGTTGAAGTTGAAGGCAACTTCAAGAATACTATGTGATAGGAAATCCCCTGTAAAGTTGAAGGAAAATTTTTATAGAGTGGAAATTAGACCAGCTATGTTGTACTGGATACAGGGTGGATGTGGCGAAATTGAGAATATTAAGGTAGACTTGTGATATAACCATGTTAGACATAACGGAGCTTTCAGAGCGGAACTTGAATTCGAAACAATAACTAACAAGATGAGGGAATAACGGTTGAGATAGTTTAGACATGTCAGAAGGAGATCACAAACAACGCTAGTTACGAGAGTCAAAGCTTAGATAGTCGATGGATTAAGGAGAATGGGTAGACCAAAACTTAGGTGGGACGATAAACTGAAGTAGGACATGAGAGATGATAGGAACACATGGAGAGCTAGAATTAGTATAGGTGGGTAGAAGGTCTAGGTAGTTTCCTCTTACAAGGTAGTTTTTTCGTTTAGGATTTATAGGCAACTATTAGTAGCCTTGCTATTCGTGTTTTAGGTACAGAGAACATTGCTAGTTCCTTTTAGGATTTTTAGGCAAGTTTAAGTAGCCTATCGTGTACATATTTGCTTTGACGTTAGGTTTAGAGCCCTATAACAATATTCATCTATGAACTTTGCTGCACCCTTGGGACATACAACTATATTTGCCCATAGGCCCTATTTATATGCAATCATTTATTCTTATATGTTACCCATGCCCGTATACGTTTATGCTTTATGCTTATGTACCCCTCTGCCCCTATATGCTATTTTTTTCTTCATATCTATGATCATATTGTGTATGCTTATATTACTATATTTCTAAAATCTTGTGATGGTATTAAATCTCTATCTTTGCAGCTTGATATGTGTCTTATGATTACATAGTTTCTCTATTCATGTTATTTCAAACAATGACACATTCACATATATTTTCGCACATACACACACACATACACTTTGCGGAGGTCTTCCTCCCCCATACCCCGCTCAGGCGGGATTGGGTATGTTGTTGTGATTCATCTATTTGCTATCATATACCAATTTTTTTGAAATTCCACTCTAAATGAGTCTGTAGTGCAACTATACATTTTTCATTTATATTTTTTTAACCCTGCATTTAGGATTATATATGCTATGTTAATATATTCTTTTTGTGATCGTGTCTATGTACATTCTAACAGAGGTCAAAAACATTTTCTCATGCAATCATCATGATCATTCATAACAAATATGTTATTCAACAAAAGGTATTATATCCTATAAAAGTATTTCATGTGTTTATAACATATTAGCTCTGATACCAATGTAGAGAATCTGACATACCTATCTCGACATATCAGGTTCGTTTTCATAGGTTGTTGCGGTTGCCCATTATTCCTCCAGGATCTCCTTGTCATCACAGACATATATCATGCATCAACATCATTCAATAAAATAGAAAGAAATGAACAAAGAGAGTTGGTGAAACGCTTTATTTAAATCTGATAAGAATTTGGTAATTCATACATTCTACTATTTATAGATTACACCTATTTATATTACATGAAGCGACACCTTCATTGGGTTTTGTCGGTTGGTTCTAACAATACAACTGTTAAACATAACCTATTTAACTGACACATCTTTTAGTCTTTAGCCTAATTACAGTTTTGAACACAAACTATTCTAATTTACATTTTCTATCTAAAACTATCTAACATACTATTACTAATCTGTTAATGCTACCGATATAATAGCAATATACTAACATAATATTAATGTTTTGTCACTTAGAGTTCTAACATAGCTAGTCTATAACTAAGGATGAGTGTTTTTGTCCAAGTGTTATCAAACTTGTAGAAATCTAGATGAACTGAAAAATGGCACACGTAAGCATTTGAGACTAGGGAAATTGTCTCCTCGTCGTCCTGTTCCAGATCACATACTAAATCCTATTTGTATTGGATCTAAAAAGGCACCTGGAATTGCTAGTGGCCCAGAAGTGCATGATGAAAAAGGTATAGAATACATGAGAGCATCTGGTAGGCTTGCTGCTCAGGTTCTTCAGTATGCCGGGACATTAGTCAGGGTAATATTCACTTCCTTTTCTCACCAATGTTGATTTAAAGGCCAACTTTATGAAATTTTTTATTCAAAATTGTTGTAAGTTCAGTTTATTTAGTTTAATTTAGCGAGGTGTTTGTCTAAAACAGTAAGCTGACTTGATAATTGACTTTATCTAAACATACTGGCAGCCAGGTATCACAACAGATGAAATTGACCAAGAAATTCACTAGATGATTATTGATAACGAAGCTTATCCTTCACCTCTTGGTTATGGTGGTTTTCCCAAAAGTGTGTGTACGTCAGTAAATGAATGCATTTGACATGGAATCCATGATTCTCGTGAACTTGAGGTCTCTACCACTTCATCAAGAACCATCAAAATAGTTTTTTTCTTTGATTTTTTTTAGAATTTCATTCATCATTGCATATGTTTCACTTTACAGGATGGTGATATTATCAACATAGATGTTACCGTATATCTCAATGTGAGTTATTGTAATGTTATTTGTTCTTTATTCTCTATTTGACATTCATTATTGTCTCAATGGGTAGTAAGTAAATTTTAT
Source organism: Chrysanthemum lavandulifolium (assembly GCA_022545495.1). Classification (NCBI taxonomy): domain Eukaryota; kingdom Viridiplantae; phylum Streptophyta; class Magnoliopsida; order Asterales; family Asteraceae; genus Chrysanthemum; species Chrysanthemum lavandulifolium. Next base: position 160,560,239 of record CM040244.1, on the reverse strand, counting down.
TATAATTCAATTATTTGGTGCCATTAATTGATCACACAGGGTTACCATGGTGACACATCAGCAACTTATTTTTATGGCAATGTTGAGGATAAGGCTAAAAATCTTGTGTAGGTAATCTTCAATGAATCTTTCTCATCAACTTGTTTGATTCAGAGTTGTTGCTTTTTGATCGTATCTAACTGATTTATGTCATATATGCTTTAGGTAACTAAAGAAAGCCTAGACAAGGCGATATCAGTCTGTGCACCAGGATTGAAGTTCAACGCAATTGGCAAAGTTATAAAGTAAGAAAGAGATGTTGTATTACAAAGTCCATTTATTTCCTTTACGGTGTTTTGTAACACTACTTTTGTCTTTCGAAAAGTGTCCACTTCTGGTTTTTAAAGTTTTAGCCTAGTATTTTTGAAATTGGCACAATTTTTCCAACTCTTTTGTCCCAAAAGTATTTGCATACATAATACATTTTTTAGCAATCATTTTTCCCCACGTCTGGTATAATCCTCATCGTAATTTAATGCTTTTAGTGCAACTTATTTGATAGTCAATCTGTATTTATTTGGGTAAAGGGTTTATACCTAGTGAATATTAGTCAATCTGTATTTGGTCTCTTATATCTTATATATTAAAGACAAAGTGATTTTTTTATCTCAAATCCAGTGCACATGCAGATAGACATCGATATGGTCTTGTGCAAACGTGTGTTGGGCACGGGGTGGGACGTGTTTTTCACATTGATCCAGTTATTCTACACTACAATAATTCCTATAAGCTCTCAGTTCAGTGTCTGATTTATTTCTTTTGTTCATAGCTAGTTATTAATATTGAAAAATTCTTATGGAAAAATGAACGTGGACGCATGGTGTTGAACCAGACATTTACCATCGGTTAGCTTCTCTACCTTTTCTAGAATTTTATTTTTTGCAACAAGGGCCATTCTTGCATGTTATTCGACATTCGTAATAAAGTTACGTAATTTTGTGTTCTTTTGGCAGAACCCATGTTGAGAATGGGCAATATACACCCAATAATATGGGATGATAATTGGATTGTGGTGATGGAAGATGGCAGTTTGTCAGCACAGTTTGAGCACACCCTTTTGATTACTGAAAATGGTGCTGAGATACTAACACAATGTTAGTTTATCGGCTTATTTGATGGATTGGTTGGCCATTTGAGCATTTATCAGTTTCTTTACCCAAGTGTATACTTTTTGTAGTCAATTGCTCACTTTGAGAAACATATACTTGTATAAGGTTCGTTAACCTCAAATGTTGTTGAACAATTATTTGGATACGAAATGTGATTTTTCTTGAGATCTAAGAGTTTTTTTAGGCGTTCCACTTCAGAATTTTGCATATATATTTCAACGGAGTCGTCAAATAATTTGTATCCTAATTCATTTTTGTTATAACTATAACTTCCGCATAAATTATAACAACTTAATTCATATCAAATTTTACACACATCTGCAAGAATGGCCTTAGGGAAAGAAAATAAACAAGGAACATGACGATAGACAATTCATATATTGGAAGTGATCTGATTTGTGTCATTTATATTATTCCATAAGAATACAAATGGAAGTATGTATTCCCGGATTATTTCCCAACGAAGGTTGAATGGAATTCTTAATTCGAGTCGCATTTTCGTGAATTTGAATAGTGAAAAAGTGGGTAATTTGGGTTTTAACACTACAAAGCTAAAAACAACTTAATAAGCATCTAAAACAATTATACGAAGCAATTATTAGCTAAACCGCAAAGAAAAACTAAAACGAGTAAAACCCGGTCTAATCTCGAGCTTTAAATGTGAAAATGAGAAATATTAACCCTAGAAACGCAAAACTGTTTTTCCTACATGCTAAATGACAAAAGAATATTTTAGGAAAAATCTAGATATTTTTTTTTTTACTTTTGTTTTATTTTTTATGAATTATAAACTAAATTTAAGAAAATTAATTACTAAAAATAGTAAATTAAACTGGAAAATTTCCAAAAAAAATGGAGAAAATCCTTTCTGATATGCTGAATTAAAGAAAAATAAGAACAAGCCACAAGCTGCTAAAAGCTAAAAGAGGGCTGAAAGCTTTAGAACATAAAATGTATATAAGAGATTAAAAGGTGTGCCCTTGGTTGAGACAAGTCCCAAAGGCGCAGTGGTAAGGGTGTGGGTGTTAGTGTGCTGAGTGAAGAGATCATGGTTCAAACCCTGGTTTTGGCACTTTTTATTTATTTTTTATTTTTTTTTTCAAATTTTCTTTTAAGAACTTGTAAATGAGATGAAAACTAATAACTTTTATAAAAACAACTTTTATGAAAACTCTTAATAAATAGTGAATTAAGCAAAAGGATCTCAGATTACTCTAAAAGCTAAAACCAAACATTCTTTTATTTAAACTTAAGCACAAAATCTTATAATCAGCTAGTGCTTACCTACAATAAGCTATGAGACTAAAAGCAATCTAATAAGCTAAACTAAAACAGAATGAGTAAAATAGATAAGCAAATAAGCTAAAAACAAGCACTGATGAATCTGACAAGGCAAGAAAGCTTTAATTAAACTAATTATAACCACATTGGGTGAAATAAGCTACTAGGGGAATATTAAAAGCTAGGGAAACTAAACGGTCCCTTAATAAGCTAAGGGAAACATACATTTAAAAGCTAGTGCAAATTGAAATAAGCAAAAAAGAACTTTAAACTTAAAGCTGTTATAAGCTACTAATCTAGGGAAATAAGCTAATAGCTGAACCTAATGGAAGAATAAGCTGTAAGCAAACCTAAACATCTAAATAAGCACTAAGATACAGAATGAGCACAAGGGAATAAGCTACATAGACAAATAAGCAGATTAACAAATATGCAGCTACAATTAGCCAAACAGGCCTAAGTTACTATGTTTAAGCACTATAATAAGTAGTCAAGAGACTACCATAAAACACTTAAGCTAAAAACAGATGAAATTCAGCCATATGTGATTACTAAAAAGAAGTTTAAAAGGCAAAATAAGCTTAAATAAGCACTTAAAATAAGCTGTGAAAAGTGGTGCAGATGCACATTTGGTGTTTTTGAGTTAACAGATTCTGATTGACTGACTTCAAGACCAAATTAGAGCTAGAAAAAGCTTTTGAAAAACTTAAAAGAATAAAATAGATGACAATGGAATAATAAGGAAATAAGAAAACTACTTTTTATAAATTTTGAAAGAAGTTTAAGCTAGAAAATTTAACTAAGAAAGAAGAAATTTAGGACTGTTTTGACAATTCATGTTAGACTTAACAGAAAATGACCAGAATACTTTAGAACCATAAGACTCTCATTGTAAACTATAAAGCAACTTAAATGGACCGTATTAGACTCAATTTTGACAACTATCAATACCTTATATAAACCTAATCAAATTAAGCTGCAAGAAACAGTTTTAACTCAAGACATTTTAAAAATCAATGAAAAATCTACAAATCTTCATGAAATTATTTGAAAAGACTTTAAAACTTCTAAATTGACTCCTAATAAGCTAATCCAAACTGTTTCATTGACCAAAACCTATTATAACTTTAAAAACCTTCTTATGCCAAACACACCTTTAAAACATCACAACTGACTTTTAAACAACTTTTTACCCTGAACTCTAATGATTTTTATTGAGAATGACATGTAATGAGCTTATTACTTATATTAAACAACTTTAGGCTTAAGACTCGATGAAGTTTAAGAAAAGTTTTCAAGTGGTTGTTGTTGTTGTTGCTTGTGTGGCAGCATTTAAGTTTAAAACAATTTTCTAATTGTTTGAGTGTATTGGGTTATGGAAGTGTACACGCAGAAAGTATATCAAGGATGAACGAGGTTTCGGTTGAGGATAACAGAATGGCGATGTACGGAAAATTACGATTATCATAAGACACTATAACATATTGGTTATTGTAACATACAAACAATCACAAGTATAGTTAGAATTTATGCAAGAAACTTAGAGAGAGAAAGTAGAAGATGGGATGCTTTCTAGAGAGAGAAAGTGAGAGAAACTAGAAGGTTGGATTAGAAAGAATGAAAGATCCACCTCTTCCCATGGATGGGAAGAGGCTTTTATAGTCTTAAATAATACGCCCTCTGTCGGGCTATGGATCAGGCATACAGTGGGTAAAGACCCGTCCGTCTTCCACGGTGTTACTTAAACTAACTAATAACTAATAAATAATGCTAAGTCTACGAGCTAACTTATGCTAGCCTATGGTTGGGGTGGCCGACACTTCAATATGGATTTTATAAATCCTAACAATCTCCCCCTAAGGGAGGTCACCCCATAAATTACATTTTGTATCCTAGCATTCTATCGTTAACTTCAAGCTCGAGCTCGTAGACTTTAACTCTTCAATTTCCGCAATCGTTGTGCTTTAGTAGTGATTCTTCAAAGTCCGCATACTTTGTACTTTCAATGGAGGTCTTTGAATGTTCCGTGACTTGGTGATCATTGAGTTTTCTTTGAGATAATCAGCCACAGTAAATCTATGGATCATCCATTGTTGTATCGCCACCATGTGATATTGTGACTTTTGGATCGACATGCTCACACTATGTTGGATCATGATATTTTGCATCAGAGTTGCGGAAGCATAGCTTGAGGTCTTTAGATTATCAAGATTTCTTTGATTATGAGCTTGAGGTGTGAGCATGCGGTTATGGATTTGACTTCTCAATTTTGATCAGCTGCAACCATCAGATGTTCATGCAAACAACAGTTAGCAATAAAACACACGAAAGTGTCTTTATTCACTTTCGTTAAATAGGGTTGCAAGAACCACAGTTTCCCGTTGATCAATATAAATATTGCCTGTGATCAGGTAGAATTCCTAAGAATCTCCTTGACAGGGTTTCGCAGCTTGATCTAGCCGTTCTCAAACTGGAGCGTCCCAAAGTAGACAACACGGAGTGAGTGAACCAGCGAATTGAGATTCACTGATTGATGATAAATTGATTTGAAAAATAATCGTGTATTGCTGAAGAGAGAGTTTTGCAATATGACGAAGGTTTTATAAGAAAAATCAAGTTTCAATCATAGATAATTTTGTTTGATAAATTAACGGGCAGTCGATGTGCTAGAAAAATAATTGTTGAGCACATCGAAAGGTTTTTCAAAAGTATCCTTCAATCTATTTCCTAGACCAAGGTTGATTCAAGAGTGAATCCCCCCATCGTTTATATCCAGTTGTCATAAGTTTGATTCTTGAAGTATCTCACATGTCATCCACCAAGAGCTTGTTTGATGTTGGCTCTAGAAGGATTTCCATCTTCATTGTGAATATTTTAAGTATCACTCGGATATCCTGGCAAATACCACGAGGATAATTCGTAGGACTTTCAATATATAATCTTACTTTCCACATTGTGTGAAACAGCAAGCCTTCATGAATTATGTGTCCTAATGAGATTTATTTATGATCTCTTGGCTCTAGACTCAATAGTGCACTTTGGTTTCCTATTCAAAGACTAGGGAGAGGGTCTCCTTTTCAATATCAACAATCTCTAAGAGAAAGTCGATAGTGTAGGACCACGTTTTACACCAACCTTACGCGTATACCACCTTATCACAAGATGAACACACATAACCAAACACAAACATTATGCGTAGTAAATGAAGAAAGAAACAAAGATGAGAAAGTTTGGTGACTTGATGTTATGCGTATGAAGATGAAAAGAAAACTTGTTATATTGCTTAAAGAAAACACACACACACAAATTCAAGCACACCCCTCAATTGACCATTTGAGGGGTATTTATACTCCTTGTTCTAGACGCCCTAATGGGCTTTCCATGGGCCTCGTGGTGGACTTAGATTGGATTGGGTTACAATAACTTATACAAGGCTAGCTTAACATAACTTCTAGCCATTTAGCTTAGTCCAATCCATGAGCCCGTTGACTATTCTAATACGATATCTAACACACGTTACAAAGTTACTAAACGTGAATGACCATCACTTCTTAATAAAAACTATTAAGGCTAGCAATCTCCCCCTAAGGGATGGTCATTCAAAAGATGCTCCACTTGATTAGGTCTTTACTTTCCTTGAGCTTGAACTTTGCGTGTAGATATAAAATAGTCTTAATTCTTTGTTCCTTCATGCTTTGTGATTAGTTAATGTGGTTGTCTGCCATTGTCAACTTCGTTGGTTAGGTGTCTCCACATCATTCTCCACCATGCTCACACTTCTATTTGACTTTTAATTACCAATGATGTAGTTCTCAAGTCTTTATACTTTGTAGATTCTTTGATATTGACGAAGAATCATCTTTAACTTTGTGTTGCCTTTGATTTTGATGAGAACTTTCATGTGTTGTTGGTATGAGCATGTGGAGAATCGCACGATCAATCCGCTCCGAGCTTCCATAAGAAGAAAACATAAAAACAGTTAGTAATAAGCGGATTCCGCACTTACAAGTTTGAATTTCGAGGGTGTTAACAACATAGTGTGAAAACACGCCTCTAATTCTCACAAAGGCCGTTCTGAACCGGAGTCCCACAAGTGAGATAACGCGATGTACCAAGTACACCTACTGATTCGGTGAGTCGTTGAGGTACATGAAGCATCACCCCACGATCAGACCGTTTGAGACACACTAAGCGTAATCCACGGGAGTTACTAAAGTGGCTCTTTGTCGGGGTTGCTTGATGTTGACCGGCGGAGTTTCCATTCAATCACTAAGGATCACAATTGTGAAACCTCTCATAAATGTTCTGGCAGATTGCTAAGATCTGCGTAGGACTCTAGAATGTATCACTTGTGTTCTTATTGATGAACAACAAGCGATGAAATGTCAAGTGTTCCTAAGAGATCTTTTGATGAATCTCGTGGCTCTAGACTCAATAGTGCATATTGGTTTTCCTGAGCGGAGACTAGGGAGAGGGACTCCTTCTTCAATACCAACGATCTCTAAGAGAAAGTCTATAGATTATGTAGGGTTCCCAGTGAGAATGAAACAAATCCTTTTAAGAGGAATTGAGTAGCTAGAAGGTTTAGTGCAGTGCGTCACTGGGTCCATGACGTCTTTGTCTTCAATACCGGTGTCATCTTAGTGACAACTAGTAGCAGATGAGTTAAACCCGGTTTCTGCCCTAAGGTTGATTATGGAAGGCTATTTCTTTTCACCCATTTTCATTACATTTTTTTTTAATTCTTCAACCCCTTCTTTATCCTTTCTCACATTACTCCTTTTTTCAATCATACCTAAGGACTTCTAGTTCTAAACTATTGGTGATGTCCTTGGGTAGATCCCTCCGGCTCTGGCGGATCATAGGACGGATTTACCTATCCTTAGTCACCTTATAACTCCATGACTGTCCTATTTTTGCCATAAAACCATTTTTCTTGAAAATCTCTCAAAGTGTTTATGATTGAAAACATGTTTGAAACACTCCGAGAGTTTTATATTTTCATAAACACTCCCCCTTCACATGTGCTTATATGTTTTGACAGAAATCTGCACATAGAGGGTAGAGTTCGCACTTTTTGAATTGATCTGCTCATGATAGACAATTTCCCACGAGACACGGTTACTTTGCTCAGTTAAAGAGTTCCATTGTCAGTTTTTAGGTGACAACTAGCTCTAATAACTAACTTGAAGATGTAAACACTCCTATAAAGGAGGTTAGACCCATGAAAGTGCATGTCTATCACGAGTTTCTCGGAAAGGTACATATACTGACTTTGATTACTCGTCAATTCATTGGTTTCAACTGAGTCGAGCTCATTTTGAGATTCAAACAATGATCATTAAACGTTTTGATCACATTTTAATCACATCTTCTCCCCCTCAAAAATAGCATAATCGTTATATTTTTTATATCAACGGATTAAACAACATTTATAAAATATTTTGGGAAGATGGACGGATTTGTTTTAAGCATGAATTTGGAACATTTTGATTTATACTCCCCCTTTAACAAAGCATAATCAATTAAAGGGTTTTAGAGGGAGTTATCTTGAGCACAAATTATTTTGAAAGATTTTGAAAATCTTTTTGAACAATCTTGAAAAAGGTGCTCAAGATGATGATTATTTCTCACCAGTTTTAAATGTAGTGCACTAAAGCGTACACTTGATTTTTCTTTAAAAACACGAGTTTTGATTTGAAATAATAAAAGTCATCATTTTTGTCCGGGTTTCGCATCAAGTATACGAAAGCCATTTTTGAAGAAATTTTGAGAAACGACATGTTTTAGAAAACATTTAACGAACTCTCGCTCAAGCATCCGTACATGCCCGTATCATTGTTGAATGACATTTCTAGAAACGTCTGAATATCGATTATCGAGAGACATGTCGTGAGAAGAATATTTTGGATTTTTATTTTTAATGTTTTTGTATTTTTGAAAGATTTTATATTTTTATATTTTGCTTTTGTCGGTTTTTCAAATTTTGTATTTTGTTTTTCTCAAAAATATTTACAGCGAAGCTTTTTGGAAAATCATTTTTAAGAAGATTCGAGAAGACGTTCTAACTCCTCCGGGGTTAGGCTTCACATTCCAATTCGTCGAACTAAATCATCAAACCTTTCTTTTGGAAGGGCTTTAGTAAATAGATCGGCGAGTTGGTAATCAGTCTTCACGAAGAATAATTCAATAGTACCTTTTTCCATATGTTCTTTTATGAAGTGATAGCGGACTCTGATATGCTTAGTCTTTGAGTGATGAACATGATTGCATGAGATGGCTATGGCACTTTTCGAGTCACAATACATAGGTATTTTATCGAAAGTAAAGCCATAATCTGTGAGTTGTGTTCTCATCCATAGAACTTGAGCACAACACGCAGATAGAGACACATACTCGGCCGGTTGAAAGTGCAAGGCAATCTTGTTTCTTTGAAGACCGACTTACTAACTTTTCACCCAAAATTGTGCTTCTCCTAATGTACTTTTGTCAGAACTTGATCACTGCGTGGTCGACATCCGAAAAGTCAATTAGATCAAATCCGGATTCCTTCGGATACCAAAGTCCCATGTGAATGGATGTCTTCGTGCACCGAAGATCCTTTTAACCTCTTTGAGGTGCGCCGGTAGGCTTTGCTCGAAACCGTGCTAATAAGCAAACAAAGAAATGAATATCGGGTCGACTAGCGTTGAGGTACATGAGAGAACCAATCATGCTCGATATTTCTTCGGATCGATAGGTTTCCCAAACAAATCGGCTCCAATTTTTGGTGAAGTTACCATTGGTGTGCCAACAGTCACAATTATCCATACCATGATTTTTCAAAATCTCGGTTGTATATTTCGCTTGATTAATAAAAATTCTACGTGGGGTGATGTATTTGTAAACCAAGAAAAACTTTAGTTCCCCCATCATGGACATTTCAAATTTGCTTTTCATGAGATTTTCAAAATGTTTTGAAAGATTCGGATTAGTGGACCCAAAAATGATGTCGCCCACGTAAATCTGAACAATCAAAATGTCATTTTTGCATTTTTGTGTAAACAAGGTAGGATCGACCATTCCTTTGGTGAAATTGTTTAGGATAAGGAAAGAGGAAAGTTCGTCATACCACGCTCTCGAAGCTTGCTTTAATCCATAGATTGCCTTTTTGAGTTTGTAGATGTAGTATGGATGTTCCATGTCTATGAAGCCTTCTGGCTGAATCAAGTACACTTCTTCTTTTAGAGTTCCATTCAAGAACGCGGTTTTAATGTCCATCTGATAAACCGTGATGTTTTTGTGAGCTGTATAGGCTAAGAAAATCCTGACTGCCTCAAGTCTAGCTACCGGCGCGAATGACTCTTCAAAGTCTATTCCTTCTTCCTGTCTGTATCCTTTGGCCACAAGACGAGCTTTATTGCGAATTACAGTCATCTCTTCATCCCTTTTGTTCTTCCATAACCATTTGAGATCAATGACTCGAATGTCAATTGGTCTTGGAACCATTTCCCAAGAGTCATGTAGACGGTATTGGAGAAGTTCTTCCTGCATCGCTTCTATCCATGCGGGTTCTGCCATTGCCTCCCGAATGTTCTTCGGTTCAATATTGCTAATTGAGCTAAGGTAAATGCACAAGTCGCAATCGGTGGCAAGTTGGCGTCTCGTCTGAATTGGCCTTGACGGTTCACCAATAACTTGTTCAAGCGGATGGTCTTTAGTCCACTTCAGAGTAGAAGGATACCATAGATTATACGAGTGCGAGTTAGATGGTTCTCGTAACCTTGAAGATGATTCAGCTAATTCCGTAGCAAATGGGTTTTCAAATAAGTCTTCATCTAACGTTGCATCATTCTGGTTTTGAGTAGGTTCTTCTTGAAATGATATGTTTTAAATTTGCTCATCAACTGTTGGTAAAACTGTTTGAAGAATTGGAGTTGTTGGAGTAGATGTAGATGATGTTGATAGAGTTGGTGCATTGGTTTCGACCATTGTAGATGCATCTTCTGTTGGTGGCGGTGGATGATTTTGAGCGGGTGCAGCGGAATGATGGTTTGATGCATTTGTCAAAGTTCCACCATAGTATTCATCGAACATTAACTCAAAGAATTTCTCCCATTCTTGTTCATGAGGTGTGGCAGCAAAAGTTGATGGAGCTCTTTGATGTACGAGTCCTGAACTGATGTGTCCAGAAGTCTGTTGGTTTAGTGCGGGTTCTAGAGCGAGTCTCTCAGAAGCCATCTATGAAATTTCATCAAAATTCACGTTCATCGTCTCCATGATCCTCCTAGTTCTTCTGTTATACACCCTGAATGCCCTCGAGCTGTCTGCATATCCAATGAAGATTCCAATATCACCTTTAGCTTTCAGTTTTCCTAGATTTTCTCTGTTGTTTATCGGATAGCACAAAGCGTCAAACACGTAAAAGTAAAAGATATCGTTTTTCTATTGTTCACTAGTTCATAAGGAGTTTTATTGAATCTTGGATGGATTAGGGATCGGTTACGAGTGAAACAAGCGTTAGCAACAAGATCGACCCATAGAAATAACGGTGCACTAGAATAGATTAGCATTGTGCGGCGACTTCCACAAGAGTTCGATTTCTTCTTTCAACTACCCAATTACGCTGTGGAGTTCTAACAACCGATGTTTGATGTGTGATTCAAACATCTTCAAAATAAGCTCTTAACTCCCGATTAGTAAATTACGTGTCGTTGTGCATTCTTACTACTCTTATAGGAGCTTGAAGAAGTACTTAAATACGCTTGAAAGGTGATGATGATGCCTGGTGCTTCGTCTTTTGATCTCAAAAACCTAACCCATGTATATCTTGAATAATCATCGACGATAACAAGAATATACTTTTTCCCGTTAATGCTTTCAACTCTCATTGGGCCACATAAGTCCATGTGCAACATATGTAACTTTGCTTCCGAACTAGGTACGGATTTGGGTTTATATGATGCTCTTTTGCTTTTTCCTTGTTCGCATGATGGACATAAGTGATCCTTGGTGTAATAAAACTTTGGAAGTCTGTTGACGATGTTGTCTTTGGCAAGTTTGTAGAGGGTGTCGAAATTGAGATGGGATAGCCGTCTATGCGACAACCAGGACTTTGTTCCAGATGCTCGTGTCATAAGACATATTGGTGATGAAGAGGTCATTTGGTTAATGTCGATAGCATACAAGTTTGTACCACGATTCTCAGTTAAGAGATTAGTGCCATTCAAGTTTCTAACGAAGCAAGCATTTTTCCTAAAAGCAACCTCTAAATCTACATCACAGAACTGCCCGACTAAAACAAATTGTGTACCAACCCTTCGACATAGTAAACCCGAGTGATCAAATAATTTCCAAAAGGTAGATCTCCATAACCTATGATAGCTGCTACATGATCATTTCCAAAACTTACGGTTCCCATGAATTGCCAGACGAAATTGATCAGCTACTTCAGATTTCCGGTCATGTGCTTGGAGCAACCCGAGTCGACGATCCAAAGACATATTTCAATAACCTGCCAATAACAGAAGAAGAAGATTTTGGAAACCGTTTTGATTTTGGTTCCTTTGGATTAGAGGTAAAATCCTGATCACACTCATAGAAGTTATCTATTGGTAAGACAGGTTCATCACTCATTCTACCATTCTGGAGTGTGAAAGTTCTACCCGTTGGTTTCCAAATGTCATCCCTAAAGTAAACATTATGCTCCCTATCAGTAGTGTAAAGCCTAAGTCTCGCAACTAGTCTTCCTATTCGTTTAGCATAAATTCTTTTAGGAATGTTCTTCTGAACAGGCTTAACAATCTCATTCTTAGAAACACAATCATCATGAACATTAGTTAAAGATTTCTTGTAAGTTAAACAAATATATTCAACAGATTCGTTAAACTTAGCAGAGTTCATACGTTCATTACATTTAGATGAAATGTCTTTCTTATTATAAAGCGGTAAATTCCTAGGGTGTTCTTCTACTTTCTTCTCTTTATTCAAGCGACTACTCTTAGAGGCAAGTGAGACTCTATTGTTCCTTGTATTGCTCTTAGGCTTTAGTCTGCTGCTCCTAGAGGTGCTTCCTAGTCCTGTAGAAGGTAAGGCACACTCATTAGGATTCACATTTTTATCTGGAGAAGTGGTTTCAGCTTTCCTAGTCTCTTTGGAGTGCTTTTCTAAACTTATGTCGTTTGTTACATATGGTTTAGATGTGGAGGCAGACGCATTAGTGGTACTCATCTTAAAAAGGCCAGGTGCTAAAACTTTTGGATTCTCGATAACCGCTTTTACTTTTTCAACATATTGTTTAGGCAAGGCGGGTGGATTGACTGGTTTGGATAAATCATTTTTCTCATTGACTTTTGGAGGAGGCAAAGAAACAGACATTTTTGGTTTTAAAACCGGTTTGGGAACATTTGCTTTCTCCTCAGTCAATGGTTTTGTAATCTTAGTATCCACTGCCTTTCCTTTTTGACATTCCAGCTGAGCCCTCAAAAGATCATTTTTCGCTTTCATGTCATTGTAGGCACGCTCATACGACAATTTGTCATACTTGAATTCCTCAGTTTTTCGATCAATTGATACCAATTGTTAGGCGATTGATACCAATTGTAGGACCACGTTTTACACCAACCTTACGCGTATACCACCTTATCACAAGATGAACACACATAACCAAACACAAACACTATGCGTAGTAAATGAAGAAAGAAACAAAGATGAGAAAGTTTGGTGACTTGATGTTATGCGTATGAAGATGAAAAGAAAACTTGTTATATTGCTTAAAGAAAACACACACACACATTCAAGCACACCCCTCAAATGACCATTTGAGGGGTATTTATACTCCGTATTCTAGACGCCCTAATAGGCTTTCCATGGGCCTCGTGGTGGACTTGGATTGGATTGGGTTACAATATCTTATACAAGGCTAGCTTAACATAACTTCTAGCCATTTAGCTTAGTCCAATCCACGAGCCCGTTGGCTATTCTAATACGATATCTAACACACGTTACAAAGTTACTAAACGTGAATGACCATCACTTCTTAATAAAAACTATTAAGGCTAACAGATAGATTATGTAGGTTCCCCCTGAGAATGAAACAAGTCCTTTTAAGAGAACTTGAGTAGCTTGGGAAGTTTGGTGCAGTGCGTCACTGGGTCCATGATGTCTTGTCTTCAATACCGGCATTACCTTAGTAACCACCAGTAGCATATGTATTGAACCCGGTTTCTGCCTTAAGGTTGAATTATGGGAAGGCTATTTCTTTTCTCCCTTTCACTTTTTATTTCTTTTTCATTCTTCAACCCCTTCAGTGCTTACCAAGACTTCATCACTAGAACCTTGTTGGGTTTGTTCCATTCCTAGCTCTATCTAAGTCGGCACTCTTCCCTTATTCTCACTTTTCTCCTTTTTTCATCATACCTAACGACTTCTATACTAAATAGTGGATTGTCCCTGGTTATATCCCTCCGGCTTTGGCGGGATCGTAGGAACGATTACCTAACCTTACCATCCTTATAACTCCAATAAAGAAGAGCAAGGTTGGTCTTTGATATACTTTCATGATTGCCAATAGTAACCATTCGCTCCCCCTTAATATGTGCATCGATATACGAAAGAGTTTAGCACATATTAGAGAGAGCCTACACTTTGAGTCAAAACGATACATTTTATTAGATTTCATATTTAAATCACATTCTCTCCCCCTATCAAAAATGTCAAACCTTTTGAGATTTTGGATTCCAATTGATTTAAATAGGTTTAGAAAACATGGGAGAAAATGTGGCCTGATTTAAATGCTCTTCTGGTTTTTGGATAAATGCTCCCCCTCAACATGTGCATCGTGTATTTGAAATCGTTTAGCACATGGAGGAGGAGTGCCTTTAAAAGTCTGAAACAATCACCATTTTATCAGATTTGAGATTTAAATCACAATCTCTCCCCCGATCAAAAATTTCAAACCTTTTGAGATTTGTGATCTCAATTGATTTAAATCATTTAGAAAATGTTGGGGAAATATGTGGCTTGATTTTGAAATTAACTAATAAGGAACAAGTTTTTATATTTAAGATTGTTAGTGTCAGGTATGATAATTTTAAGAGATCTTTAAGTAAAAGAAAATTTTTCATTTTGAAAGATCTTTGAGTTTAATGAAAAATCATACCCTGACACATAACATCAAAACTTTATATCACCACTTCATAACGTACAAATGGACTCGTTTGATGAGATATCTTTTGAAAATATTTAATTTGAAATCACTCTCCACCTCAATTGATGACCATAGTCGTTGATTGAGTGACATATGTTTTGAAAAAATGGAGTCCGGTTGATTTTCAAAAGTTTGAGTCCGACTTATTTTCAAACAATATTTTTCCACCATGAGAAATACAAACATGGTATCATCCACTACTTGTCCTGCACAAAGATACGTAAGGTGGTGGAAATGCATAAGCTCTTTCAGTTGTTGCTATTAGAGTGGAAGAAACATCTGTTAATGCAGTGAGACCTCTGAAGTTGTATATATCATGCAGACTATTCACAGAGATCTGAAGTATTAGGTTCCCTTTCTTCTTTTGTCGACTCGAGATATAGTTGTCCTTTCCTATCGGTACCCAGTCATAAACTGGCAAACTTTGATCATCCAATTTTGTTGGATCAGGATCGGGAACATTCTCTTAAACCATGTTATCTGCATACATTAGTCAACACAGATAGACATACATACAGATATATGGTGGTCGACAACACCCAAACAGCAATCGACTAATAAAAGTCTATCCAACATCGAAACTCATTCAATCAGATCATACAAAGGCATGGGGATTATATGTGAACATCAAACTTGAATCATCTAATTCTATCAATCATATCCTAGCAATTCAAATTTCATCAAAAACCTTTTTCTGTTAAGTATATGATGATTAAATAATCCCGTTAGATGATATAAATTTGAAATCACTTTCCCCCTCAATCAATGACTTAATTTATAAAAAGTTTAAAAGAGCTGAAGTCATTGATTGAGTGTCAAATTTTATGAAAACTCCAAGTCTGATTGATTTTCAAACAACTCATTTTCCACCATTTTGAAAAACAAATATTTTTCTGAAGAATCTTAGAAAGAAAAACATTTGTGTAGGAATATTCGTCTTTTTACCGACAAATTTTCCTGATTTTTTGTAGTTAGGATAAGTGCACGAATTTAATAAAATCGATTTAGCGTAGCACTTTCCCTTTTTGAAAAACGGGTTGCATATCTGAAATAATATCAAACCATTGTTTTGAAGAGCGGGTTACAGTCTGAAATAACTGCAAACCATAGGTTTGAGATATGTTTTGAAAATATTTACACCTTCTGCTCGAACTTCATCTAAAGTCCCGTGCCATTATTGAATGACATTTCTAAGACTGTAGATGTTATCGATACCAGAAGACATGCCTTGAGAAAACAATATTTTTGGTATTTTTAAAATTTCTGATTTTTATGGATTTTTTGTTGGATTTATATTTTTCTAGTTTCTTTTTTTTTTTTTTTTTCTATTTACAATTTGGTTTAAGATATGTGCAAAGTAGATAATTTAATTTAAGAAGGTGTTGATATGAGTACCGAGATAAGCATATCTTTCAGCACGTTGTAGAAGACAGAAATCAACATCTCTTAAACTTTCACCACCAAAGCATTCGAGGCTCCTGAATCGTCGTCAGAACTTGAGCCTTCTAAATGTGAGGCTTTGGTAGCTTCCCCCCAAACCGAAAATCTTCGTATTGAGACCACTTCCCCCAAGTAGTAGAAGTGAAGCAAATATTCTCATTGTATGAAGCTCAATCCCGAAATAAATGATTAAGCCCGATCACGTGAACCTGTTAAGCGTCTCCGATGCACACATTACTCTGCGATTTTGAGCAGTTGTCTATTCGGGAGAACAATATATCAGCATCTTCATTTCACCAAATACATTCCAGTTATCTTACATATAACCAATCAACTCATAATGTACACATGTACCCAACTAGAGTCAAGACGATGACATCCAAGTAACATGTTGAATCACTGATCATCTCTGCGGATATCAACTCCGGAATAACTGATTAAGCCTGATCACGTCAACATGTTGTGCGTCTCTGATGTACACATATCTCTCCCTTGATGGTTGTGATCTCATCGGAATCATCATAACATAGTGTACATGAAGCAATAACCGAAAGCACTTTACTATAAATCATATAGAAGATTTCAATAAGCAATATCATCTCACGCTCAAAATATTATTCTCATATTTCTTCCCATTGAAAGCTTAGTTAACACATACCAAAAGTGTCAAGAGACCACTTGCCCCAAATAGTTGGAATAATACATCCTTCCCCCAAATAGTTGGAATAATGCATCCTTCCCCCAAATAGTTGGAATAATACACCAAAGGCTACGAGTTAAACATTAAGTTTCTCTGCGGTTATGACATTTGACTTCCAAGAATAACTTTAATTAATCAGAAGTATTAAGTTCATCACGTGTGCTCGTTGTGCGTTTATATGTATGTCTCCTTCCCCCTTGCTGGTCTTGATACCTCAGAATCAACAACACGTAATACACTCATATTCTTGAAATTTTTTGAGAAGAACACAATTAGCTCAAATGAATCCTATAAGAATCAACTACTATAGAAACTCTCTCTGACTATCTTTATCAACAAATATGTAGAAAATTTGAAGTGACTACTGATGAAGCACACCCGATATACCAAACTTGAAAATGAAGTCGAATTCCCCACATTTGTATCTTAAGCTTACACTAATGTTGGAAGAACGGTGTTGAGAATTTATGCTCTAAGAAAATCTCTAAGTACTCAATACTCAACAAAAGTATGAGATATTAACACCTCTTACGATTATCCAAAACATCATCTGCGTGTGACACTGAGTACTGAAACGTAACTCCTTAAAGTGATAGTTAACTAGGTCTTCAACCATCCACCTCGACTGCTGGTAACTAGATAAACCAAGTCTTCTACTTAAGTTATAAGCACGAGAAAGTTATCATTGAAAGTCATGCATCCAACCAACCCTGACTTCAAGATAAAATAAGAACACGCCTTTGTGAAAGTCAACTTCAATTTAAAATAAATGATAAACGAGTAACTTTGACGTAATCAATTTGTTTCAAATACCAAACACGTGAATAAACATACAATCTGATGTACGTCAATCCACTGAATGAACCGGAGCAAATGATTCCTCAACATCAATGCCTTCTTCCTAATAATATCCACGTGCTACCAATTTTGCCTTGTTTTTCAATCCTCCTCCCAGTTCATCAAGTTTGACATTAAGTATCCACTTTAAAGTGATGATCATAGCACGATCCGGACGAGGAGATTTTCTTGCATAGCTTCAATCCAATAGGATTCAGTCAATGCTTCTTTGTATATGTTTTGTTCATTTGTGAATAGGAAAGCATCATAATAACAAAAAAAAAACATGGCTTGAGTGGGTAGTTGAAGGCATCTAGAGACTGATCTGGAAGATTCACCAATAATGTCTTCAAGCGGATGAGGTTGTCATTTTCCTTAATGTTCATGTGGTTGATTTACAGAGTACA
Organism: Chrysanthemum lavandulifolium; assembly: GCA_022545495.1. Taxonomy (NCBI): domain Eukaryota; kingdom Viridiplantae; phylum Streptophyta; class Magnoliopsida; order Asterales; family Asteraceae; genus Chrysanthemum; species Chrysanthemum lavandulifolium. The sequence continues at coordinate 160,542,239 of CM040244.1, read as the reverse complement.
CATTGGGCGGAACAATAATCCGTGAAGATTTGGGAAAGGAATACCAAAGAGCGGATCATTATTCATGAGTGCAACTGTATTATTATGATAGTCATTAACAACGCCTTGAAGAATAACTGGAGATTAAGTTTCTTGAGTAGTCTAAGTTGTACTTCTAGATGGTGCATCTTGACCAATAGAGTTTGAAGAAGATGAACCAGTTGAGTCAGCAGGAACCGGAACAAGAGCCTCAGGAACTAGATGATCAACATTCGTTGGAGGTAAGAAGTACTCATCAAACATAAGTAGAAACAATAAATCATAGAAACAATAAATCTCAGTCATTCTTAGTAGGCGGAACATTAGACGTTGGAGGAGAGTTTTGAAAGGATGAAAATGATGTCGTATGACCATTTATCAAGCATCCATCAATGTGTAGTTTATTCACACTTCTCCCCCTCAAAAATTGCATCTGAAGTTGCCATTTTTGATTTGAACAAGTGAATAAGAATACAATCAATGGTAAGTAGATCCCTTTGACATTTAGTTTCTTCACTCTTCTCCCCCTCAAAAATTGCATCCAAAGTTGCTATTTTTGATTTGAACAAGTGAATAAGAATATACTCCAATGAACGTAGATCCACTTGATGACTGAACGAGCATGGGAAAAGCATGAAGCTTGTTGATGAGATTGGCCATAGACAAGAAGATTTTTCTCTTTTTCAGAAGATAAAGCGCACTAAAATATACACCTTTCTTTTCTTTCAGGAATGGGCCTGAAGTGTTATCTGCAGTCGCCATAATGCATGTACATCAACTTTTACTATCCTGATCTCCTAAATCAGAATATATTCGTCCTTTGGTCATGTAGACTTTGAGCCATCCCATGTAGTGAAAGATCGATGTATCTGCAACTGAGTAAGGACTACCTGCACTAACATTACAAGCTTGATTGCATATATATTGGTTAGTGACATTAGTATCGAAACCCTTTGGGGTTCACGGTCAACCTTGGTTTTGCCATCGGTAAACAGCTTTCTGGTAGGTATCCACTTAAGTCCAGCATCGTTAAACATTCTACTAGACAGTATCCACTTATGGCAAGGTCTAGGATTGTTAAGCTTCTTATGCAAAGTGGAAGACTTATTGATGGATCTAAACACACACCTTGTGTTAGTGATACTTTGAATTATATTAATAAGCACGCGGAATATACTTAGTAATACTTAGAAGATGGATTGTATGATGTAATGTAAGTGAACAGTTTAACACAAAGCTCCAATATTATTAAGAAATAATACGAGTGATCTTGCTTATCACTAGGGTTACACCTTGAAGATTATATGAATAATACGTACTCTAAACAATGACCTAGGATCTCCTTTTATAGCACAAGGAGTCCTTTACAAGATAATTATAATCCTAACAATATAGAATATACACAAGATATTTTCTATACTTATCAATATACGACTACCTAACAATTATCCTAATAGTAGTGGTAATAATGTACTGGCAGTGGTAATGAGTTTCCACTGCTAGTGTAATCTTTAGCAGTGTTAACCACAAGCATATCAGTGGTAACTGTTAGATTTATTCCCAACAATCCTCCCCTAAACTTATGATTTCTCTGCAAATCAATAAGTTTCTTCAATATGCATCATTTGTAAGGATTTGGGGAATTCATTCAAACACTTCACTTTCTCCTTAACTCCTGAATAGCTCTTGAACATTGATCTTGAAGCCTAAGTAACAATGCTCTGACCTTCTCATTATCTTCATGAACTTTTATTGTTGTACATACATCACAGTGAGAGTTCCAGCTCTGAGTGGGTATTCTTTCTCAGCAAACATGAATGCATCCACTCCATCTGATGTAGAAACATGATAAACTTCACATGAATCATAATAAAACCATTTAGTACCGGACATGAACATGAGAATTTCCGTAAATCATCATTAGTATCGGTTCATAGAGCCTTCTTAGATTAATCCATAACCGCATTTCCTTCCTATCTTTAAGATCTTCAAGATCAAACCTTTCTTGAACCAATCTCCACAAAGTATCCGGATCATGTCCATCACATGCTTTGATGAGTTCTTCAAATTGAATGAATGATGAAGTTTCACCACCTAGCCTTGTAATCTTCCATGTTGGAGCAAAATTGCTAGCAAGAAAACTTCCCAATCAATAATAGGATGTCCGACTTACAAGGTGGTTCGTGGTAAAATCTTCTTCTCCTATCAATATCATTTCACCAATTGTTCTTCAAAGAATTTCTCGCTTGGAACTTCTTGTTCTTCAAAAAATTTGTCTTCTTAAATGTCTGAGATTCACTATCTTTGGCCTTTCTCTTCAGATTAGGATACCTTCTTTCTTCTTCTTCAGAGTCCATTGGAATAAAATCTTGGTCTTCCCTTTTGACTCTGTAGTAGATACCTTCAACTTTATCATCAGGCATTCCTTTGAATTGATGTCTTTTCCAACCACCAACACTGCAACAATAATCTTTCATCATTGAAATCACATGTGCCTTAGTTGGTTGTCTTGGTTTCTTTTGACCCTTCTTGACTGAAACAATTGCATCTTGAAGTGCTTGATTATTCTTCATTTGAATGAAGTCCTTTAACTGTGTTGTTCTTTGTTCTACAGTTAAAGACTTATCTGCAACTAGGTCAATTGCCTTCTTCTTGATCACTGGATCATTAGTAATCAAGAACTCAATCTCTTGTTCTATAGGTACATAGCTGAACTCTAGAGTCTTTTCTCTTAATATTGTAGGTGGAACAGTGGAAACTGGATTTACATCCATTGGATCCCAGCCTTTTAGCCTCCATGAAGTCTGCAATCTCTATCTCCTCTAGTCTTTTCTTATTAGCAACTTGATCTTCATTGATCTTTCTAGCAACCTCTTCATCATGAGCAATTTGAACTTGTTCTTTCTTTGAAATCTTCCTTCTTTGTTGCTCTTCACTCTGCACAACTGCTTTACCTTTTTCTTTCTTCTGCTTTTCAATTTCTTCACTTGCAGTGGTAACTTCTTCTGCAGTGGGAATGAAATCAGTGGTTGTAGTATTGAAAATTTCTTGCTCTAGTTGCTGTTGAGGAACTTCTTGAGTATCAGCTTCCTCAGTAACTTTACTTGAAACACCTTCATCTCCAAAGTCAATTATCCTCCCCTTGGTTTCAAATCTGCTTTCCTCCCTGTTTGGGAGAATTTCCCAAATCTGCTTTGAAATCTTCGAATCACCATCATTAGGTGAGGATGGAGATGATATCACAATCTTTGCAGTCTTTCTTTGCTTCAACCCTTGCAACTCTTTCTTCAAGGTCTGAATCTCCTCTTTCAAATGTGTAATATCTTTGGCATGCTGCTTCTTTAATTATGCCAAGTCTTGTTCTAGAGATACAACCTGCTTTGCTAATTTGGTACAAAGTTTCATCAATTCCATTTGTTGCCCACTGCCCTCAACACTTCCAACTGTGTGACCTGTTGGGAGAGGTGAATCATAGGGCATTGGCTCAGATTCCTCCCTAGTTGGACTAGGTTGAAGCCTGGAACTACCACTGCTTGTTCCTAAACCAAAAGGATCAGGGACATAATGTGTTGTAATGGGAGGAGTTGGCTGTTTATGCCTCCTCTCATAGGTGTGAGAAACTGGTGGAGTGTAATCAATGTTTGGAACAGTGATTATGGGTGAGTTTTGTACCTGTGAAATCTTTGCAAGCATTTGAGGAAAAAGAGGTATAATAATCCTATTGCCATCTTTGTTCGTGTTTTGAAAAACTTTAGGCTTAAGGCAACGGATTTTATAAACTCTTGTATGGGGTTGCAGTTGAAATTCATTTAACACTGCTTGCACAAACCTTGGATACATCAAAAATTTTGTTGAACTCTTTACATTGCCTTTCATACTTGTAAAAATATAGTTTGACCAATTAAAAATCCTATCAGTGGCTAGACAAACCAAAGGGTAAGCCATTGTTGAACTTAATTGTTCATAAGATGTTTTCTTAGGACTTAGGCAATGTAAAAGAGTATGTATCAAAAATCTCCAATGAGGACAGAACCCACTCTTTTTGAAAGTAGCCTTTTTTGTCAATGGTATCATACCCCATGGATGAAAGATGTGTATGAATTTCTGGCATAGGTAATGTGATGATACCATTGAGATCATCCAATTGTAGAATTCTCCTCAAGGATGCCTCAGTAACATCAATAGTTACCCCATCCACAGTGGCTCTAAGAGCATCCACTGTTTCATGTGTATCTCTATTTTCAATGGTTATGGACTGAACAGAAGTCCAAAACTGTTTGATTTGAGAGATATAGATTGTGGGATTAAGTAGTAAAGCATACCCTATATGGGTAGTGTTTAGAAAGTCCACAATCTGATGAAAAACAGGGCCACTCTTCTCGTTTGACTTTTCCAAGTAGGCCACTTGGTTGTGCTCATCTGCAAAAGTGATAGGTGCCATAGAATTTTCTTAATGAAAAATATGTTGTGTCAGTATGAATTGTATGAAGAACTTGCAAATTGAGAAGAGTTTTGCGCAAGAAAGAGTATCTAAGGAAAAGATTTATCTTTAGAGGATAAATAGCAATTAGGAAAGTAGATAATCTTCTAAAAATTTACCCTATATATATGGAAAGCAATTTCACTTCAACGGCTAGTAAAAAATTAGTTACTGACAAAACAGTTGTAACGGCTAGATCATCAGTGGTAAAAATAACACTGTCAGTGGAAACTGTGAACTAGCAGTGGAAATTTTTCACAAAAATTTTCAAAGAGCAGTGGTAAAGAAAAACATATGAAAATTGGACTGCTCTCATTATAGTTTTTAGCAAACTACCAGCTATCAATGGATTTGATATGTCTTTACCATGAGCCATTTGCTATGGACTAGCCAACTCTTAATCATAAAGAATATGGTGAGTTGATAACCATATAGTTTTTGGTAAACTCTCAACCATAAACGGATTTGTTAAGTCTTTACCAGTAGTCGTTTGCTCTGGACTAGTTGATTCTTATGTGGATTAGACATGGTGAATCAATAACCATTTGTTGTGTGTCTCCGATACACACCTTTTATGATCAACTCCCAGCCAAGATTGGTTATTTACCTGCATGTGATAGCATAATACAAAGAATATGAAAAACCAACTTGTTTTAACCAAAATTACTTTTAACCAAGCCACTATCTAAAAATATCTTCCCAAAGTCAACTCGATAATATCTATATTTACTCTTCAACCTACCAAAATAGGGAAAAATAAATATATTCTTTAATGAACCCTTGTGGTCGACTTTGCCTATATAAAGAGGCTCGACACATCATAGTCTTTATCAAAACACATTCGAACACATAAAATCCCTAAACATCACCATGAGCAATCCTTCCAATATCATTGACATCTCCTCTGATTCAGAGACAGAGTTTGTGATTGCTTTTGAGTCATCATCAGAGGCCTCAGGGTGGGCAGGTTACTTTCCACCATGGGCTGCAAGCACTTCTTCCAAGAAGTCAACAAAGAAGACTGCCAATCCTGCACATGTTGCCAGACCTGCACCTTCTCTTGAGTTCTACTCCAGTTCATCAGATGACGATGCCGATGATGAGACCTATTCCTTGTCCAAAGAGTTACCAAGGGCTCTGACAAAAGCATTGGAAACAGCTCTCTCAAACCTGAAGCAGATATCCATACCAAAGAAGCCTGCAAGATTACTAAGGCCTCCTCCACAAGTTCTTGGTCTTGCTTGTCCAAGAATGCAGTCAACCTTTGAGAACAAGAGGAAGAGAGCACAGAAGAACAAGCATGACTATCAGGGCAAGGGCAAGAAGCCAATGGAGTAGCTGGTGTAGGGTGTAGGGATGTAGGATGTGTTAGGTTGTCATCTTTTGTGTTTTAATTATCGTCGGAAGCAATCCTTCTTAGAATGTAATGAATCATCTTCATGAATGGAATAAAGTTTCTTTTTATACTTTTTCCACTGTGAGAGTAACTTTTACCACTGCTTGCATTATAGTTTCCACTATTAGGCATAAATTCTATAAAAGTTAGTGGACAACCAATAATACAAGCACTAAGCAGCAACAAATCCAATGTATACAAAGAATCCTTCAAACCTGCATATCACAAACATAAACCACACACTTAAAGCATTGTTAAGGTTAGTAGCGATTAGAAAATAACTCGAAGTGAATAAAATTTTGGATGACAGTGGTTAAAAGTTAAAACAATACTCAAACCACGCAGTCAACTACAAGTTATTTATCATGCCACCAAAGTCAAAGACTTCATTTACTCCTCAACAACTTACACCTTCCCCACATTAACTTACTGAATCCAGCTTAACTTTTATTTAAGCATCTTTAACACACAAACCACTCATATTACACATACTCCAAAAACATTTCTCTCTCAAAAACTTACTTCTCTCCAAAAATCACCATGATTCATTCAAACCCTATCAATGTCTCATCTGACAGCTCATTTTCGGATAGTTTTTGGGATGATAGTGTTTGGCATTATGTTCTGAACAATCCAGGTAGAAAGAAGAAAGAGGTGTTTGAAGAGGTTTCTTCAAGAAAGAGAACTCATTTGGCCATGAGCACTACACCTTCATTTGCTGGTCCATCATCACTCCAACCAATGCCTCAGGATGTCATCATCAAAGAGGACAGCTCAAACATAAGTTCCAATGTGTTTCCTTATGAAGAGTCTGATGAAGAAACAGCTGAAAGAGTCCTTGTGGTTCCTCCACTTGCTATAATCCATCCATCAGGAGAGCTGCAAGTACCACCTTCTCAACCATTGTTGAAAGTACCACCACCAGAGGGTCCTTCATCATCCTCACCACCTGTTAGAGGAAAGGTTATTGGACTAGCATCCCTTAAGGTGTATAGGGTGATTGATAGGCGAATGGCGCCTAAAGTGATGCCAGAGTGGAGCTTTCGTAAGAAGCCTTAGGTGATAGTTTATGGTTAGGTTGGGGTAGGGTTGGGGTAGGATGTGAAGCTTGTTTCATATATTGGTAGTGAAATGATGTTTTCTATTTTCTTTTCATGTAATAATGTTAGTTGTATGTAACAGATGGATGTACCCTCTGCACTCTATGTGCAGATTTGTTTGATAATAATAAGAATCCATGTCTTTAACTTTAAATTCCTTGCATCATTCTGGTTGTGATTTACTTCATTTATCTGCAAAAAGCTTTGTGTTGATTACAAGTTTTGATAACCCCTTTTTCAGCAACTTTTCCATTAACTCCACCTCCAAAGCTGACATACTGTCCATCATAATGTTCAAAATCTGAGAGATAGGACTTGTTTCCAGTCATGTGCCTTGAACATACACTATCTGTGTAGCCTTGATCTTATCTTTTTTTCCTTGGATGTTCTGCGCACATATAAGTAAGGAGTTAGTTTCCTTTGGGGACCCAAGCCATGATTGACTTGGATCGCCTCGTGTATCAATATAGTTAAATCTATCAAAGGTCATTGATACACCATTGGGATTGGTTGTAGAGGTAATTCCTTTAGGTTTCCATTCCCAACGTGCTGAGGCCTTTACAGCATTTCCCATGTTACCCCTGGTCTTGTTTACAACCCTTGCAGTGGTAACTTTTGATTGAGCAGTGGTAACTGCTGATTTAGATTTTGGTACCCACTGTTGGTTATATTTAACCCTTTTATCAGAAAAAGACCTTGTCTCTGTTTGTGCAGATTTTACAAAAGTTGTTTTGGATTTTGCACTTGTAACAGGGGATTTAGGGTGAGCAGTGTTAACAGTTTTAGCAGTGGCAAAATTTTTAAGAACACTTCTTAGTTGAACTGCTCTTGGGATCAATTTGCTGTGTGAATTAGGGTGTACTTTGTTTTGAAAACTGTTTGACTCCACCCTTTTATTCCCATGGACTTCCTTTCTCCTAACATGATAGTCACAATTAGCATGTAAATGATTAAAGCTACCACAGATATAACATGCTTTATTGTACATCACAAAATCACTACCTAATTGTTGAGATTTGACATGATTTCAACTCCTCTGGTTACCCCTAGGAGTTGATGACTTGTTTATATACATCTCAGTATACCTTATAGTAGATCTAGGTTTGTTAACTTGTTTCCTAGGTTCCTTTGTAATAATATTAACAACTTTTGGGATAGCAGCCTCTACATTCTTTTTAACATTCTCATCTACAACAGATGAGTCACTTGCACTTTCAAAAACATCAGTCTCATGCTTTACCTCTTCCCCACTTTTCACAAATTTAGGAGGACCATATTCAAGATTCAGATCCTAAAATTCCTCTAGACTTGTATGAGCTAAATTTATGCCAGGAGGTGATGGAACACCCCTTAGTGGTGGAGCAGCAGTGTTGTATCCCATACCAGACTTAACTTTACTAGTAATTTGTGCATTCCAAATTTTATCAATTGACTTAGACTGATAATAACAGGTGTCAACAGTTAAATTGACATTCTCATTTATCTTTTAAGTTTTTCAAACTCTTCTTTAATGCCTCATTCACTGTCTTATGATCTATCTCTCTAAGAATAATCATATCATCATTATATTTTGACTCATTTGCTCTATAATGCTCTAGTTGTTTTCTAATACGATTATGCCTCTTCTAAGGTTTGACACGGATAATTAGCGAGATACAACTCGTTCTTTGGTTGTTAAATAATTCATTAAGCCTTTCACATTCTTTAGAAGCCCTACATGTTTTAGAACAACTTTCAAAGTTTTGTACCTCGAGTCGAGAAAGCCATGAGAGCATGTTCTCAGTAGCGACATCGAAGGTTGTTCCTCTTGTCCATCAGCCATGAAACTCCAATCATAGCTCACACCATCAATAACCAGCATTGCCTTTGGTTCTTCCACAATTGGTTCTTTCTTTTGCTTGTACCAAGTAGACCTTTGTCCTGGTTCCTTGGTCTTCTGCATTCTCTAGCAAAATGCCCCAACTTGTGACAATTGAAACACTCTACTTTCTTTTTATCAAACCCTGCAGTTTCTCCACCATTGATTTGAATTGGCTTGCCAGTCTTCTAGTAGAATTTCCTAGCCCTCATGCTAAGAAGAGCTATTTTCCCTTTTATGTCCATCTCCTCCAAATCATCTTCATCAATTTGCTCTATGTCTTCATGAGTTAATATAGAGCTATTAACTTGAGTGGAGATAAAAGCATAAAAGGTATGATCTCCAAGACCAAAGAACCTTCTTCTTTGAACTGCGGTGGTAACACTAGCATTACCGATGGAAAGCTGAGAACCAAAGATGGCAAAATCATCACCATTGTCATCTTGAATCATCACATCAACAGAGGTTGACAACAATGTCGGGCTGCTAGAGCTTGTACCAAGTTTCCACCGCCTTCTTCAATCTTTGTTCAATGAGTTTGAAGTTGTTGTAAAGATCATTGAGCTTCATAGTTTCAATCTACGGTTTATTTTCCCGGACTTTAACATTTGTATGAAACTCGGAGGCAAACTTCTTAGAAACTTCAAATTGAGGTCTTCTTTTTCTACCTCAATGCCAAACACGATCGGTTGACAATCTTCCGAGTTTGGTGAAGATGTTTGTCAAGTAAGTCATTGCTTGAAGTAGAAGTTTTCATAACTTTGCTTCAACAATGTGTTTTGTGTCTTGTTTGTAGCATCGTTGCCACCAAACACCGAAAGGATCTCTTCAAAAGTTCTTTTGTTGTCTTGTACTTGCTGAAAGCAATGATCTGGTCTTTAGGAAGAGTCATTAGTAACAAACTTCTGGCCTTCAGATCATTCTTCTTCTTTGCTCTTTCATCATTAGTCTCAGGTACAGAAATTGTTACAACTTTTGTGTCACCAACTTTCTCAGTCTTAGTAACAGACTTGAAAGAATCACCAATTAGGATGATCTCCCATAGAGCATAGTCTTGTATGAGAAAGTATTGCTCAATCATTATCCTCCACGTCTCAAACTCATTAAGTTTGAGCTTAGGAAGCCTTGAAGCAGAGTTCAACTGGTTTTTTTCCTTCTCCATTGATTTGAGTGAGTAGGTTAAGCTTATTCCTTGGATCTTCTAAATCAAAATATCAGAACCTTCACTCTGATACCACTTGATGGATCTAAACACACACCTTGTGTTACTGATACTTTGAATTATATTAATAAGCACGCGGAATATACTTAGTAATACTTAGAAGATGGATTGTATGATGTAATGTAAGTGAACAGTTTAACACAAAGCTCCAATATTATTAAGAAATAATACGAGTGATCTTGCTTATCACTAGGGTTACACCTTGAAGCTTATATGAATAATACGTACTCTAAACAATGATCTAGGATCTCCTTTTATAGCACAAGGAGTCCTTTACAAGATAAGTATAATCCTAACAATATAGAATATACACAAGATCTTTTCTATACTTATCAATATATGACTACATAACAATTATCCTAATAGCAGTGGTAATAATGTACTGGCAGTGGTAATGAGTTTCCACTTCTAGTGTAATCTTTAGCAGTGTTAACCACAAGCATATCAGTGGTAACTGTTAGCTTTATTCCCAACACTTATCGTTAATCCTAGTCTCCAAAGATTTAGTAGTTGGTATCCATCTAGGTGAATTTTTTGGTTTGTTTTGCTTCTTATGCATTGTAGATGACTTACTGTAAATCCTAGACTTAACAGGTTGAACCTTAGCAATGTTTGTAGACTCGGAATTTCTAGTTTTGTTTTCTACATGCATAGCATTCTGCTTCACGTAACTACTCTTAGATGCAAGCCAATCCTTAGTCTTTGGTTGAGAGTACCTATGTAATGGTTTACTACTACTAGCAGTGCCTTGAAATCTTTTAGAATTCATCACCCTAGGTTTTGCACCTAAAATTCTATCTTTTCGAATTTGTGCCTTTTTCCTAGTTGCTTCTAGAAAATGATCGTTGACCATGTTGTTAGAACCAACAGATTCGTTAACTGGATTTTTGGTTACATTTTGTATACTTATCTTAGAAATGCCAGGTGTAATCACTTTTGGTTTTTCGACAACTACTTTTTTCTTTTTCAACACTTTTTACAATTCTCCTTTTAATAGGCAAGGTCTGTGGATTGACTGTTTTTGACAAAACTTGTTTCGCATTAACTTGGGAGGCAAACCGTGTTTTTGAAAAATTTAGTCGTTCAGACTTAAACGCAGTCGGTTGTCTAACAACTGAATTTCTAAGTGGTTGTACAACTGGTTTTCCCAAGATTGATGGTTTTGCAAACTTAGTGTTCACACTATTCCCTGTTTCTTTCTAAGCTCGTTCTTTAATGCAACGATTGTGAAACCCTTTTCCTGAAGTTGAGCTTTTAGTTCATCATTTTTTACCATCAAAGATTTTGTTTGTTCCAAAGACTTAGTTCTTGTTTGTTTGACTGAGTCACTTAGATCTAAGTGATGCCTTTTCAAAGTCTCATTTTCCTTAAGTAATCTAGCCACACAAAGTTCCAACTCAATGTTTCTTGATTTAATTACATCGATATCATGTTTATCCTTGACTATATTACTTTTCTCATTCAGGACAAAAATATGTTTCTTCATTTTGGTGATTGTCGAGTTTTTGTCTTGAAGCTGAGCTTTCAAAGTATTAATTTCAAAAAATTCACAGAATTTAGGAAGTTCCGGGTTATTACATGGTTTGTTACATTGAAAACTTTCTTCTTTACTTTGTATCACAATTTCAAGTGAAATGCAATGTTTTTCAAATTGAAAAAATCTGTTTGACAGTTCATCATAAATTTTCCTTTCAACCACATCATTGGTTTTGAAACACTTTATTTTAGACTCAGCCTCAGCCACAGAACATTTATCAGAATCATGTTCAGCATCGTGATCAGTTTGTTAAAGTATATTAGCAGATACATTTTGTTGTATAGTTAAGGGTACCTCATCACATGACACATGTTCAGTAACTTGTCTGATATCTGCATCTGCATCTTGTGTAACAAGAGTTACCAAACTCTTGCTTGTATCTAGCTTATATGTCTCTATACCTCTGGATTCAGTGACAACTGATTCATCATCTGATGCTTTCCCCAACTTAACACTACTGTCACTTGATTGTACCCGACATTCATTTACCTTGTCATCATTCTGTGCTCTTTCCTCAATATACTTCTTAACATTATCCATATGCTGGATTAATGTTTCTCTGAACACATCAGCTTCCATTCCAGTGTGACTGGTAAAGCACCTTTCAATCATATGATCGTCATAATCCCAAGTGTATTCACCATTGAATAATGACTGAAATTGTTTGTTGATCACCTAAAGTGCAGCCTTGGATCCGGCTTCTTGAATTTTTTCTTTGTCAAGTTGTTGTTCAAGTTGCACTAAGTTTAAGAACAAAGTGCCCGTAAAAGTTGATACATCTTGACGGAACTCGTTCGAATCCCATCGTGAATCTATTTTCAACTAGAAGTAAAGTGAGGTGTGAATGAAGTTGTCGAAAAGGTTCAATGTAACTATCCTTGGAAATAGTTTGCAATTGGTGTATCTCGTGCAACTTTGTCTCTAGTGAATTTGAACACAAGGATTCCTTTATGAGTGATTTTTGTTGTGAGACCATATCGCTATTTCCTAAATTTGTCATTTCTTATTCAACAACGTTTGTCAGTTGTACTTTGTTGGGAATCTTATGTTCATCGATCATGTCGTACAATTTGAGTATTTCAGATACAACAGAGTCCGAAGTGTTAGACATGATTTTGACGTGCACGGTATTTTACAAATCTATGGTTTAAACAGAGAAATAGAATCTTTCGCGGGATTTTACAAAATCAAGAAGAAACCATGAGACACTGACCAATAAAATGTGTTAAGATAATTGATGGATCGGCACAATGATAGAATATTGTGTGTTAGGAGTGATGATTGTTTGAAAGATTAGCTGAAATGTTGTTTGGTTGTATGTTGTTGATGCGGAAATTTGATTTCAAAACTTAAAAACCTCAATATCTTCTTCCGGAGTGGTTATAGGCCTCGAAGGGGTACCCGAATGGACTTTAGTCTTGTTGAGTTGCCATTGATGAAGGTATTTGTGATAAAGTAGATGTAGGATCGATTCAAAGATAAAGGAGTTGTGTTTGATGAATATTAAGCACGGTTGTTGTAGTTGCTGGGATTTAGCAAATCCATATTGAAGAGTCGTTCACCCCAACTCTAGTCTAGCATATGTTAGCTCGTAGACTGATACGCGTACAATGCACGTTCAGGGTCAAAGGAACATCCTTTTCGTCGAGCAAGTTTTTCAACACCCTAGGCAGTAAACCTAATCATTGTAGTGTAGTATTAGGGTAAGCCTCGGGGATTGATATCGTTCTCTAGGGGAATAGGAATGCTAGTGAGAAATTACTACGCTAAGGTTGGGGTTGAGGAAGATTATTTTTTTATCTTTTTTTATATTTTTTAGAAAATGGAAAGGTACGAATCTCGGGGTATTGGATTTGGGGGTTGGTATTTCTACTGGTTACTCTACTTATCTAATTATCTAATTATCTAAACTAAGGTGAGTGTAGTCTATGTCTATTGTTGTGTGCTCTTATGATGATTTAAAGATGTGTTTAGTTAGATGCTATTACTCCCTAGTTATCTCCTATTGATGGTTGAATTGTCACGTCCTTATTCTTAACGTGTTGTGTCTTCTAAGGTCGTAGGGTATGCGTTTTTCCCTAACTCTTTGAGTCTACCTTAAGGTTATTGCCTACAAAATCTCTATGATTCATAAACTAACTCTAAGGTTATCTTTGGATGTTTAGACTACAATAACTCTAGGTGATTATAAACTAATGTTCAAAAAGATTACTCAAGCATTAAAAACAAAACGAATGACCTATCGCAATACTAGGTCAATCACAATTAAGATAAGAGACAACCAATCAATATTCAATACCTAGGTTTCATAGATCTAAGAAAACACACAAGTAAATTAGCCGGACATGGAAAACATGCAAGCATACACACAAATAATTGAAGACATAATTGAATCAATGAAGTAAATCACTTATCGTGTTGTAAAATAGGGTATGGAACCCTAAGATACTGCCCAAGACAGCCTATGTTCGGTTTAGGTTTTACTCCACAAAACAACCTCTCTAAAATACTGAAAATTCGAATTATATATATAGAGTTACAATATGCGATGGCGCCACTCTTTAATTGTGACGTCGTCGGGTCACCGTGTGACAATCCGTCAATTTCCCGACTATTATTTATATCAAAATATGCGAGTTATTTATTTTCTGATCATTATAACTCTTAAACGAGAAGTTATCTCGTGTTCCTAATGTCCCGGCACCACACGCGTACCGACACCATAATAAAATTGACGTAAAATTTACTTTCTAATTTCAAAGAAATAATAATACCATAATATTTCACTCACAAGACGTTTCCAAAACATAAAATTTATAAAATACGGACACTGGAAAATATTTTACATAAGAATACGTTATTTTCACTTCAGCAGTTTATACAGTACATGATACAGTTAATACTAATAATAAAAAAAATATATTCTACCCTCTCCTAAACATACATGCCGCCCCTCCCCTACCTCCTTTTCAGAACTCAATCCTTCTTCTCCTGGAAAAGATATTCACACCATCCTCATCTCCAAAGTCACAACCTTCCATTTTAATGATAAATCTTTTCTACACTATCCAAACTACTCCTAGGTCTGCCTCATAGAATCCATACGTGGATGAGAGAGTTGTGAAGAAAGCTTAAAATGGGTAGAGACAAGTTCTGAAGATTCAAAAGGGTCACAATCATCCTCCTAGTCTCCCATCTATACAAGGGGTTAATTTTCACAAGAACTTTCATCCATCTCAATCTCAATTCGAAAAATTAGGGTTCCTCTAATCAAAGGGCTTTTTGAAATTGATTGAGGGGTTTTCTTAAGGGATGTATAAGGAAGGTTTTGCAAGTGTTTAATTGTACCAAATCGTTTGGTCACCTCAATCGAAGCCTTTCTTGTTCGGTTCCTTCCCAACTCTCGACCCACTATTTATTCTTGTAAGAATAACATTTGTTAACCTCTGATTATGAATTTGTTTGATATTTAATTCTTGGTATAATTTGAATCTCCTTTAGTTGTGTCAAATGGAATATTTGAAATTGATATTGGTTGATGTTGTTGTTGTTGTTGTTGTGGTACTGCCGAAACACAAGAGAAAAAGAAAAAGAAACTTAAGTATGGCTCAATAATGGAAAAGTGCTCATCATACTAATTAGCCAAACTTTTTTTACTTGTTAGTTTAGTTGTACTCCTTTTTGGACTAAAAATCAAGTTGGTTTAATTTGTCTTGTGTTGGTCTTGTGTTGTCGAGATGCCCAACTGTAAGAGTGCATATGGTTTCGTACTTTTGTTGATTCCACTTCCAAGATTGCAACTCCTAAACAAGTAAAATAATAATAAATAGATTAAATAAGTTTTAGTTAATTTGGTTTGTGTTTTCTTTGTGTGTCGAAGCTACTGTTGGGTTGACAGCCCCAAACCAAGGCTCAGGAGGATATTTGGTCCATGCTTAATTTGTGTCCTCGAGATTACCTACGTAGCTTGCGCTTATTTCTCGAGTTATTTTCATACTTATCGATCCAACTTATATTTGGCTTACTTAATTGTAACTTATTTTGTAACTTAATACTTTATTATAATTGGATACTATAAATTTTGACATATCTAAAACTTATTAAAACAAAACTAGTGAAAATATATATGTTTTTGACTTTTATTTAAAAGCTTATTTGATTAACTTATTTTATTTTATAATGTTTGGCCCAACTTTTCCAAAAACTTACATTTATAACTAATAATAGTATTTTTAATATAAACTCTTTTAATAAAAACCATCACTTAGAGTACGATTTTAATATACTTTTATCATTAACTAGTATTAATCATATACAAATGTGTCTACTTTTAATGACTTTTGATTTTAATTATCTAACGGCTAATATTATATTATATGTAATTATTTTCCGTACGTCGTCTTTCGGTTGCCATCGAACCGAAGATTCTTTCGTCATTGATATTTTCTTATTATGTACTTATACACTTCCAAGAGCCAAAATCTACAAAAATTATATTAGACATTAATCATTGCCACACAAGCAACAACAAAACCTTTATTAAACCTTGTCGAGTCATAATCATGAATAAAGACTAAATTTTCCATACTAAATCTAGGTCGCGTGTCGGTGCCATCCAATAATTCTAATTGACTGCTGCTTTAGACTGCTTTTTGCCAAGGTGAGCATTCACAGCCCCCTTTTTACTGTTTTACTTATTTGGGGTGAAATCCATGAACTTAAAATTTTAAACTATATTTTTGTTCTAAATTATAAATTTATTTGGACTATTTGATATATCCTGGCCCCTTTGACTTATTTTGACCTTATGACTTGTTCCTGATCCCTTAGTAAGCTTAGACCTATAATGTGTCTTACGTGATAAGTCTTAAAGTCTCCATTGTTCGGAGCAACCCTGAATTGATAATATATAATAGTGAGGTAATGTGCAAGTCTCCCCCTGAGCAACACTAAGTCTCCGTTAGAGCAATACTAAGTCTCCTTGTCGGTAGGAGCAACACAAAGTCTCCCTTGTTCGGAGCAGGCGTGATCTATTATATATTAGGCATTATTTATCATGGACTATTATGACCAAATGCGTATTAATTATCGGGCATAATACTTGAACTATGGGAGTGTATGTGAACTTATATGTTACAAGTCTTGTATGGACGGGTGGTGAGTTCATAGGACACTTGCCAGGTAGACTTTCTAATTATAGTTTTCATAAAACCTGTGTACTCAAGAACTATTTTCATAGTTGACCCGTTTTCTCATGCATTTCAGGTGATCGTTGTTTAGCTTATATTATAAAGATTTTAAATAAAGGAGTCGTCACAAGTTATCCGAGTCGTCTCGTGAAAAATGTTATCTTTGGAAGTCAAACTTTATGTTTCAATTGCCAAGGTTGGCTAGAACCTTGTTGTAATGTTACAATATTTCTTTAAATTTAAATTATGGTATTGTACTATATCTCTTTGCGATGCATATTGATTATGTTACACTCGCGTTTCCGCCTCCGTGGTGTGATGATTGGTATCGAGCCGAGGTTATAGTGAATGCCGATTTTTCTAAAATAAAAATCGCAACTATAACCAAAATAAATTTTTCTTAAAACACGGAAACATCATACGAGTCGACTAGCACCACCATTGCATCGTTACTCCTAAATTATGCATAGCTTGTACACCTATGCATAATTCAGAAGAATCATCTGATGATGGGATTAGTAGCCTCGAATCATGTTGGTCGAGTCTTAAAGAGTCTGATCACCTGGAACTGCATTAGTCGCGTGAGTATGCATGACATGTTTAAATGTTCACTATATCTTATATATGAATTTATATGCCTTCTTCTTGCTATATATTATGACCCGATAGGCTAAGCACGTCCTTGTTCCCATCACATTACACTTACTACCGTCACCGTCCCACACGACATCCGCCATGACTCACACAACCAAATGCTTTGGCCTATTGTAGAATCATGACTACAAGGAACACTCGTTCAGGAAGCATCAACAATGAAGCCCCAAGAGACAGTGCTGCTGGATTGGCGGATCTCCTCACTCAGATTGTCGCACACATTGATGCAGGACGAGCCAATGAGGGAGCTGGTACCTCAACGAATGGCCACAGATGCAGCTATAAGACCTTCATGTCATGCAGGCCAAAGGAATTTCATGGCACCGAGGGTGCCATTGGCCTGCTATCATGGTCCGAGAATGTTGAGTTGAAACTTAGCATTACTAAATGTCTTTGAAGGAGATAAGTTTGAGTTCTCTCATGGTCTACTTGTGGTCGAACCGACTTGGTGGAACAACCAATGCAGACTGGAGGAGAGAAGTTGCAAATGGATTATCTTGGGAAGAATTCAAGAAGCTACTAACCGAGGAGTACTGCAGGGAAGGATGAAGTGCGTAAACCGAAGCGAATTCAGAACCATTTGATGGTAGGAGTAGAAGTCGACAAGTACACAATTCGCTTTCATGAGCTGACCAGGATGGTCCCCCACATGGTCTCTACTATGGAGAAGCTAATTGATCGATACATTTGGGGTTTGATTCCTGAGATCAGGAGAGATGTCACCTCATCCAAGCCAACTACCCTGCAAGCTGCTGTGGGAATGACATACCGCTTGACTAATGACGTGATCAGGTCTGGAGAACTAGCGAAAACAAACGACAATGGGCAAAAGCGACATGAGGATCACCAGGGAAGCCGAGACCAGGACCAACAAAACAAGAGGCAGCGAGTAACCAGGAACTATGGAGCGACGATGCTGGAACGCAAAGGATATGCAGGTCCACATCCTAAGTGTACTCGATGTAACCTTCACCATTCAGGAAACTGCCCAAGGTGCAATATATGCAAACAGACAGGCCATCTTAGCTGGAAGTGCTCAAGCAGGAATGGAAACCAAGGACAGAAGCCGGCATGTTACGAGTGTGGAAGTCTGGACCACCTAAGGAACACGTGTCCTAAGTTGAATAGGGCACAGAAGTCGGAGCATGGTAACATGACTCTCGCCGTAGCACTTGATGGTGATAACCCAACCCGTGGAGGCAATGTCAGCCCAGCTCGGGGTCGATCATACTTTTTGGGCACCAAGGAAGCTCGCTAAGACACAAGCACCGTGACGGGTACATTCTTTCGACCACCCACTCTATTTCAATATTTTCTGGTTCTAGTTCATGGCATTGATTAGTGTAAGAACCTTGCATCATGAGCCTTAGTTTAATTTTTGCCTTCTCACTAATCTGAGCACCCCATTATTAGTTGATTTGATTGGTTTAAACAATTTCAAACTTGAGCAAAACTTTCAAAAGGTCTCTTACATATATGAGAAGCCATCTCTTTCGACAACTTGTTTCCTAGCTTGATCTAGTGACGCTTCTTGTTTGATGAGTTGCGAAAATCAAGATAGAATCCAAGTTGTTACTCAATCTACACAACTTAAACACATGACCGGTCAGTCGACAAGTTGTGAAAATTCACCAACTAAGAGTCTTTTGAAGGCAAGGCTCGACAATGAGAAAGTTTGAACCATGAGAATGTACGCTTTGTAGTGTAGATTTGATTTGAATCTCGAGGACGAGATTCTTTTAAGGTTAATGATGTGACAATCCGTCAATTTCCCGACTATTATTTATATCAGAATATGCGAGTTATTTATTTTCTGATCATTATAACTCTTAAACGAGAAGTTATCTCGTGTTCCTAATGTCCCGGCACCACACGCGTACCGACACAATAATAAAATTGACGTAAAATTTACTTTCTAATTTCAAAGAAATAATAATACCATAATATTTCACTCGTCAAGACGTTTCCAAAAACATAAAATTTATAAAATACGGACACTCGGAAAATATTTTACATAAGAATACGTTATTTTCACGGTACAGTTTATACAGTACAGGATACAGTTAATACTAATAATAAAACAAATATATTCTACCCTCTCCTAAACATACATGCCGCCCCTCCCCTACCTCCTTTTCAGAACTCAATCCTTCTTCTCCTGGAAAAGATATTCACACCATCCTCATCTCCAAAGTCACAACCTTCCATTTTAATGATAAATCTTTTCTACACTATCCAAACTACTCCTAGGTCTGCCTCATAGAATCCATACGTGGATGAGAGAGTTGTGAAGAAAGCTTAAAATGGGTAGAGACATGTTCTGAAGATTCAAAAGGGTCACAATCATCCTCCTAGTCTCCCATCTGTACAAGGGGTTAATTTTCACAAGAACTTTCATCCATCTCAATCTCAATTCGAAAAATTAGGGTTCCTCTAATCAAAGGGCTTTTTGAAATTGATTGAGGGGTTTTCTTAAGGGATGTATAAGGAAGGTTTTGCAAGTGTTTAATTGTACCAAATCGTTTCGGGTCACCTCCAATCGAAGCCTTTCTTGTTCGGTTCCTTCCCAACTCTCGACCCACTATTTATTCTTGTAAGAATAACATTTGTTAACCTCTGATTATGAATTTGTTTGATATTTAATTCTTGGTATAATTTGAATCTCCTTTAGTTGTGTCAAATGGAATATTTGAAATTGATATTGGTTGATGTTGTTGTTGTTGTTGTTGTTGTGGTACTGCCGAAACACAATAGAAAAAGAAAAAGAAACTTAAGTATGGCTCAATAATGGAAAAGTGCTCATCATACTAATTAGCCAAACTTTTTTTACTTGTTAGTTTAGTTGTACATCTTTTGGACTAAAAATCAAGTTGGTTTAATTTGTCTTGTGTTGGTCTTGTGTTGTCGAGATGCCCAACTGTAAGGGTGCATATGGTTTCGTACTTTTGTTGATTCCACTTCCAAGATTGCAACTCCTAAACAAGTAAAATAATAATAAATAGATTAAATAAGTTTTAGTTAATTTGGTTTGTGTTTTCTTTGTGTGTCGAAGCTACTGTTGGGTTGACAGCCCCAAACCAAGGCTCAGGAGGATATTTGGTCCATGCTTAATTTGTGTCCTCGAGATTACCTACGTAGCTTGCGCTTATTTCTCGAGTTATTTTCATACTTATCGATCCAACTTATATTTGGCTTACTTAATTGTAACTTATTTTGTAACTTAATACTTTATTATAATTTGATACTAAAAATTTTGACATATCTAAAACTTATTAAAACAAAACTAGTGAAAATGTATATGTTTTTGACTTTTATTTAAAAGCTTATTTGATTAACTTATTTTATTTTATAATGTTTGGCCCAACTTTTCCAAAAACTTACATTTATAACTAATAATAGTATTTTTAATATAAACTCTTTTAATAAAACCATCACTTAGAGTACGATTTTAATATACTTTTATCATTAACTAGTATTAATCATATATAAATGTGTCTACTTTTAATGACTTTTGATTTTAATTATCTAACGGCTAATATTATATTATATGTAATTATTTTCCGTACGTCGTCTTTCGGTTGCCATCGAACCGAAGATTCTTTCGTCATTGATATTTTCTTATTATGTACTTATGCACTTCCAAGAGCCAAAATCTACAAAAATTATATTAGACATTAATCATTGCCACACAAGCAACAACAAAACCTTTATTAAACCTTGTCGAGTCATAATCATGAATAAAGACTAAATTTGCCATACTAAATCTAGGTCGCGTGTCGGTGTCATCCAATAATTCTAATTGATCTTTGCTTTAGATCTTTTGCCAAGGTGAGTATTCACACCCCTTTTCTTTGTTTTACTTATTTGGGGTGAAATGCATGAACTTAAAATTTTAAACTATATTTTGTTCTAAATTATAAATTTATTTGGACTATTTGATATATCCTGCCCCTTTGACTTATTTTGACCTTATGACTTGTTCCCGATCCCTTAGTAAGCTTAGACCTATAATGTGTCTTACGTGATAAGTCTTAAAGTCTCCATTGTTCGAGCAACCACGAATTGATAATATATAATAGTGAGGTAATGTGCAAGTCTCCCCGAGCAACACTAAGTCTCCGTTAGAGCAATACTAAGTCTCCTTGTCGTGGAGCAACACAAACTCTCCCTTGTTCGGAGCAAAGTGATCTATTATATATTAGGCATTATTTATCATGGACTATTATGACCAAATGCGTATTAATTATCGGGCATAATACTTGAACTATGGGAGTGTATGTGAACTTATATGTTACAAGTCTTGTATGGACGGGTGGTGAGTTCATAGGACACTTGCCAGGTAGACTTTCTAATTATAGTTTTCATAAAACCTGTGTACTCAAGAACTATTTTCATAGTTGACCCGTTTTCTCATGCATTTCAGGTGATCGTTGTTTAGCTTATATTATAAAGATTTTAAATAAAGGAGTCGTCACAAGTTATCCGAGTCGTCTCGTAGAAAAATGTTATCTTTTGGAAGTCAAACTTTATGTTTCAATTGCCAAGGTTGGCTAGAACCTTGTTGTAATGTTACAATATTTCTTTAAATTTAAATTATGGTATTGTACTATATCTCTTTGCGATGCATATTGATTATGTTACACCTCGCGTTTCCGCCTCCGGCGGGGTGTGACAGATTGGTATCAGAGCCGAGGTTATAGTGAATGCCGATTTTTCTAAAATAAAAATCGCAACTATAACCAAAATAAATTTTTCTTAAAACACGGAAACATCATACGAGTCGACTAGCACCACCATTGCATCGTTACTCCTAAATTATGCATAGCTTGTACACCTATGCATAATTCAGGAAGAATCATACAGTGATGGGATTAGTAGCCTCGAATCATGTTGGTCGAGTCTTAAAGAGTCTGATCACCTGGAACTGCATTAGTCGCGTGAGTATGCATGACATGTTTAAATGTTCACTATATCTTATATATGAATTTATATGCCTTCTTCTTGCTATATATTATGACCCGATAGGCTAAGCACGTCCTTGTTCCCATCACATTACACTTACTACCGTCACCGTCCCACACGACATCCGCCATGACTCACACAACCAAATGCTTTGGCCTATTGTAGAATCATGACTACAAGGAACACTCGCTCGGAAGCATCAACAATGAAGCCCCAAGAGACAGTCTTCTTTGGATTGGCGGATCTCCTCACTCGATTGTCGCACATTGATGCAGGACGAGCCAATGAGGGAGCCGGTACCTCAACGAATGGCCACAGATGCAGCTATAAGACCTTCATGTCATGCGAGCCAAAGGAATTTCATGGCACCGAGGGTGCCATTGGCTCGCTATCATGGTCCGAGAATGTTGAGTTGAAACTTAGCATTACTAAATGTCTTTGAAGGAGATAAGTTTGAGTTCTCTGCGGGTCTACTTGTGGTCGGCACCGACTTGGTGGAACAACCAAATTGCAGACTGGAGGAGAGAAGTTGCAAATGGATTATCTTGGGAAGAATTCAAGAAGCTACTAACCGAGGAGTACTGCGGGAAGGATGAAGTGCGTAACTGAAGCGGAATTCGGAACCATTTGATGGTAGGAGTAGAAGTCGACAAGTACATAATTCGCTTTCATGAGTGACCGGGATGGTCCCCACATGGTCTCTACTATGGAGAAGCTAATTGATCGATACATTTGGGGTTTGATTCACGAGATCGGAGAGATGTCACCTCATCCAAGCCAACTACCCCGCAAGTCACTGTGGAATGACATACCGCTTGACTAATGACGTGATCAGTCCGGAGAACTAGCGAAACAAACGACAATGGGCAAAAGCGACATGAGGATCACCAGGAAGCCGAGACCGGGACCAACAAAACAAGAGGCGCGAGTAACCGGGAACTATGGAGCGATCGATCTCGGAACGCAAAGGATATGCGTGTCCACATCCTAAGTGTACTCGATGTAACCTTCACCATTCGAAACCGCCAAGGTGCAATATATGCAAACAGACAGCCATCTTAGCTGGAAGTGCTCAGCGTGAATGGAAACCAAGGATGAAGCCGCATGTTACGAGTGTGGAAGTCTGGACCACCTAAGGAACACGTGTCCTAAGTTGAATAGGGCACAAAAGTCGAGCATGGTAACATGACTCTCGCCGTAGCACTTGATGGTGATAACCCAACCCGTGGAGGCAATGTCATTGACTCTGGGTCGATCATACTTTTGGGCACCAAGGAAGCTCGCTAAGACACAAGCACCGTGACGGTACATTCTTTCGACCACCCACTCTATTTCAATATCTTTTGGTTCTAGTTCATGGCATTGATTAGTGTAAGAACCTTGCATCATGAGCCTTAGTTTAATTTTTGCCTTCTCACTAATCTGAGCACCCCATTATTAGTTGATTTGATTGGTTTAAACAATTTCAAACTTGAGCAAAACTTTCAAAAGGTCTCTTACATATATGAGAAGCCATCTCTTTCTGACAACTTGTTTCCTAGCTTGATCTAGTGACAGTTCTTGTTTGATGAGTTGCGAAAATCAAGATAGAATCCAAGTTGTTACTCAATCTACACAACTTAAACACATGACCGGTCAGGTCGACAAGTTGTGAAAATTCACCAACTAAGAGTCTTTTGAAGGCAAGGCTCGACAATGAGAAAGTTTGAACCATGAGAATGTACGCCTGTAGTGTAGACGGACTGAATCTCGAGGACGAGATTCTTTTTAAGGTTGGCAGACTGTGACAATCCGTCAATTTCCCGACTATTATTTATATCAGAATATGCGAGTTATTTATTTTCTGATCATTATAACTCTTAAACGAGAAGTTATCTCGTGTTCCTAATGTCCCTACACCACACGCTGCATCGACACAATAATAAAATTGACGTAAAATTTACTTTCTAATTTCAAAGAAATAATAATACCATAATATTTCACTCGTCAAGACGTTTCCAAAACATAAAATTTATAAAATACGTACACTCGGAAAATATTTTACATAAGAATACGTTATTTTCACTCAGATGCAGTTTATACAAAGACAGATACGATTAATACTAATAATAAAACAAATATATTCTACCCTCTCCTAAACATACATGCCGCCTCCCTACCTCCTTTTCGAACTCAATCCTTCTTCTCCTGGAATAGATATTCACACCATCCTCATCTCCAAAGTCACAACCTTCCATTTTAATGATAAATCTTTTCTACACTATCCAAACTACTCCTAGGTCTCCTCATAGAATCCATACGTGGATGAGAGAGTTGTGAAAGCTTAAATTGGGTAGAGACATGTTACAAGATTCAAAAGGGTCACAATCATCCTCCTAGTCTCCCATCTATACAAGGGGTTAATTTTCACAAGAACTTTCATCCATCTCAATCTCAATTCGAAAAATTAGGGTTCCTCTAATCAAAGGGCTTTTTGAAATTGATTGAGGGGTTTTCTTAAGGGATGTATAAGGAAGGTTTTGCAAGTGTTTAATTGTACCAAATCGTTTCGGGTCACCTCCAATCGAAGCCTTTCTTGTTCGGTTCCTTCCCAACTCTCGACCCACTATTTATTCTTGTAAGAATAACATTTGTTAACTTCTGATTATGAATTTGTTTGATATTTAATTCTTGGTATAATTTGAATCTCCTTTAGTTGTGTCAAATGGAATATTTGAAATTGATATTGGTTGATGTTGTTGTTGTTGTTGTTGTTGTGGTACTGCCGAAACACAATAGAAAAAGAAAAAGAAACTTAAGTATGGCTCAATAATGGAAAAGTGCTCATCATACTAATTAGCCAAACTTTTTTTACTTGTTAGTTTAGTTGTACATCTTTTTGGACTAAAAATCAAGTTGGTTTAATTTGTCTTGTGTTGGTCTTGTGTTGTCGAGATGCCCAACTGTAAGGGTGCATATGGTTTCGTACTTTTGTTGATTCCACTTCCAAGATTGCAACTCCTAAACAAGTAAAATAATAATAAATAGATTAAATAAGTTTTAGTTAATTTGGTTTGTGTTTTCTTTGTGTGTCGAAGCTACTGTTGGGTTGACAGCCCCAAACCAAGGCTCGGGAGGATATTTGGTCCATGCTTAATTTGTGTCCTCGAGATTACCTCGTAGCTTGCGCTTATTTCTAGTTATTTTCATACTTATCGATCCAACTTATATTTGGCTTACTTAATTGTAACTTATTTTGTAACTTAATACTTTATTATAATTTGATACTAAAATTTTGACATATCTAAAACTTATTAAAACAAAACTAGTGAAAATGTATATGTTTTTGACTTTTATTTAAAAGCTTATTTGATTAACTTATTTTATTTTATAATGTTTGGCCCAACTTTTCCAAAAACTTACATTTATAACTAATAATAGTATTTTTAATATAAACTCTTTTAATAAAAACCATCACTTAGAGTACGATTTTAATATACTTTTATCATTAACTAGTATTAATCATATATAAATGTGTCTACTTTTAATGACTTTTGATTTTAATTATCTAACGGCTAATATTATATTATATGTAATTATTTTCCGTACGTCGTCTTTCGGTTGCCATCGAACCGAAGATTCTTTCGTCATTGATATTTTCTTATTATGTACTTATGCACTTCCAAGAGCCAAAATCTACAAAAATTATATTAGACATTAATCATTGCCACACAAGCAACAACAAAACCTTTATTAAACCTTGTCGAGTCATAATCATGAATAAAGACTAAATTTGCCATACTAAATCTAGGTCGCGTGTCGGTGTCATCCAATAATTCTAATTGACTGCTGCTTTAGACTGCTTTTTGCCAAGGTGAGTATTCACAGCCCCCTTTTTACTGTTTTACTTATTTGGGGTGAAATGCATGAACTTAAAATTTTAAACTATATTTTTGTTCTAAATTATAAATTTATTTGGACTATTTGATATATCCTGGCCCCTTTGACTTATTTTGACCTTATGACTTGTTCCTGATCCCTTAGTAAGCTTAGACCTATAATGTGTCTTACGTGATAAGTCTTAAAGTCTCCATTGTTCGGAGCAACCCTGAATTGATAATATATAATAGTGAGGTACTGTGCAAGTCTCCCCCTGAGCAACACTAAGTCTCCGTTAGAGCAATACTAAGTCTCCTTGTCGGCAGGAGCAACACAAACTCTCCCTTGTTCGGAGCAGGCGTGATCTATTATATATTAGGCATTATTTATCATGGACTATTATGACCAAATGCGTATTAATTATCGGGCATACTACTTGAACTATGGGAGTGTATGTGAACTTATATGTTACAAGTCTAGTATGGACGGGACTTGTAACATGGTGAGTTCATAGGACACTTGCCAGGCAGACTTTCTAATTATAGTTTTCATAAAACCTGTGTACTCACCAACTATTTTCATAGTTAACCCGGTTTCTCATGCATTTCAGGTGATCGTTGTTTAGCTTATATTATGAAGATTTTAAATAAAGGAATCGTCACAAGTTATCCGAGTCGCCTCGTAGAAAAATGTTATCTTTTGGAAGTCAAACTTTATGTTTCAATTGCCAAGGTTGGCTAGAACCTTGTTGTAATGTTACAATATTTCTTTAAATTTAAATTATGGTATTGTACTATATCTCTTTGCGATGCATATTGATTATGTTACACCTCGCGTTTCCGCCTCCGGCGGGGTGTGACACACCGCCATTAGGTTTTTGTCTTGGCCACGTCAACTCTGTGATGGTGTCACCTTATGCTTGTGACGCCGTGGGCTTCAACCTCTGACGCCGTCGGGATCCAAATCTAGGACGTTTGAGTTGTGACGCCCTAATCTTTTAAACTTGATGCCGTCACTTGTAAAATAGCAATTTGCTCTCTGATTCGTCTCAAGGTGTGTCGCGACGGCGTTGCCACTTGGCTGTGACGCCATCCCCTTCAGTCCAGAAACTTGAGTGTCTCGATTTTTGACTTTGGCCATTTTCTTCATATATTCGCGCCTTTTCGTCCGAATAAGTGTCATTCCAGCAATTTGCATTCAAGATACCTAAAAAGTGAAAAGGAACGAAATTAAGTAGTAACAGATACAAAAGTGATCGATTAAGCGCTTAAATGACCCCTCAAAAGTGTACCTTTTAAATCCTTATCAAATATCCCTACACTTGGTATTTGCTTGTCCTCAAACAAATGTGCTTTTAGCCAATTAATTTATAAGTTAGGGGTCATGAAGCATTAGTTTAGAATAATTCACAACACGTATAAGCCCCGTAAAGTCATAACAAGCATGAAAATTACATACTAGCACCTCACAAGTGGTGTTTGGATACTCTCATCTCTCGGGTGTATATGAAATATATCAAGTTGGAAATGGAAGATAAACACTCATTAACCGGTCCTAGTACATAGATTACCATAGGCTTGAGACTAGATCAAACCTCCATCGCTTTTGGCGTAAGCACCTAGGAAAAACTAACCAAGAGGTCTTTTAAAGGGTTGTAACGTTAGGCTTACGGTAGTGAAATAAAGGGTTTGGTGGGATAGGCAATTTAGTGGTGGCAAGTCAAAAATCTTTATGTTACAAGCATGAGAAGAATGGCGTTGCTAAGCCAAGACTCGACACTCTAAACTCTGGATAAATTGAAACATACAAACATAAATTTAAAGATATATGTAGAATGGTAGCCCGTATGTTTTTTTTTTTCAACACTCTATTTTTTTTCTTTTTCTCATTTTTTCTATTTTTTCGATTTTTATTTTTTTTTTATTTTTTTTAATTTTTTTTTAATCATACACTTTTACTCTACCATCCTCTACGATATTGTCAAAATAATAGGGATTTATAGGCACATCCCTACACTTGAGTTTTTATTACTTTGACACTAATTTGACCCGAATTGAAAAGATCAAAACACATGGAGTACATTATTACGCAAATAAAGGGAATTTGAATTTAACGTTCCTTCCCATCATTTCATAAAATTTAACTTTTCCCATGAGTCCCAATCGTCCCAAAACTGTATACAAAGGATATGACTCGACTTAGCAACTTATGCAAGCAACTAGATAATTGAACTAAGGGTTTAGTATGATAACAATAATGCACTAAAAGTGACTGCATATAAGGTAGGCTAAGGCGATTTGGGTGTACATTTGAGGGTGGATTGTAAACAATTCTCTTCATTGATATTCTGGAAAACCGAAACATCACGAGAACCGCGAAATGATAGGCTCTGAGGGGTTAACTAGTGGTATCGTGTTCTAAGATGAGTACAACGCAAGGGTGTGGGGGAATTACTCAACCGATGTGGAAGAAGTAATTATATTACGGGTATTAAACAAGGGTTATCCTAATACCTCTTATCATTTAGTTATTCCTAACTACACAAGTGTAGTCTCACTAGCGATCTCGGAATGCATCACAAAACAAGTTCTAGAATCTATTATACTACCGGTACACACTCAAAGCATTAAAGTGGAATGCTTTAATTCCTATAAATCTAAGGGCGATCCTCACATTTTGGGTGGAATTTAAGTGGTAAAGTATTTTTGTGCTAGTCATATAACTTCCTATCCATGAAACACTTTATTAAGACTAATGGCCCACTCCTACATGTCATGAAAAATTTTAAATTTGGTGCCAGAATTACCCTAACCGATATTTATCATGGTTTATTACACAAATAAAATTGGACAAGGCAAATAGTCAAGGATAAGCATAGTTTCAAAGTTCCCGTTTTATTTTCCCTCCCTACACTTAAACTGAACATTTTCCCCAATGTTCCCCGAAAGTATCAAAGTTATGATAATGGAAGGTAATTAAAAACGAAAGAAACTAGTACTCCCCTGATTAGCTCGGTAGGATCCGTGTGAAGTTTGCGTGAAAAGCTCCTTCCAATCTTATGTATCTTCTTCTTGATAAATAAAACCTGCACACTTGAAGAAAACAAACGAAACCTTCGCATAAAATCAGCGGTAACAATATATATATGACTCTACTATACTAGGATATAATGCTTGTGGAATGGATGTTTACAGATTTTCTGGAAAATTAAGACCTAGAAAATTCCAAAAATTTATAAGTAGCTCAAAAACGAGAAAGTAAGATAAGTTGTTTCGCTCCTCCCGACTGTCAGTTGCGATCCCGACACCATCGAGTTATCATGATGTAAACCGGTCTCGATTTTCCGGAAAAATTACGGAAAATTTATACCTTTAGAATCTGGAAAATTCATGCAAAACATCCATTATGACTCGATACAATCATTTGACTCTAACAAATACACACATATATATATCTTTTTAATAATCGTAATTCTCATGTTCACGTTCTTTTAAAAACATGTGTAATCTTCCCTACACTTATCCCTTTTGTAAAATAACTTTATATGTAATTAAGACGTGGTTAAAGACAAAATAAAGCATTTTCACAAATTCAAACATGAGAACATACAATAATAAAAAGATATATGACACACAAATAAAAATGAAAAACAAATAACATATGGGTTGCCTCCCAAGAAGCGCTTGTTTTTGTTCGAGTAACGAGCTTGACTCTACCCTTATTTAACGGATAAAGGGGAAGTTTTTTCTACACTTAAGCTTAAGTGCGGGTGATAGTAGCGATACACACCCTTAGGGTGGAAATTTGCTACGTGAGGAGAGGGCGATGGGTGATTTATATGCTCAAAGAGGTGTGCTCCATTCATTATAACCTTACCTAATTTTATGGGTGTAGCGGGTGAATCAAGTCTATCTCCTAAAAATGGATCATCTTCTATCAACTTCAAGAGATTCTTAGTTAAGGATCCATCTTGACCTAATAAACCCTGTTGGGATATAAAAGACAAAGTACTGAAGAAAGTTAGAGTATTGCTTAATGAAAGTCAAAGTACTGCTCGCGTCAAAGTACTGCAAAGGTTAAAGGACTGCTATGTTATATCGTTTATGGAAAGCTATGTAATTCTAGAATATTCTTAGTTTAGAATTAGTATTACTTGTCGTACAAGGATTGTAATTGTAAACCGACTAGGGTATTCCTTATGCCTATAAAAGGACCCATAGATTGGCATTAGAGGTACGCAACATTAGAGAATATTAGAGATACGACTTACATGCAAGTAAGATATTAGAGTTATTAGGGTTGTTAGTGAATCTGTGTATCAAGCAGGTTTAAAGTTTTAATATAATCGTTGAAGTTTAAAGTTATTCTTCTTAGCTTTATTGAAGTAGTTTCCGCATATTTAGTAGAGTAATATCAGTGTTTCATTGTTAGTAATTTAGGATTTATCCAAGGTTGCTAAACCCTTACAAGCTACATAGTTAGTTTGGTCGAGTATATCGATCCAACAAGTGGTATCGAGCTTGTGTGAAACTCGATCAAGAAGAAACCCTAAAACCGATTTAACTACAAACCCTAAAGATGTCGACTAAAGTCCGCACCACTCCCATCCATCACCTCACTCGAATTCCTATCATCAAGAAGGAGAATATGATCTACGGAGCATGAAGATGAGGCAAGACATTGCTATTACGGACCATGCATTGTGGGATGTGATTGTCAATGGTAATGTCGTTCTTGAAGAACCTATAGAAGTTCTGGACAACCTAAACCACCTCGGCCTACCTTGCCAAAGACTACAAAAGAAATCAAGAGAAGGCTCTCAACATACTGTCTCGCTATTCCCGATGGTCACCGCTAAAGTTTTATGATGCTAACGATGCAAAACAACTATGGGTGCTATCAAGACAAGATTTGGAGGTAATGATGCTTCCAAGAAGATGCATAGAAATCTGTTGAAACAAAATTTGAAACATTCATTTGTTGGTGAAAGAGAAGGTCTTGATGTCGCCTATGATGATTCCAAAATCTCCTTAGTATGCTAGAGTTATATGAAGCAAAGGTATCTGTTGAAGATGCTAATTTGAAGTTCTTAAGAAGTTTGCCATCCGTATGGCATGTGGTTGCTACTATGATTAGAGGACAATCTGGTTTGGATACTATGGATTTTGATGATCTCTACAACAATTTAAAGGTGTGTGAGCATGAGATGAATGGTCAAACAAGTTCAAAATCTCACAGTATTCCTTTTGTGTCTTCTGAAAAGAGAGGCAGTACTTCCACTAAAAGTATTACTTATCCTACTCAAAGTATTGTTGGTGAAAAACAGAATATTTGCACAACCATGACTACTACCACCTCATCACCATCAAACACCATCAACTCTGATGATGTTATATGTTCTTTCATTGCTCAGCAAGCCACCTTACCTGTTACTTCTGAAGAAGATTTTATGCAAATTGAAGAGGATGATCTAGAAGAAATTGACATAAGATGGCAAGTTGTCATGATCACTACAAGGATCAAGAAGTTCATGAAGAAAACAGGAAGAGGCATTGACTTCAAACCCAAATAGGGTATAACATTTGACAAGTCCAAGATTGAACGCTTTAATTGTTAGAGAACTGGACATTTTGCAAGAGAATGCAAGTTTGCTAAATATCAGGCAAACAGGATGATTGAGAAACCCAAGCTTGAAATAAGGGAAGTTCCTATTACTGAACCAAAACCAAAAGCTTTGGTTGCTCAAGAAAATCTATCGAGTTTGACCGAGTCTTTGAATTTGATGATGAACCAAGAACCTACTCTATGGTCGCAGTGGAAGAGTTTGATTGGAGCACAGCTTTTGATGAGGTACCAGGATTTGCTGCTTTGGAATCAAGAGATGGCCTTGGAAGCTTTGATTGGAGCATGGAAAGTGAAGAAGAACCTATTCTGCTTGCTATGGTAGCTACTTCACCAAGTTCACCCACTATCTCTAAGGTATGTTCTAAGTGTAATGATTTTTATCAAAAAGTGCTTAAAGATTATGTAACTGAAAGAGATAATTGTAGAAGGGCTAGGTCTGAGGTAGCTGGTTATCAAATAACTTTAGAGTCAATGGAAGCCAAAATAATCACTCATGAAAATAATGAAATGGATTGGGCAGAAAAATATGAGAAACAAGATTATCAATTAAAATTGAGTGAATGGAAGTTAGGATGTAAGGTTTCTGAACTTGAAAAGATGACTAAAGAAAGGGATGAATTGTTAGAGAAATTTGCTAGTTGGAATGAATCTGGCCTTTTACATGTTAGTTTTGTTGAAAAACATAAAAGAGCACACATTAAAACTGGCCTAGGTTTTGGTATGGATTTTAGTAGTAGAGAAGAGAACCCACCTAGTGATAAGGAACAAATTGATTCAGAGGAGATAACCACTAGTGATGATGAACTCATTAGCCCAGAAAAAAATACATCTAGTAATGAGGATTCAATTAGTCAAACACCTCCTGAATTTAAGAAAGAAAAGGGTTATAATGCAGTTCCTCCACCAAATGGTAGTTTTCAACCACTTAGGACTGATGTTTCTTCTTTTGGAGTAGACAATTTAGAGTTTAGGAAAAAGCTTACTGGTCAATCTAATTCAGGTCCATCTAGTTCTGAATCCCCAAAAGAAATAGTTGAGAAACCTAAGGATGATAATGTTAAGAGTTCAGCAGTTCCTTCAACTCAAAGTACTGCTAAACATTTAGCAGTACCTTCAAGAAGAACTTTTCAAAATACTGCTAAATCATTTTTGGGATAGTTTTGGGCATTTACCAAAAAGTCAGGATAATTTTAGTCATAAAACTAAAGGAAGAAACTTTGGGATTACGGGTCAAAAATTGTATTTTGTTTGTTATAGTCCTGATCATTTGATTAAGGACTGTGACTTTCACTCAGAATATTTAAGCAAATTCCCAAAGACCACATCTACCAACGATAAGCCAAGGGAGAATAAACCAGTTTGGAATCATTCACATAGGGTAAACCATAGTAATTTCTAAAAAGACTATAAGTACCCTCACCAGAAAAGACCTTTTTCCAAACCACCAGTACCCTCAAGCACTTTTCAAGGTACTGGTAAGACAAAGTTTTCTCAAGCAGTACCTTCTCAAAGTACTGCTAGGTTTTCACCCAATCAAGGTACTGCTAGCACTTTTTGGAATAGAAGCCCTAGGAGATCCAATTACTATCAACCTAGAAGGCATTACACATCAAATAGAGTACCTAGATCAAAGAAATCTACACAAAAAGTTAAAACCAACTGGGTTAAGAAAGAAAGTATTGATGGGGAACAAACAGTACTTTCAGCTAGTAAGGGTGAAAAAGGGAATTTTGTTGAAAAAGAAAAAGAGAATTTTGATGAAAAACATAGTTTTGTTAAAAAAAAAACCAACACATGTTTTGGAACAAACAAAAATAATTGATCATGTTTTCAAAGATGTTGGAGATTACATACTTAAAGAATTTAAGTATGTCACTCCTGAAGGGAACACAAGTCGATAATGGCTTGGGTTCCTAAAATTAATTAACTCTTTCATCTTTGTGCGGGGCAACCCGTAAGAGGAGCTTAAAGATCATTTAATTGTTGATAGTGGTTGCTCCGAAGCATGACAGAGACAAAGAGATTCCGCCGATTTTAGATCATATTTTGGAGGAAGAGTTGCATTTGGGAATGATCCTAGTGGAGGTAGAATTCTGGAAAAGGAACCATCAAGGCAGGAAGTATAGACTTTGAGAATGTTCGTTATGTAAAGGAGCTCAAGTTCAACCTTTTGTCAAGATCTCGGATCTCGTGACAAGAAGCACCTGTGTTATTCATTCGACACGAATGTCTTATTCTTTCCCCGAGTTCAAGCTTGTTGATGATCACTTGGTAACACTGAGATTACCAAGAACCAATGATGTGTACAGTCTAGATTTAAAGAATCTTAATTCTACTGAAAGAGCAACATGTTTAGTAGCAAAGGCAACACTTGAAGAAGCACATCTATGGCATAGAAGATTAGGTCATGTGAATTTCAAAAATATCAACAAGTTGGTTAAAGGCAATTTAGTTAGAGGTTTACATTCCAAAACATACAAGAATGATCATTCATGTTTGGCATGCAAGAAGGGTAAACAACACAAAGCTTCATACAAGAAGATTAAGGAAAGATCTATTAGAGAACCTTTAGAGTTGTTGCACATGGATCTGTTTGGACCTGTTTCTGTTGCAAGCTTAAACAAGAAGAAGTACTACTTAGTTGTTGTTAGGAATTATATATTTTAGTTGATTATGACAAAATATGAAAGATGAAGGACTTATGAAGACAAAGAAAGACAAGGGACCTACTTATTAAAGAAGACTTTATTATTTAGTCCCTAGTAGTATTTGTAACCCTAGTATCTCTATTATATAAAGAGATACAGGGAATTAGATTTATTGTGTGTCAAGATGTGAACACCATTAGTAAAGGTGTATGTGTGTAACCTAAGCGTAGTATATAAACGCCTAGGGATAGTTAGTTAGTCGATTAGCAGATTATTAGTTAGTGTTAGTTAGATGATGACGAGAAACCTTTAGCAATAACATTGATGTTCTTATTATTCCGCTGTGCATTCATGTTTGTCTTTGTTATTGTTATCCCTAGATGAGCTCATAAACGATCTTAACAATTGGTATCAGAGCCGGGAGCTCTTGATATAGGGATCTACAAGGTTTTTCGAAGAAAAGATACAAAATTCGAAGTTGTTAAAAATTTTCGTAATGTTTCTGCAGGGCTGTTTTCAATTAGCGATAACTTTTTCGTTAACTGTTGGATCGGGACAAAATTTTAGGTGGACGTTCTGTATATGACAATCTAACTTTCCACCAGAGGGATCGTCGATCTGAGCTTTTATGTGAAAGTTACAGGCTATCAAAGTTGGCTGCAGAACGCTTTTCAGAAACTTGGTTTTTACGGTTTGTTCTTGGTTGATCAAGGTATTATGCTTAAAAAGTTTCTCATTACTCTACCCTAAAACAATTTTCTTGGATGCTAAGTGTATCCTAAACCCTAGATTTTCAGATTAATCAAATTTTCTTTTAGGGTTATACGATCAACGAGTTTCTGGATTCATAAACCCTAGTCTTTACTGCTCATACATTATGGTTATAATACTGCTACTGCTGGAACTAATTGGTTGCTACTACTGCTATTGTTTGTTCCTGCTGCAAGTTAATCTGCTGCTACATAGATGCAATCTGATGCTAGGTTAATTAAACCACTGCTACGATTGGTAACCACTGCTAGCATTCTTTTTTTCCATTGCCTTCATAATTATTACCACTGCTAGTTGTTCGAACCACTGCTTCGTTATATATTGTTACTACTGCTACTTATTTGGTTATTGCTAGTACAACAGCAGTGTGTATTACAAAGGGATTCTTTGTGGTTTATACTTTGATTAACAATGAAGCTGGCGATGGACAACAACTACAAGCGCTTCACAGATTTCATTGCAGTCTGTCAATTGTGAGTTTGTGATCAAAGGGATACAACAAAAGGTTGACATTCAGTCTTAGATGGGAACAATATTAAAGGTTTGTATTGTTTTGGCGTGTGTGCATGATTGATCACGAGGGCATGCACACTTGATTGGTCCATTGTTTATATTGTCTCATGTTGTTTTCATTAGTACTGGCCCCAATCGTTTGATAAGAGATATCCCACGCTTGTCCCCACTTGATTGTTCCACACGTGATTATGTTGATAGGCTAGTATCACGTGGATTTATTAATTCTTGTCAAGTATATTCACATGGGATCATGCACATGGCTAAAGGTACTGCTTATCATTCAAAGTATTGCTGCTTATCCGAAAGTACTGCTAAACAAAGGTACTTTGACTTTATACAAAGAAACTGCTTGTTTACGTTTAATCTGCTGCTGTGATGAATTGAACCTGCTGCTTACATGTTTGAAACGAGGTAGCTTATTGACTCACTGCTCGTTTATTTTTGTTCGAGTTTGTGCATGGAGACCGACCGTTTCTTGATTGGTTGATAGTTTAAGTTGGATGATGCATTGATAGTGTGTACACAATATTCAACAAGTTGGACGATGGTCTTCTTTTGTGATCAAAGTGTTTGCAAATTATTTAATGGGACGGTGGAACTTATAAGTCATGCTTTGATTTGAAGGTTTTGCATGGGTAACTGTATTGGCTATAGTATATCAAGATTGGATGATGTAGCATGCTTGGAAGTTTTATATGGTACTGGTACGTTAGAAGCTATTCTTGTGATTCTTTTTATATTGATGATACTCATTGGTGGGATTTTTATAGTATGATATTGTTGACCAAGTGGATACATTAGTTTATTACTCTTGTTTTGTGTTGATTACTTATAATGAGCAATATGGTTGGTTTTTGTCTACATGAGCTTAGAAGTACATGGTTTATTATATTGCTCGCTATCGGACGGCAAATGGTTTTTAATTCTCGTTGAGGTTATTGGTTTGAGAGGAAGTCGAGCGTGATATTTGTTATGGATTTTTGGCGACACACAAAAGTTATTGGTTTACACACTAAAGTTTGGATTTGAGGGGAAGTTGTTCAAAATTTGGTTTTGGCTTGATTATTGGACGACACATAGTTTTGGAATTGAGGGGAAGTTGTAAGAGTTTTTGGTACTGAGATTTTTAGCGACACACACACGAGATTGATTTAGTTTTCGGATTTGGTTGATTTCAAGGTTCAAGATATCAGTACTTATTTGGACTTTGACGATGATTGGAATGATTGGTTACTCTTTGAACTATTCTTCATATTACTACTACTTGGTTTCAAATATGATTATAGTCATCTTTATTAGTATTTTAGGAGGTACTATGTGCTTTATGGCTAGAACTACAACGTATTTGTGACCATGGTGGTTAGTTATTCGACAAGTTCTTATGGTTATTACATGCATCATTCGAGGGGAAGATTTTTACTACTACTTGTTGGTATTTATACTCCTGGTTCAGATTTTTTTTTTTTTTTGCCTTAATTTCATTTTTAGCAAGCTTTTTGGTGATCTTCATGGCGGTTATCTTGAGGCATTAGAAGGATGGATTAGTCGTATGATATTGGTTTGTGGTGGTTGGAATCAAAGTTGCTTTTATTTAGCTTCTCCTAGTGGATTATGACAAAAAGGAGAAGAAGGCATTACATAGAAGATTTGCAACTTGAAGATTCTTGGTGATATTGCATGTTTAAGGGGAAGTTCTTATCTTTCATGACATCTTAACTTTAGGGAAGTTCGTGCTTATTTGGTTTTGTCATTATCAACTAGGGGAAGATTGTTAGGAATTATATTTGAGTTGATTATGACAAAATATGAAAGATGAAGGACTTATGAAGACAAAGAAAGACAAGGGACCTACTTGTTAAAGAAGACTTTGTTCTTTAGTCCCTAGTAGTATTTGTAACCCTAGTATCTCTATTATATAAAGAGATACAGGGAATTAGATTTATTGTGTGTCAAGATGTGAACACCATTAGTAAAGGTGTGTGTGTAACCTAGGCATAGTATATAAACGCCTAGGGATAGTTAGTTAGTCGATTAGCAGATTATTAGTTAGTGTTAGTTAGATGATGACGAGAAACCTTTAGCAATAACATTGATGTTCTTATTATTCCGCTGTGCATTCATGTTTGTCTTTGTTATTGTTATCCCTAGATGAGCTCATAAACGATCTTAACAGTTGTAACAGATGATTGTAATAGATTTAGTTGGGTCTTTTTCTTGGGATTTAAAGATGAAACCTTTGATGCTATTCATGATCTTATAATAGCCCTTGAAAATCAATTGAGACTCAAAGTAAGAGGTATTAGATGTGATAATGGGACTGAATTCAAGAACAAGTTTATGGATGAATTTTGTGCCAAGAAAGGGATTAAGAGGGAGTTTAGCATTGCCAGAACTCCACAGCAAAATGGTGTTGTAGAAAGAAAGAACAGAACATTGATAGAAGCAGCCAGAACGATGCTTGCAGGTTCATTATTACCTATTCAATTTTAGGTCAAGTCAGGCACCGCTTGTTATGTGTTGAATAGAGTATCGACCACTAAACCTCGGATGAAGACACCTTATGAGTTGCTTATGGGAAACAAACCTAACATACGTTTTATGAAACCTTTTGGATGTCCTCTGACTATTCTCAATACTATGGATAGTCTAGGAAAATTTTGATGGCAAGTCAGATGAAGGATACCTATTGGGTTACTGTACCAATAGCAAAGGATTTAGAGTGTACAACAAGGTTACCAAAAAGGTTCAAGATTGTCTTCATGTTGAATTTTTAGAAGATCAAGAAAATCAAAAGGGTAAAGGTCCTGATTGGATGTTTGATCTTGATGTTTTGACTCCTTCTATGAACTATGTTCCTGTTAGAGAAGAAAATCAAGTTGTTCACAAAGAAGAAGATTTACAGTACATTATTCATGGAGTAAATATTAGACCTGATGTTGTTCCTAATGAAGAACCTATATCTATTGAGAAAGAGAAAAGTACTGATGTACCAAAATCCACATTGTCTAATGAAGATCAAGCTCTCC
Source organism: Chrysanthemum lavandulifolium (assembly GCA_022545495.1). Taxonomy (NCBI): domain Eukaryota; kingdom Viridiplantae; phylum Streptophyta; class Magnoliopsida; order Asterales; family Asteraceae; genus Chrysanthemum; species Chrysanthemum lavandulifolium. Next base: position 160,503,379 of record CM040244.1, on the reverse strand, counting down.
AAGATGAGCTTAATAGGATGCTTTTTCAAGAAACAATAGCACAATCTTATGAGGATGATCAAAGAAGAGCTTATGAAGAAGCAAAGAAAAAGGGTAAGTCTACAGATTACTCTTATAGTACTTTAGATTACAGTACTTTGGATCAAAGTACTGCTGCACCTATTGACAATACTTCTGATGATTTGAATGATCCTAACATGCCTGGTTTAGAAGACACTGATAATGAATTAGATGATGAAGGTATTTTCTCAAATTCCAATGAAGGAGCTGATTTCACAAATTTGGGTGATGATCTTGCAGTTCCACAGACTCCTACATTAAGAGTTCATAAAGATCATCCTGCTGGTCAAATCATTGGACCTTCTACTTCTGGAGTGCTCACAAGAACCAAAGCTAAAGGTTTCTCTAAACCACATAATGCTCTACTTAGCTTTGTGTATAAACAAAACAGGATGAATCATAAGGATCAACAAACATGCTTATTCACTTGTTTTATCTCTCAAGAAGAACCCAAGACTGTAGCTCAAGCATTAACTAAAGAGAGTTGGGTTGAAGCCATGCAAGAAGAACTTCTTCAATTCAAACTTCAAGATGTTTGGATACTATGTGATTTACCAGATGGAAAGAAAGTCATTGGTACAAGATGGGTTTTCAGAGTCAAGAGAGATGAAAGAGGCAATGTCATCAAGAACAAAGCTAGATTGGTTGCACAAGGATATAGACAAGAAGAAGGAGTGGACTATGATGAAGTATTCACTCTTGTAGCAAGGATTGAAGCCATAAGATTATTCCTTGCTTTTGCATCTTATATGGGCTTTCCTGTTTATCAAATGGATGTCAAAAGTGCCTTTCTTTAAGGCAAAATTACAGAAGAAGTCTATGTAAAACAACCTCCTGATTTTGAGGATCCTGCACATCCAAACAAAGTCTACAAAGTTATTAAGGCTCTGTATGGCCTTCATCAAGCTCCTAGAGCTTGGTATGAAAGACTCTCCACTTTTCTATTACAACATGGCGACAGAAGAGGAGCAATTGATAAGACTTTGTTTATCAAGAGAGACAAAAAGGACATAATGCTTGTTCAAGTAGATGTAGATGATATTATCTTTGGAGCTACAAAACAGTCAATGGTGAAAGAGTTTGAGCAGCTCATGCAACAAGAATTTCAAATGAGTTCCATGGGAGAATTAACTTTCTTTTTGGGGCTTCAAGTTAAACAATCAAGTACTGGAATCTTTATTAGTCAAGATAAGTATGTCACTGACATTCTTAAGAAGTTTAACTTCGATGCTATCAAGCCATTTACCACACCTATCAAAGCTATCAACTCATTAGGAAAGGATGAAGATGGACAAGTTGTGGATGTCAAGCTTTACAGATCAATGATTGGCTGTCTTATGTATTTAACTGCATTTAGACCTGATATCATGTTTGTTGTCTGTTTATGTGCAAGATATCAAGTCTCACCCAAGGTCTCTCACATGAATGCAGTCAAGAGGATTTTTAGTTATCTAAAGCAACAACCTAAGTTAGGGTTGTGGTATCCTAAGGATTCATCTTTTCACTTGGAAGCCCTTTCAGACAGTGATTACGCAGGTGATAATTATGATAGAAGATCAACTACTGGAGGATGCCAATATCTTGGAAGAAGATTAGTTTCATGGCAATGTAAGAAACAAACCATTGCAAAGAACCTCATCCATCGACGCAGAATATGTTGTTCTTTGCAAGTCGTTGTGGACAAGTATTATGTATGCAGAATCAACTCTTGGATTATGGGTTGAATTTTAAGAATACTCCTATCTACATTGACAATGAGAGTAAAATTTGCATTGTGAAGAATCCTGTTTATCACTCCAAGACCAAGCACATTCAGATTAGGCATCACTTTATTCGAGATTGTTATGAGCATAGGCTCATTAATGTTGTCAAGGTCCACACAGATGATAATGTAGCTGATCTACTCACAAAGGGATTTAATGTTTCACGATTCAATCATTTAGTGGTGAGTATTGGTATGATTAACTATTAAGCTACAATTAAAGGGAGGACTTATTAGTTAGTTCGTTAGTCTTATGCATTGTTTAAGGGAAGGCTATACAATGCTTTTTGAGGTTTTTGCTATTATGAAGAAGAGGATGGAAAGTACTACTTTGAGTTTAGCTGAAAGTACTGCTCTGAAAGTACTGCTTATGTGGAAAGCACTGCAGTCTTGTCAACGTACTATTCCAACGGTCAAAATAAGGGGTAAAATTCAAACAACGGTAACTGTATTAATTGGGCTTTGATTTTTTAAATCTTACCTATAAATAACTACCCTACGATTTTCCCTCTCATCTTTATACTTATCCATCCATATCTCTCTTCTCTCATTAGCATTCACTATTCATCGAACCATTCTCTCATATAACAAGCATAAAATGGCTAATCGTAACACTGTTAGTAAGCACAACATGGTTGCTAACTTGGATAAAACACCATCCAATGTCGCTTTTCATGACATAATTAATTTCTTAACTGGATCTTCCATCAATTATGCTCTATTGGTCGAACCTGACATCATTGAACCCTTGATTCAACAATTTTGGGCTACTGCCAGATCTCATATGCAAGATGATGAATCCTATATTCAGGATAAGGTTGCTAGGAAGATAGTTAGAGTTAGTGAAGCCACCATTAAGGAAGATTTATTGTTTAATGATGAGGAAGGGGCTATTCGTTTTGACAAACAAGTGCTTTGGGATACATTAAGAGCTATAGGGTATGAAGGGTCTCTCCCTGAAACAACTTTTAAGAAGCCCTTATTTAGTCCTCAATGGAAGTATCTAGTCCATATTTTGCTTCATTGCTTAAGTCCCAAGAGTACTTCATGGGAACAATTTAGATCCAATATCGCCTCTGCTTTAGTGGGATTAGCTACCAATCAACCCTTTAACTTTTCAAGAATGATTCTAGATGGTATGTTATCTCACATCTCCAATGGTTCACCATTCCTAATGTACCCTCGATTTGTTCAACTATTTTTGAACAAGCAGCTTAAGGATATCCCTAAACCTTCAAGCTTGCTACCTGTTGTTATACTTCCACCAAAGGTGTTCACTTTCATGGCTAGAAAGAGTGACAAATTTTCTGGGAGAGATACACCTTTGACTGCTCACATGATGGAAGTTGTATAAGCTGTTAGAGATGAAGCAGTCTCAAGTGAAGAAAATGAGCCTTCAGAATCAAGGGAAGGTGTAGGATCGTAATATTTATTGTGTTGATGATTCGGGTGCTCTTGGATGATCAAAATACATGTTTGCCATAGTTAGAGAGTTAGTAGAGAGAGGGTGTTCTTGCTAGAGGTTTACACAAAGGGAATATTAGATTAAAAATGAGAAGCACCACCCCTTCCATGGCTGGAAGGGGTATTTATACTTACAAACTACACGACCTCCTATCGGCCTGTGGATCAGGTATACAGTGGGTAAAGACCCGTCCTTCCTCCACGGCGTTGCTCTAAACTAAACTACGCTACAAACTAACTAATAAACAACTTAATAACGTAAATAACGACAAGTCTACGAGCTAACTTAAGCTAGATAACATTTGGGGTGACCGACTCTTCACTAAGGAATTTTCTAATTCCTAACAATCTCCCCCTAAGGGAGGTCACCCCATGTTTTACATTTTGAATCCTAGCATTCTATTCTTGACTTTGTTCTTGAGCTCGTAGACTTGAATTCTTCATTTCCGCAATCTTTGTGCTTTTGTAGCGATTCTTCAAAGTCCGCATAGTTTTGTACTTTGAGTGGAGGTCTTTGAACTGATCCACATCTTTGATGATCTTTGAGCTTTCATTGAGATCATCACCCACGAGAAATCTCGGATCACCCTTTATTGTGTTGCCATCATGTGAAGTTGTGACTTTTGGACCGACATGCTCACACTTTTGAATCATGACATCTTTCATCGAGTAGCGGAAGCCTTCATCGGTTCATGATATTTGCGCAGACGTAGCGCGTGCTTAGTATAAAATATCGTAACCAAGTTATGTAGATATGCACCGGTCATGATTTCTTTAATTAAGTGTGGTTGTTGTGAACATGCGGCTTTGGATTGACTCCTCAATTCGATCACCGCAATCGTCGGGTGTACCGCATACGACGCTTAGCAATAAAGCGCACAAAAGTGTCTTTGATCACTTTTGTTGAATTGAGGTACACGCCCACGGTTCCCGTTGATCAAGACAAGCATCGCCTGTGATCGTAGGATTCCTAAGAATCTCCTTGATGGGGTTTCGCACTGTTTCTAGTGTTCTCAAACCGAACGTCTCAAAGAAGACAACACGGAGTGAGTGAACCAACAAATTGAGATTCGATTGATGAAAAATGATTTGAAAAACAATCGCGTATTGCTTGAAGAAAGAGTTTTGCAATACGACGAAGGTTTTATGAGAAAGATCAATTTTCAATCAAAATTCTTTTTGTATTAGAGAATGAGTACACATTCGACGTGCTAGCAAAAAGAAGAGATTCGCACATTGAACGGTTTTTCTAAAAGTATTTTTCAATCAGATATACTTTTTGAATTTGAAATGAATACACATTCGACGTGCTAGAGAAAAGAAGATTTGCACATCGAACGGTTTATCCAAAAGTATTCGTCAATTCCAATCCTGGACCAAGGTTGATTCAAGAGTGAATCGCCCCATCGTTTCTATCCAGTTGTCACAAGCTTGATCTTATGAAAAGATCTCACATGTCACCCACCAAGAGCTTGTTTGATGTTGGCTCTAGAAGGATTTCCATCTTCATTGTGAATACTTTACATATCACTCAGATGTTCTGGCAATACCACAAGGATAATGCGTAGGACTCTTAATATATAAACTTACTTTCCACATTGTGTGAAACAGCAAGTCTTCATTAATATAGTGTCCTAATGAGATATTGTGGATGATCTCTTGGCTCTAGACTCAATAGTGCTCATTTGGTTCCTGTGTCGGAGACTAGGAGAGGTCTCCTTCTTCAATATCAACAATCTCTAAGAGAAAGTCGATAGATTATGTCGGTTCCCCGTGAGAATGAAACAAGCCCTTTAAGAGGAACTTGAGTAGCTTGGGAAGTTTAGTGCGGTCGTCCATCGGGTCCATGACGTCTTGTCTTCAATACCAGTGTTACCTTAGTAAACACCAAGAGCATATGTATTGAACCCGGTTATCGCCCTAAGGTTGAATTATTGGAGGCTATTTCTTTTCACCCTTTCACATTCAATTCTTTTTCATTCTTCAACCCTTCAAGGCTTACCGAGACTTCATCACTAGAACCTTGTTGGGTTTATTCCAAGACTAGCTCGCCTCGATGCACTCTTCCCATATCTCACTTTTCTCCTTTTTCAATATACCTACGGACTCTACACTATCTAGTGGATTGTCCTCGGTAGATCCCTCCGTTCAGCGGATCGTGGGAACTAATACCTAACCTCACCATCCTTATAACTCCATACATAAAGTAAAATGGTCGGTCTTTTGGTACAGTTCATTCTTCCTTGAAACCAATTGAAAAATCATTTGGAAAAACAATCAAGGTACTTGTGATACGAGATCAAAGCATTTTGTACCTTAATAGTTTTGATCATTTAGAAATGCTCCCCCTCAACATGTGCATATGATTTTTAAATTGTTTAGCACATGGAGGCAAGAGTTCTTTGAAATAATTTCTTTGAAATAATTTCTTGATCACAATTTCCTTAGAAAAAGCCATTTGATTTTCTTTGGTAAAATCTCTCCCTCAATATGTGCGTAGGATATTTAAAATCATTTTATCACATAGAGGCAAGAGTTCTTTTGAAGTACATCCACGATCACAAAATCCATTAAGAAAACCATTTGCAAACTCAATCAAGGTACATTATAAGTCTCTTTAAAAAACTTTTGTACTGATAGTTATGCTCCCCTCAAGATGTGCTTCGAGATTCGAGCGTTTAGCACATATGAGCGAGCAACAGGCACAATTAAATCAAAACGATCACCTTTATCAAATTTCATTATTAAATCACAAATTCTCCCCCGATCAAAAATATCAAACCCTTTGAGATTTTGGATCCCAATTGATTTAATTAGGTTTAGAAAACATGGAAGAAAATGTGGCCTTGTTTAAATACTCATCTGGTTTTTGGATAAATCCTCCTCCTCAACATGTGCATTATGTATTTGAAATCGTTTGGCACATGGAGGCAGGAGTGCCTTTGAAGGACTAAAACCAATTCCATTTAAACAGATAAGAGATTTAACTCACGATCTCTCACCCGATCAGAAATATCAAACCATTTGAGATTTGTGATCCCAACTGATTTAAATCATTTAGAAAAATTTGGGGAAAGACGTGGCAAGATTTTATTTTGAAAAATGACAGATAAGGACCATTTTAAGACATTAAAGATTGTTAGTGTCAGGTATGATTATTTTAAGAGATCTTTTAGTAAAATAAAACAATTTCACAATCAAACAAGAACAGAAAAAAATTCATTTTGACAGATCTTTGAGTTTTAAAGAAAATCATACCATAACATAACATTAAATCTTTAGATCACCACATTTTAACGTACAAAGCGGAACTTTTGTGAAGAAATATCATTTGAAAATATTTTATTTTAAATCACTCTCCCCCTCAATCCATGACAGAAGTCAATAATTGAGTGACTTAGGTTTTGATAAAAAGAAGTCCGGTGATTTTCAAAATTTAGTTCAATTTATTTTCAAAACAATATTTTTCCATTTTCAAAACAATTTAATCAAATTATTCAAAATTGTTTAAAATGGGATCCCGCATAAAAGATAAGTTAGGTGGTTGAGAAGCTTCGTTGTTGTTGTTGTAGGGTTTGAAGAAAACCGTCTGCGATGCAGGTGAGACTTCTTCTTATGTTGCATTTTGAATGCCAACCGAGGTCAAATTAAGCTTCGCTTCTTCAATCACTTAGAAGAAAACTATCTGGCGATGCGTTGATACCTCTTACGTTGCATTTATGCCAACTCTCCATAGAAGTCCAAATAAGCTCCGCTTTCTTCATTTGTCAACCCAAGATGTAGTTACCCTTTCCTTTCGGCATCCAATCATCTTCAATTGTGAGATCCGGATCGGGAACATTCTTTTATACCAATATACCTGCATATGTTAGTGAACACACATACAAATATATTGTAACACCCCAACCCGACAAGGGTAGAAGTGCCACATTCTGGTGTCATATCAGAACATACAAATAAAATTTTACAAGCGAAAGCCTTAAAGAATAAAGTACCAAGTCATATAGACGAATGGCTTACAAGGAAAATACAAAAAAAAAATCCAATATGTCTAAAATAAAATGAAATCTCCAACCATAGCCCAACAAAATAAATCCAAATAACAAGGTATCTAGGGTCGGTCCACTCAAATAATCCAACTCTCAGCCCATCAAAGCCCATCTTCAAACCTAATACCTGCCGCAGGAAAAGAAATGCGGCTGAGCTTAAAAAGCCCAGTGAACAGATATAACAAAACGAAGCTAAATAAAATCAAATGCGAAATGAAACAAAGGAAACAAATAACAAAGTCGCAGTGAAATGAGAACAATGAGTCAATGAGGATCTGCGAACACAATTATACGAGATATCAAAACGTCTGAGATAACAAGAAGAACGAAGCAAAGCAAAGCATCGATGACATATAAACAAGCACATACAAACCGACATACAAGAATCAAACATAAGCAAACATAGCAGTAGTAGCATCCACACAACATATATGTCATACAATCAATTCAGAAAATCGGGAGACATACAAGCCAAACAGATGTCTACAGAAAGCGGAAGCAATTAATTAACCAGAGAGCATGGCAATTCACACAGGTCAAACCCTTAGTCGAAAACATAACCGGTATCATAACGGTAGTCAAAACATGGCAGTCACACGTAACAAGCAGGAATACAGTATGAACACTATAATAAAATAAACTAAATACATAGCAGGGCAATTAAACAAGTTAACAAGCTAGACGTCATAAGTTGAATCATTCACCCAATCAAAACGTAGCATAAACAGAAATGCAAACATGGCAGGGCAAGAACAAGCAGATGAGGATACCACAGATAGTCATAGTCTACGAGATTAATCGAACGAGGTATAAAAGGTAAACAAATCAACAATCGATTTCACACACGCACGGTTACCAGACAAATCAAAGGATCACATAACAATAAGATAGCATATCATCAGATGACAACATGTAAATCTTATATCGCATACATACATATCATACAGAGAAATCAGTAGTCATATAAAGCACGAATATCATAATCAAATCCAATAAACATATAATAACCCGGTACGTGAATGGAACGATAATCGGAATTAACGGAATAAGAGTGTGACAGATCAAGCAATGGAATATATATATCTTGGTAGTAGAGGGCGTCATATAAGGGTACACAGAATATGGTGCATTGGGGAATGTAGAAGGTACAATATAGGTATATCAAAAGTGTAAGGGTTATCAGAAATCTACCCCGAGCCAACAAAACAAACCGTATCAATAGTGGCAATAATGACCAAGTAACCAATAGTAGCCATTGTATTCGGAGGGTGACCTCGGAATACCAAACCAATAGGAGGGAGACCTCGGTAACCAATGGAGTAGCTAGCTCCCAAAATGTGAGGGGTGTATTGCACACCAACCACATCACCAAACCAATATGTCGATATCAATACAATACAATACAAATCTAGGATGCATCCATACCGCAAAACAATAGTGGCCATACAATATATCCGCGCGATAATCAATACAAAATGGGGACGGTGTGGAACATCACTCATCCACACCGAGTCATGCCATTGGTGCATCAATGACACGGACATGGAACCCCATGCCTAGTTAATGGCTCGGGTATCAATCTGAAGGGTCAATCAAAGGTTCAAAGTGTAGCAATATGTAAGTCTTCACAATTAAAGGTTCAATATCAATTGTTCACAATTCAGGGGTTCATAGCAATTGTTCAATATCAAGGTCCAATATCAAAAGTTCAATATCAAAGGTTCATTGTCAAAGATTCGTATCAAAGTTCATATCATAAGTTCATATAAGAGGTTCATATCAAAGGTTCATAATCAAACAGTTCACATAGGAGAATCAATCAAAGGGAGCATAGCAAAGTTATAGGGAAGCCCTAATAAGAAGGCTCAGAGCAAAGTATAACGGTTCAAAGCTAATATCGAAAGATGTAAGCGAATCATGAGAAACCTTAAGAGGTAAGGTCGAATATCATACCTTATACCGCAAACGAAACACAACAAAATACCAAGGTCGGAAGCAAACTCCATCTCCGCGAATCTACACTAATTCATGACTGGTTTTATTAAAACTTATTTAATTGATTACTTATTTTAGTCGGCTTTCCAGTTTAGTAACTTTTCATATTTAGCGTGTTTCCAAAATATCGGGTTTCGAATTAACAAGTCTTTAATGTTACAAATTAGGTTAAGTCTTTATATCGTGGTTATTTTGGAATTTAAGTACATTTTATCAAGTTACAAAAGTCCAGGGTTTATTATGATAAGTTCACATAGTTTAGGGTCCAAATTGTAATTTCATTAATTTCAAGGGTATGGCATGAAAATATTTCAAGTTACTAATCTAATACACATATTATTCAGAATGACATCATAATCCCTTTAGTTTCGAAATTTTACAGTATATACCCCTCTAGTTACAATATTTACAAAACAAACCTTATATTTACATAATTCATGATTTAATCCTTCTAATATCCATATTTACCAAACAAGCATATTATTTTACAAATTTTCAGAATGTAACCTCAGAATATTCATATTGTACCATTCAGCCCCTCATATTTCAGAATTTACACATATAGCCCCTTAAGTTTACAAAACTTATATATTAAATCATAATTCCATAATAATTACACAATAGACCCATAAATACTCAAAGTTACCCAAAACACTCTTAATATCATTATTTACTCAAAATGACTTCAAGTTTCCAGAATTTACATTTTCAGTCCCTCTACTTTAATTATTTTTAAATCGGTTTCATAATTATACAAAATTACTCTTTAAACCTTTTAAATACAAAATTTACACATAAGGCCCTTCACGTTATATTTTTACCTGATTAGTCCCAGATTATGACACATTACAAAAATACCCATGAGTTTTAATAATTATAAAACAAGCCCTTTACCTTAATTTATGCAAATCGGTTTTATACAAAAACAACTAAAAACCCTAGCTCATTATCCAATCATTGCACTAATCATTACACAACCTTAAAACATGAATAATGACCAGATTTATATAATTAAACCCTAACCCTAGTCGATCCTTAGGATTTCCTTATTTTATTTTCCCTTTTCCATAGATAGCGATTAGGATAAATTCATATAACATGATCAATGCTTCAACAATTCGAAGCACCATTTTTCACAGTTAATAAACATTATATAGAGTCCAAGAAAAATAGTCTTCATGCCCAGAAAATTGGTTTCTAATTATTTAGGGTTTTAACACGTTTTTAGGGTTTAATTCTCCAATAATTCGTATACCATGGATGGTTCGTTTTTATTATTTTATTTGGAACTTATAGGATGAATATAAGATGAAAAAAAATACCATATAAATTTTAGAACATTTAGAACACGCTGGATGAAATTATTCCTCTCGGTTAGGATGAACGACTCCAAAATTCCAAAGAGCAGAAACGAGACTCCAAACACCTTGTAACCAATTTTCACAGATCATATATGATGTAAGGAACTCATGAAAATGGAAAATGAATTTATGGAGGGTTGTACAATTATGATGAATTTTACCTCATGTATGAACTAAATTGACAATAATTAGATCATGCCTTCAAAATTGAATTGGCAATTTTCTTGGCTTCCTAGGAGTGTAGAGATCACAGGAAAAATACTCTTGTGCCGTCATTTTAGATCTAGGGTTTTCTTTGTGTTTTTGAATGAAAAGGAAATGTGTAAATATGGTTTAATGAAATTGATATAGTGATTAAGGGGAGGAGCCCAAAAAATCCGGCCATCAAGGGGGGGGGACCAATTATTTGACTTTCCAATCTTATCTTTTCATTATGTATGTAGTCTCCTTTGTAGTCTAGGTGAATTGTGTACATGTTGTAGAGTTATTTGGTACCTTATGACTTATTTATTTGTGTACATTTAATTCATAACATAAAGTTAATTATTTTCATAATGTGTGTATATTATTGATGATATAACTTGTTAAACGATGTTGACGTGTTTTCCGAGTTTGCAAAATTTTTTAGTTTGAGGGCAAAATTGCCATTTCACGCGTTTGAGATTTTAGGGTTTTACATATATGGTGGTCGACATCACCCAAACAGCAATCGACTAATAAAAGTCAATTCAACATATCAATCAGATCATATAAGGTATGGGAATAATGTGTTTCTCAAACTCTAATCATCTAAACCTAACAATCATATCCTAGAAACCTAGTCCTTCAACATAGGCAATTATATTTTTTCAGATAAGCACGTAGGATAATTAAGAAAGTCCGTTAGATGATATAAATTTGAAAACATTCTCCCTCAATCAATGACTTATTTTCCAAAATATTAAAAGCGTGAAGTCATTGATTGAGTTTTCAATTTTCACAAAACTCGAACTCGATAGATTTACAAGCAACTCATTTACCACCATTTTAGAAAACAACAAATATTTTTTGAAGAATTTATAGACTAAAAATATTTGAGTAGAACAATGATCCTTGACATACTTTCCTCATTTGTTTTAGGATAAGTGCACGAAATATTTGAAAATTTGGTTTAGCGCAACACTTTCCTTTCTTTTGAAGAGCGGGTTGCTATCTCAAATAATAGCAAACCATAGTTTAAGCGCGGTCACGGTCGAAATAATCAGAAGCCATAGTTTTGAAGCCGGGTTCTGATGCGAAATAATCAGAAACCATATTTTGAGACATGTTTTGAAAAGAATATTTACACCTCCTGCTCGAACTTCATCTATGGTCCCATGCCATTATTGAATGACATTTCTAAGACCGTAGATGTTATCAATACCATAAGACATGTCATGTGAAAACATATTCTTGGTATTTTTTGAAATTTTTTGATTTTTATGGGTTTTTTGAAGGTTTTATATTTTTCTATTTTCTTTTTGTTGGTTTTATATTTTTGTATTTTGTTTTTCGAATAAATATTTACAAGGATAGAGTAGATGATATAGTTTAAGAAGATGATGATACGAGTACCGAGATAAGGATATCAAGCACCCGTTGTAGAAGATAAAGTCATCATCCCTAAAACTTTCACCACCAAAGCTTTCGAGGCTCTTGCATTGAAGAAAGAAATTGAACCATCCGAAAGTGAGACTTTGCGCCTTCCCCAAACCGAAAATCCTTTAGTCGAAAGCAGTTTCAAAGCTCTATTTCAAGCTTGCCTTAGCGGTGCAGAGAAGCACACCATTATCATAAATCCGCTACTCCATTTAAAGAACGATAATTGAGGTTCTCCGCTCGGGTTATATCATCAACAAGAACAACAACAACGTATCATCCCACGTATAAATAATCTTCTCAAATTTCTTTTTCATTTGAAGTCTCAAGCGATCCATTCCAAAAGGTGTCAAGAGAACAATTCCCCAAGTAGTTGAATTGATGCGATCGACCTCTTTGTATAATGCTCAAGAACTCTCCGAATACACGTCGTGGGGAATGAAAACACCTTCCCATGTTCACATTTTTCTTCCCGGATGATCGTGTATGAAGCTCAAGAACCCAAGTACACCAATACCCAAGAGCTCTCCGAATACACATCATGAGGGAATGAAAACACCTCCCATGTTCACATTTTTCTTCCCCGATGATCGTGTATGAAGCTCAAGTATCCGTATACCAATACACAAGGAATGAATAATCGTAACATTGAAGAAGCGAGCCAAGTCATCGATTATCTCTGCGGGTGACAATCTGCGGATGTCAACTCCGGAATAAGTGATTATATCTCGAATCACTGACACACTCAAGTGAAACAATTGAGCATCCTCAATGTACACAATCTCTCTCCTCGATAATTGCGATACCACCGAAATCACCACACACTAGTGTACCTCTTTATCTTCGAAACTTTCTCAACATCACTTCCCCACGTAGTTGAAATACTAACACTAAACGCCTAGATGAGTAAAACCTTGAGTTTCTCTGCGGTCATGACATTTGTCTTCCTGGGATATCTTCAATCACCTAGAAGAATTAAGTTCATCAAGTTTACTCACGTTTAGATGCTTGTCTCCTTCCCCCTTGCTGGTTTTGACACTTCAGAGTCATCAAATCATTATAAGCCCGTATACTAGAAATTTGTTGAGAAGAACACTAGAACTTTTGTGAGAATCAACTTGTCAAGACTCTCTCGACTATTTTTATCAACCCTTATGTAGACAATTTGAAGTGACCATCAAGAAGAAAACCCGATATACCCTACTTGAAACCAAGTCAACTTCCCACATTTGTATCTTAAGCTTGCACCTAATGATGGAAGAACGGTAGAGAATTTATACTTCAAGCAAATCTCTAAGTACTCACTACCCAAACAAAGTATGAGACATTAACACCTCTTGCGATTATCCACACCGTCATATCGTGTGACATCGAGTAAAACAAAGTAACTCCTAATAGTGATAGTTAACTGTGTCTTCAACCATCCGCCTCATTGCTGGTAACTAGATAAACCAAGTCTTCAACTCAAATTCTTAAGCCCGAGCAAGTTATCAAATAAGAACACGCCTTTGTGAAAGTCAACTTCAATCTCAAATAAGTGATAAATGATTAACTCCGAAGTAATCAACTTGTGTCAAATGTCCAATACGATAAATAGTCAATAACAACGTCTCGAGGAGTCACTGATAAAGAGTATGAGCAAGTCTAATTGGGGATTGAATCTGACTTATAACTCTCTCCCAATTAGTGCTCTCCCCTAAACCGACAATCTGTTTGATAGATGCCCAGATTAAGAAGAAGTCTTTAGATCGTTAAATGCAACTCGTCTGTAGTCTTCCAACATATAACAGCGAATGTAGAACCGACTGTAGACTCGACCTTCTTCAAGATTGTTCAGTTGGGGAATAGATAGTTAACATCTTCAACTCACACCAAAAAGCATCCCACCAAAAAGCATCACACCAAAAGAACAAAAAGATGTTCATCAAGGAAATCAGCAATCAGGTCGCAACGAACACACAAGATGGTAACACCAAACTACCAATCACATCAAACAAGAACAGAGAGATTGTTCGAAATCATCATGTTGATGTATACGTGAAGCATTAACCGGAAGCACTTTGTCGATAAACTCATCAATCCGAGTGAAGATGTCAACCAACGGATCTTAGAAGAGAAAAACTCCATGTGAAGATGACCCGATAAGAAGAAGCTCGGTTCTTACATGAGTTTAGAGCAGATGACCATTTATATTCTCAAATATCAATCAACAATGCCAAAATCACACTTCTTCTCCCCCTCAAGAATTGCATACGGAGATGCCAGTCTTGACTAAATAAGTGAAAATCATCCGAATGTTCTATTCACACTTCTCTCCCGCAAAATCAGCACATGATGTCGCCATCTTCATTATAATCGAGCAAGTGGAATGAGAAAACAATCAGTGGTAGCCCTGTTCACTTGATCATTAAAAGCGTGTGGAAAAAGCATGAAGCATGTTGATGAGAATGGTCATAATTGAGAAGATTTCTCTTCTTCAGAAGATAAAGCGCACTGACGCGTACACTTTTCTTTTCTTTAGCGAACAAGGCATGAACTGAAGTGTTCATACGTCATAAGAAGATTTCTCTTCTTCGGAAGATAATGCGCACTGAAACGTACACATTTCTTTTCTTTGGAGTACGAGGCATGAACTGATATGTTCATACGTCATAATCTCTCTCTTTTCAATCTCTTTTGGCAAAACAAGTAATCAGCCCCATTATCATTCAGTAGACTCTTTGTAGTGACAATTGATGGAGAAAACCCAATATGGTGAATTTGACCCTGAAGTAGAACAACCCAAACTCGTGACTTAAACTTGCACATGTGTAACAAAGAACGGTGTCGAGAATTCATGCCCCTTTAAATCTCTAAGTACTTTATACTCTTCAACCAACCAACCATCAAGTATAAGACGTACATTACCTCTTGAAAATCCACAATTGAATGTGACATCGAGCACTACAACGTAACTCCTTAAAGTGATAGTTATTTTGTGGTAAATGAGCCCAATTCCCCCACGTAGTAAAAGGAAAAGACTCCCAGAAATAACTAGATTTCCAAGTCTTCGTTTTTGGAAAAAAGCTCGAACAAGGATCTCGAAGGATCTTCGTCCAACCATCCCCGATATCTTCAGATACTAAGTACACTCGCCCGTGATATTTTACTTCAACCTCAAATAAATAATAGTGAATTAACTCCGTTGTCACATCTTCTTGGTTAAAAGTTCAAATCTAGCCTCCTTTGACATTTTAAGTGAACTATGATAATGGTTTTCACCCCGACCATGGTTAAAAGCATATTACCCCGTAAAACCATGTAATACCCAGACTGCCATGACGATAATCCAAACACACATCCAATTCATGAAATACACCCTTTATCCTTCTTCAAGCGTAAATCGTAGCACCAACATCGATAAGATCCCGAAATACACTTTCCTTTTCTCCGGATGGTTCTATCATTACGGATTTTACAACTCTATGGTTTAAACCGAAAATAGATTCTTTCGCGGATTTTACAAAACCAAGAATAAACCGTAAGATAGATCCGGAAATGCACTTTACTAATACCAGGATATTTCCATTGTCACGGGATTTTACAAGTCTATGATTTAAACCGAGAAATAGGTTCTTTCGCGGGATTTTACAAGATCAAGACAAAACCGTAAACAATGTCAGCTTGAATGTGTTATGACAACTTTGGTTTCAGTGAATATCTGTTTTAGGGGAAACATGCAGTGGTTCATCAATGATTCTTTCACCAACATCAACAATTCTTTACCTATATGTAGACAACTTCACAAACCATACTTAGTCAAGTAGTGTTAAACTCCTTTTCCCTGGTGGTTAACCGTAAAACATCAAAGTACACGTTTCTCCCCCATGATGGTTTCGAACTTTCGGAAGCATCATAACGTCTCGACCATTTGCACGAGAAGTTCTTGTCATAGGCAAACATATTGAAAGATTATGACTAACGATGATGATTTTTGAAAGAATTTGCTTAGATCATAAGTATCATTGACATTTTGTGGCGTCGAATATCTCATGGAATTGCCGAAATTGAACCCCGCATTGATTCATCGGCTAATAGTAATGACCACATATGGAGATAACGTCAAATAAGTTTTGCATCAATAATACCGTACAAAAACCTCGTAGTCATTTTTCACTTTTTCGCTCAGGCCGTGAATTTTGTATCCTCCCGTGAAAATTTTCATACCAAATATACCACTCAATATATCACTTATTATCGACATATATTATATCTTAAGACGAAAATTCGGATAAGAACATATGATAACTCATGCCTAATCCATATGTTTCTATAACCAAAAACCAAGATAACTTAATCCAAAAGTTCAAACATGCGGCCCAAAACAAGTATCCGGTTGAGAAGCCCCAGTCAAATTCCTTCCACTGCAGCCTATGTCCAAGTGTGTGTAAGAAAAATGCAATCCCAATTAATATAGCCTACGACCAATTCTATTATTTACAGTAGACACACATTTTGGTTAACCCAAAGCCCAATGCTCACGACCCAAATCCAATTACGATGGAACGAGACATAGGCCCAATACCCAAATCATTCAACTAACCGGTGTTATATAAGGTACCTTGCCCTAAATATTAGGTCATTTCATATTCTTAACACAAACTAACCCTAAACACCTTACTGATAAACGCCTCCCTTTTCACTCATCAACTCCAATGATTCCAAGCAACAATTGGATATCAAAATCTCAGTCAACCACAATCAATCAAACGTATTTCATCTCTTTTTTCATCATTACAAACGTATCACAAACTCATCTAACATCCTTCAACCGAACGCCTCATTGAGTTTTGGCTTCAATTAGAATACATCACAAGGAAGTTTTTCAAGATCCGTTTTAAATGAGTTATCGGGTAGGTATATGTTATGATTCTCTTTTAATTTTTTTCATTTAAACGAACCAAAGGGATGAAATAACATACTTGTTATATTCATTTCTTTTATTTTCGGATAGCATCACAGTTAGGGGGTCGATGAAGATGTGAGTTCAACTTCAAAAACAAATCTTTAAAAGATTGGAAGAAGTGACCCGTTTCTGAGATCTAATAATTTTGATATTAATACGTTTACATGATTTGACGAGGGTTTGTGAGGCTTTGATGTTTTTGAAGTTGTGATGTGTTAAAGGGATATAGATGAATGAATGATTAGGAGCAGTTGATACATTTACATAACATATTTATTTTTCTGACGAAATCTTCTGGACTGATGATGGTGTTTAACCTGAAGTCGTGATGTTGAATGATATATGGTATGTTGTTGTGTGGTCTTGGCAATTGGTCATTTCATACTTCTCCTTCATCCTTTCTGTCATGTCCAAGTCGAAACACAAGTCGCTAGATTTTTCTTAAGCAAGTCGCTAGCCATTTTGAGTCATAAGTCGCTATTTCAGACTTATACACAAGTTGCTAACTTATAAATATAAGTCGCTACATTAGACATAAGTCGCTAGCAAAATTATGAGTCAAGTCGCTAAGATTTTTGACTCAAAAGTCAAACACCACAACTCGCTACACAGTGAAAACATTGAACCTAGACGACTTGTAAAGACAAGTCGCCACCAGTGATAGTAACAAGTCGCTAGGTAGATATTGTAATTTTTCCGATGAGTTTTCCGACAAAGTTCCGACCATCATCATATTAAACCCAGAAACACATCATAACATATGCTTCTTATGAGTGTTATGACCAGTTTTGACCATAAAAATGTGACTTTAACCACAATAATTCACGATATGGACTGGTAACAAAAGGATGTCAAAAAGATACCAAAACAACTTTTACCAAAAGGATACCAAAAGCTTATAAATAAACTTATCAATAAACTGTTATCAAAAGGATACCAAGATGAAAATATGTATAAACCGACCACAAGAGTACCAAAAGTTATAAAACATGTATCAAAACCACAAGAAATCATCAAGACACAAAACCTTGGCTCGTACCAATTGTAGGATCGTAATATTTATTGTGTTGATGATTCGGTGGTCTTGGATGATCAAAATACATGTTTGCCATAGTTAGAGAGTTAGTAGAGAGAGGGTGTTCTTGCTAGAGGTTTACACAAAGGGAATATTAGATTAAAATGAGAGCACCACCCTTCCATGGATGGAAGGGGTATTTATACTACAAACTACACGACCTCCTATCGGCTGTGGATCGTGTATCGATGGGTAAAGACCCGTCCTTCCTCCACGGTGTTGCTCTAAACTAAACTACGCTACAAACTAACTAATAAACAACTTAATAACGTAAATAACGACAAGTCTACGAGCTAACTTAAGCTAGATAACATTTGGGGTGACCGACTCTTCACTAAGGAATTTTCTAATTCCTAACAGAAGGTACTGCTTCTCAACGTACTGCTTCAAAAGAAGGTGTTGCATCTCAACCTACTGCATCTTTGCAAGATTTTTAGCATGATGATTCAGAACCAGAGGTCAACCCACCATCATCTCCCAATGATTATACTTCCACAGATGGGTCTCAAACATCTAGAGGAGATGAGGGAGTTATGGCTACTGAGGGTAAGGTTATGGATAACTATGCTTTGACAAGGGAACTTTTGAGATTGAAGAAAGATTATGAAGCTCAAGCTGCACAACTTTTGACGTGGAACAACAAGTTTAGAAGATTGAAGAAATTTGTCTGGCCATTAGTTCAACATCACAGGTTGTGGGTCAAATCTCAGAAGAAGAAATGAAAGAAATTTAAGAAGGTTTCTAAAGGCAAGAAGCTTCACAAGCATCCTTCATTCCAATTGGGGAGGAATTTGGACCAAGAGAATTTGAATGAAGATGCTGAACATTATGAAGAACCAGATGCTGAAACTTATAAAGATCAAAATGAAGAAGCTGAGCTAATTCAGCAAACTGAGCCTCAAGGTACTGAGCCTCAAAGTACTGGTGTACAAAGTACTGGTGATCAAGGTACTGCAACTGAGCCTCAAGGTACTGAGCCTCAAAGTACCGGTGTACAAAGTACTGGTGATCAAGGTGCTGGTGATCAAGGTACTGCTCTTCAAGGAACATTTAGGCAAGAGCTTATAACACCAAGGACCTTAAATTTTGATGAGGAAGCTGGTCCTTCAACAGTCTTGCATAAAGAAGAAGCTTGTACATCTAAAGTAGAACATACTGCAAGTGATGATGAGACCATTGCTCAGATAATGCTGAATATGTCAAGACCAAGAGGTTTTAGTATCCCTGGAGTTGAAGAACAACCTCAAGTCTTGCAATCATCTTCTCAACCTACTTTAGATCCTAAAGATAAAGGAAAAGATAAACTGGTAGAAACAAAGAAAAAGAAGAAGCTTACTTTGGCAGAATTAAGAGCTATTGAAGTGGCTAAAAATGAAGAAGCTGCTAGAAAGTTACAAGCAGAATTAGATGCTGAGATTGTTCTACCAGAGAAGCAACCTGAACCGGTTATACCTAGAAGACCTCAGAGTATTGCTGAGGAAAGAAATGCCATGATGGCTTATCTAAAAGGTAGAGGATATACTGGTTTACATAAGTTGAAGTATATAGAGATGAAAGATTTGTATGATGCTGTTAGAGAAGCTTATCAAAGGGAACTGGAAGGTATTATTCCTTTTGATGATGAAAAGCAGAATGAGGATGCAAGAAAAAGAAGTTTAAAGAGAAAGAGAACAACTGATGATGAACAGCCATCAAAGAAGATACAATTGAGAACAGATACAATTGATGAGCTGAGGAATTATTTAAGGGTTGTTGACTTTGAGCATCCTAAGTCTAAAGATGTTGCAGTGAAGAAGTCTAAGATGTCTACATTTGAAGTTGTAGAATCAAAGGAAGGAGACTATCTTATGTTCCATAGAGAAGATGAAAGCTTTAGAGTATTTAATTTGTTATGGGATATATTGCATATTGATGAGTGCTTATTCACTCATCATTTTTACCCATCTAAGACCACAAAAACGTCTAAAAACACGGAAATATCACCAATTATTCTACAAATATCCTTGGAGTGTGTTTTTATCTATTTCAGGTACAAAGGATCGAAAACAGGGCAAAAACGGACAGAAATGAGCTCGGAATGGAAAACGTGCATTGCGGACGGAGCCGGAAGTGGATTTTCTATACTTTCAGAGCCCGGGATACATATTTGGGAGTGAGCTTGGGAATCGATCAAAACCTAACCCTAAACCCAAATTTCCATTTCACCTTTCACCCAACCCAAATGATCGTTTTACCGTCACCAAAAAATCCAAATTCATATTTCATTTCCCTAAACCTTATTTTTATTTAAAACCATTTTTCAAAAACCAATTTTTATTAAAATTATTTTCTCTAAAAAAAAGAAAAAAAAAATCATTTTATAAAATGAAAACAGAAAATGCAAAATTACTTTTATAAAACCTTTTATGAACTTTTTGACCTCCCCTACTCTTGAACCCACCAATAAACCATGAAACCCAACCCCTTCTTCCCTGGTTTACCCAAAACAGCAAAACCCGCTTCACCATTTTTGCCCGCCAAAACTCTCTTGTCCTGTTCCTCTTGTCCTCTCTCCCCATCACTCTCAACCCAAGACCACTGATTCCCATGCTCAGAAGCTTCCCCACACCCACATGGGTGAGATGCCATGTTGGCAATCCTCAAACACCCCATTGGAGCTTATATGGAGACAAAGAAGCAACGGCTCAGATTCTCCCCTTGGTGCCCAAGATCATATGAATGGCTAGGATTGAAGCAAACAAGCACAAGATGAGTCCAAGTCACTTATGTGTCACAAAAGAAACACAAGCAGTGGACTTGAAGACCTAGCTTACTTAGTATAAATAGTAGTGCTTGTAGCCTTTGAAAGGCATTAGGTCTTAGTTTTTTAAAAAATAGTTTAGTTTCTGTTTTTAAGTTGTAATTTATCTTTTAAATTAATGAAAAACTTTTTTTTCTCTTAGCTTATTTACTTATTGTTCATCAGTGAATAAGCACTTTTGTGCTTATTTGCTTATTACCATTTACTATTTGTTCTAAAGCCTTATTTTAAGCTGCAAATTATTTTTACAAAAGAAAATCCAAGTTCATTGTTAAAAAAAATCAGTTTTCTAAGTTTAACACATAAAGGGGTGTTTGGTTCATGCTTATTTTCGTCCAAAACTTTCTTTTTACCCGCTTTTGACTTTATAAGTCAAAGTCAAAGTAAGGATTTCAAGTGAGTATCATTGTTTTTAAACTGTTTTAGTGAGCTTTGTGAAGTTTGGTTAACTAACTAAAAAACAAATTTTTGTCCTACTCATTAGAACAGCAGTCATAGGCTGCTGTTCATGAGCCTCTTTAATAGCTTAATTGATGTCCAAAATTTGCAAAGTCTACTTTTCTTGCATTTTCACATACCCCTCTCAATATGCCTTTAGCTCATTTGCCCCTAGGATAGCTTAGATTAGCATAAATTGCATTTCAAAATCTGCATTTGCCCTTTTTTTTCTGTTACATCAGGTCCCAAAGTGCCCAAACTGTTGTTCTTTTTTATTTTTAATTTGCTTAATATTAGGACTTAGACTCTGAAATTTGGTATACTTGGCATTCACTAGGTTAGCTATAAGTTAGTATTTTTTATAATTTTTAGATATAGCTTATTAGTTGCTTAATCTCCCCTTGAACTTGCCCCACTAGGACTGTTTCTGTCCCATAACAGCAGCCCTGTGCATCTCCCATCTTTAGCTTACTTCAGGTTTCATCTAGCTTATTTAGGCATTTAGGAAGCTTTTTAGATAATATAGATTAGGAGTGGTAGTCTTTAGCTCATGTAATGCTTTTTAGTGCTTATTTAGTCAATTAGTTGCTTATTGTATGCTTATTTTCCCCACATCTTAGGATTCCCTTTAACAGCTTTTTCCCTTGCTCATTTGCTTTTTAGTTTTCATAGCATATTTTAGATTCATCTCAATATTAAAATGCTTATTTCCATTTTCCTAGTACTTATTCATAGTTGTTTATGCTAAAAATCTGCTCTTGGGGTGTGTTTTTGTTTTCTGTCCAAATCAGTAAGCAATAAGCAGTTTAAACTGCTTATTGCAAGCCTTTTTTTACAAGTTATCTTTCAGAAAAGAATTGCTTATTTAAAGTCCTTTTTTAAGTTCCAAAAGAAAATTTGAAAAAAAAAATAATAATTGCAAAAAGTGCCAAGCCAGATTCGAACCTCGGCCATTTGGTTCACACCCACAACACGCTAAACATAACCATCTGCCCTTGGGACTTTAACTGGTTATTCTTTGCATCATTAATGTCTTAAATACTTACTCAGTTTTTAAGTTAGTAGCTTATTTAGCTTTTTAGTAGCTTATTTCCTTAAGCAGTACCAACGTTTTATATTTTTCTTGAAATCAGTATCACTTAAAGTATTTTTAGTAAAATTCTCAGATTTTTCCCAATTAGTTTAGTATTTTTTTTGTAATTTAATTAGATTAAATTAGTTTTTAATTCGTAATAAATAATTTAAAAGTCGAAAAAATACACGGCTTTTTCCTAAAATTATTTTTAGTCATTTAGAACGTAAGAAAATTAGTTTCATACCCATAGGCCTTAAATTGCATTATTTTCACTTTTGGAGCTCGGGATTAGCCCGGGTTTTCGCGTTTTTGCATTGTAGCACCCTAGGACTTAATTTAGCTTCATTTTATTGTTTCATATGCTTAGTAGTAGTTAATTTATCATTTACTTCGTTCCCCTTGCCTTAATTACTTTCCCGTCACTTAATTTGTAGAAAACGTAATCAAAAACGAAAAATCTCAAACAATTCAAGCATTTTAATAACAAACCTAAAGCGACATCCTCAATTCACACCTCGTTGGGACACGACCCGGGTAATCACTTACCCGGTATCACTTATATCACATTCGTGAGTTTTGGCACGTTAACCCTTTTCCTAAAAGGTTGATTTGACGATTCTCGCGTATATCGTATATTTGATATATTTTTCTTACATACCAAATTTTGGCGCCGCTGCCGGGGAGGTTGTGTTGCGACAATATCGTTACGGTTTGACGATTAGTGACGTGAAGAACCTTCCTCGTGAAGTTATTGCTTTTTGAAAAATTAAAAAAACACAAAAATATTTTCCTTTTTATTTTGTATATATATATAAAAGATAAAAATACAAAAAGATTTTCCGTTTTGTTTTAAATAAAATAGAAGACACAATCAATATAACACTTCTCAACTTGAGTGTTATCATTATAAGTTCCCGAACAAAAGATTAAAAACTTGCCTTTGTGTCACTTGCGTGAATACGCTTGTGATTATTGGTTAAATTCACTGTGTTTTGCCTCGGTCTTGTTTTAATTGAAAGTGTTGTTTTTGGAAGTGCATGCGCACTCGTTCTTCTAATTCTTCTAATCCCCTTCTTGAACTCGCCACAATTCCGCGAAGACGAAATAGAAGACGTCCTCCCACAATAGTCGAACCCGAGATTCATACTAATCCCGACCCCATTCCCGAAATGGCGGATACTCGAACCATGTCTGAGTTACTTCAAGCTCCCGTAGACGGCTACGGTGATGCTATCGTCGTACCACCAATTGACACCGAAAATTTTGAACTTAAGACTAATTTGATTCAATTGGTTTCATCTAAACCTTTTTGCGGTCTTGATAGGGATGAGCCCCACGCCCATATCCGTTGGTTTAATCAAGTGGCTTCCACTATTAACTTCGTATGCCCTCATGAGTCGATTAAGTTGATGTTATTCCGTTTTCCTCGAGGGGCAGCCGGATTTGGCTTGAGAAAGAACCCCTCGCTCAATCACAACATGGGAAGACCTCTCTAAGAAATTCGTTAACCAATTCTTCCCTCTGTCGAAAACTACAATGTTAAGAAATGAAATAACCAATTTCCGACAAAGATTCGACGAGAGTTTCAGTGAAGCGTGGGATAGATTCAAAGAACTTCTATGAAAATGCCCACACCATGGCTTCTCCGACCTTCATCAAATCGATACGTTCTACAATGCTTTAACCCCATCTGACCAAGATTCGCTTAACGCGGCCGCCGGTGGTAATATCTTGAGTCGTATGCCCGGGGATATTAGAACGATTATCGAGAACAAATCAAAGGTTCCAACATCCAGAAACAGAGCGGTTGTTGCTAAAGTCACTACCAATTCTTCTTCATCCGTTGTGGAGTCAAAATTGGAAGGACTTACCGACGCTATTCATAGCATGATAAAAGAGTTAAAAATTCAAAAAACGGAACCCGTAAAAGCCGTTACCGAAACTTGTGTTATTTGTGGTAGTCCCCATCCAGACATAATTGTCAAGCCACCGATGGCGACGTCGAAATGCCACCGTGGCACCGCTAATCACAATCCTAATCCGAATCAAGGATACCTTGCTAATCAAATGGGACCACCGGCTTTGCACCCGTACCTACTCAACAAAACCGTTTTAATCGTAATCAAACCGAATGTTAATGCTAATCAAGGATACAATCGAAATCGAGGAACAATTTCAATTATCAAACTCCTCAATCATAAAATTATCAATCTCTTCCTCAACAACAAGCTTTCCAAACATATCCTTATGTTGCACCAATTCCGGAGTTTGAGAACTACAAGAAAACCACGGAAGCAAGCATTCGAAACATGCAAAGTCAGATAACTAATATGAAAGCTGAGTTGAATACCAAGATTGATACGACCATGCTCAGACAAACAAATGAATTGAAAAACATGATGGCTAGTTTCTTGCATCAAGCTCAATCCTCTTTTTCATCTCAACCCTCGAGTTCGGGATCTCTTCCAAGTAACACAATTCCCAACCCGAAGGGAGAGTTGAATGTTATTGCCACCCGAAGTGGTAAGTCATATGATGGACCCTCGATGCCTACACCCTCTCCGGTGAGGGAAGTAGAACGAGAAACCGAGGTGACCAAGGACAAGGTGCATTCTACAAGCCCACAAAGTACCGCACACGTCCAACCTCCGATGGTCCAAACTTTCATTCCGGAGCCCGATGTTCCGAAGATTAAGCCTTCAATTCCTTATCCTTCAAGGCTTAATGATCAAAGGCCATGACAAAACTAATCAACAAATGGAGAAGCTTATCCAAATCTTTCAAGATACGCGCCGAGATTAGTTTCGTGGAGGCTCTCCTTCTAATGCCCAAGTTTGGTCCGACGATCAAAAGCTTGTTGAGCAACAAAGAAAAAATTTCCGAGTTGGCTAGAACTTCCTTGAACGATAATTGTTCGGCGGTTATCCTTAAAAAACTTCCCGAAAAGTTAGGAGACCCCGGAAAGTTTCTCATCCCATGTGATTTTCAAGGATTAGTTCAATGCTCCGCTTTGGCCGATCTGGGCGCGAGCATTAACTTGATGCCACACTCCATGTGGAAAAAGCTTTCGTTACCCCCACTCACACCTACATGTATGATCCTCGAGCTTGCCGACCGAACGAATTCTCACCCGTTAGGTATAGCCGAGGATGTTTGTTTGAGAGTAGGAAAATTTCATTTCCCCGCCGACTTTGTTGTTGTCGATTTCGATGCCGATCCCCGAGTGCCCCTCATCCTTGGGAGGTGCTTCTTAAAAACGGGTCGTGCATTGATCGATGTTGATGAAGGGGAAATCACTTTGAGGGTAAACAAATAAGCCGTAACTTTCAATGTTAACCAAGATTTGAAATCTATGCCTACCATTTGTGGTATTGATAAAGTTAAAAGTCGTGAAACCAAGGTGACAAAGGACCCGGTGCTTCCTACTAATAACGGAAGTACCGAAAATGTCCAACCTACGGTTATCCAAAATTCTTCATCTAGGATTGATCAAAGTCTTTCACGATTTACGGTTAAGAGATCTTCGAGTAAACGTGTTGAGCTTAAAACGATTACCAAGAAACCGGAGATCATAACGGAAGTGGTGGAAATTTCTAGCTCTAAGAGCACACCACTTGTCCCACCTCCGCATTCGGTTAATCGAATCGATCTTGTTGAACCTTCTTCGAGTGGCAATCCCACTCCTACTTCCGACCTCATTATTTCCGACTCTTCCCTTCCTCACTCCGTTTGAGGGAAGTAACTTAATTGGAAGAGATCGAAGCTTATTATTTTCCGTCGGGAATTGATGACGATGAATCGACCGGAGGAGACCGTGTTCGTCTTGAACAATTACTTAGTGAAAATGAAGATCGTTGTCTTCACTCCTCCTAAGAAATTGAAATTAAAGAAGTTGAGCTTTTGACCAAAAATCCTTCAAAGCCCGAGCCCGAGGATTCAGCTATTGATTTACTTCTCGAGGAGTTCGCCGATGAACTCGCTCGCCTTGGTCCTCTCCCACCGGGAATTGACAATGAAGTCTTTGACTTTGAAGCCGACTTACGTGAACTTGAGTATTTGCTGTATGGAGATCCGTCACTTGACCCTTCAATTGATAAGAAGGAGTTCTCCGATGAACTCGCTCTCACGGACTCTAATCCATTTAAGAATGATAATTTGAACAACGATCCTTTGGAAAATTTTGATGATCCATTCTTTCCCAAAAAAGAGAAGAACTTGAAAGTTTCAATTGATGAACTTGTTGATCAAGATGTTCTTCATTCTTTTTACCGAGAGTGACTCCCTTCTCTTGAGGATTTTACCGTGGTTGACACTTTCGATTCATGCCTCTCGAGGATAAAGTGTTCAAACCGGTATAATACCTTCCAAGGAGTTCACTCTAAGAGAACTCAAATTTCGAAATGGGTACTTTACCCGATGTGATGTTTCAAACTCTTCGACCTAACCATGAACTCCTCTTCTATGGAGTTATTTGTGACTAAGATCGTGCTTCTCGATGATCCATCATTCCTCGTCTCCCGCCAAACCGCCGGATGATGGATTCATCTTTGATTTTGAACCCAATACGGGTACTTTGATCTCTAAGGCGGTGGGCAAAGATTTTGAACACTATGTTCTCATGCCTAATATTTTGCCCACCCAACCCACCCGTGTTACCTCATTTGGAAATGAGGATTTCATTTTTGACCCCGGCATCTCCATTCATCATTTTTTTGAGCCGGTTATATCTCATCGGAGTGGAACTTTCAGCACATTCAATGTTTATGCAAACTATTTGAATGAAAGTCCGATGGAGATTTTCTCTTCCACTTGCTCCCCCACTGTGGTTTGCTTGTTGTGTGTTTGCTCTCTGTTTTCAGGATTCCCATAGATCGTGATGATTGATGCGCCTGTTTTCAATCCAGCCGCCCAATATCCAATCTTTTTGCTAACGATTATCTAGGGATATCTTTATAAATCCTTTTGTGAAAAAAGATTTCTCTTCCACACTTGGCTAGTAGTATTACCTTTTTCCATTCTATAGTTTCGGCTACGGCCGGTACCTTGAATATTGGGGGCAATATTCAATTCTAAGTATGGGGGGGAATTCTAAATGAATTTTGATCACATATGTACCTTCTAGTACCCTAGCACCCCCGTTTTGACCAAAAATTTTAAAATTTTTATCGCTTTAAGTCAAGTATTTACATTTACAAGAAGTGCTTTGCACAAAAATAAAGCGTTAATGCTTCGGTATTAATGGTAGTTTAGTCTTGATTAGGCTAGAACAAGGGGAATCCCGACTCTGCTAGAGTGTTGATCTAGCTGCTCTCTTAACATTAGGCTAAGGTTTTACACGTTGTGCAAATGAAAATGCTAAGCGTTGAGTAGTTGGTTCTCTTTAGAGCTTATATAAGTAATCTATGGCTTTTTCTCCCAGAAGCTAGCTAATTGGACTTAAATACGTGCTCGTTGTCAAACTTTTGAACATTCAAATCGTCTTGTTACAATAAAAAGTTTTTAAGCAAATTTGATTTAGAGTTCGAGTTCAACTTTTTATTTAAATTTCCGAGAAAGCATACTTTCTTTAAATCTGAATAATGTTGCAAAATGAAAGTACCGTAAAGTGCTTGAATGATGCAAAAGTTGCAAAGTTTAAAGTTAAAGTCAAAAGTGAAAAAATAAATAAATAAATAAATAAATAAATAAAAAGGAAAAAGAAAAAAAAGTGAAAAAAAAAAAAAAAAAAAAAAAAAAAAAAAAGTGATGAAAAAGTTGAAAAATGAAAATGAAAAATATGAGTTGCGTGAATAAAAGCACTATGTTTCTTATGAATAAATGTGCTAAACTTGCTTTTCTTAAATTTAAATCGGAAGTTGAACTCGTATTCGTCAAAGTTGTCTAAAAGTTTGATTTAATTTGAAATCCTTGATTTCAAAGATCCCGAAAGCTCCGATACTATTCTCGAGGATGAAAACCTAGCCTCCTTAAAAGGACAAGCTGAGAAGAAAGTCGCTACATGGAGTGATCTCACCTTTGAGTCTTGAATTTCTAAATTATCGTCGGTTGTGATCCATTTAGGTTTAGTTTTAACTTAACGGTAGCTTCGTAAATCTTTGGAATCGAATTCCCGCTAATTCCGGTACTATTCTCTGTGAGGTGTCAAAAGCCCGGTCACTTAAAACTTATGTTTTGGGATGTGCCGAGAAGAAAGCCGCTACATGGAAGAGGCCCTTTCGATCCTTAGACTTTCGTCGTTTCCGGGGGGTTAGTACTTTAGTTAAGTGGATAACAACCATAACAAATGTCGATTTTAATGGTCAAACTTTTGAAAAAGAGCACACACACTTAAATTTTATGAATTGCGGGAGTAAAAAGTTAAGTCTCGACTTACATAGATTATTGATATAAGTAGTGTTAGCATTTTACAAAAACGTTTGCACAATAAGTTTAAGCTTGGTTTGAGAGTATCAAAAAGAGGATGACGATTACAATTCCCCGGAGACACCCATTTTGTGTGAATCCCGTTCCATGATGCCATGTTTTGATAATCAAGCATTTTATTTATTTATGTTCAAGTTTAAATTTCTCGTAGTTGAATAAAAAGTCGAAACGGGGTATTATTGGTATTTTTGATCCTTTCATTACTTCATATGATCGGATTGCTAGGGACTAGCAATTGATAGTGTGGGGATTTGATGAGTGCTTATTCACTCATCATTTTACCCATCTAAGACCACAAAACGTCTAAAACACGAAAATATTACCAATTATTCTACGATATCCTTGGGTGTGTTTTATCTATTTCGGTACAAAGGATCGAAAGCAGGCAAAACGATGAAATGAGCTCGGAATGGAAACCGTGCATTGCGGACGGAGCCGGAAGTGGATTTTCTATATTTTCAGAGCACGGGATACATATTTGGGAGTGAGCTTGGGAATCAGACTGAAAACCTAACCCTAAACCCAAATTTCCATTTCACCTTTCACCCGAACCCAAATGATCGTTTTACCCGTCACCAAAAAAAATCTAAATTCATATTTCATTTCCCTAAACCTTATTTTTATTTAAAACCATTTTTCAAAAACCAATTTTTATTAAAATTATTTTCTCTAAAAAAAAATCATTTTATAAAATGAAAACAGAAAATGCAAAATTACTTTTATAAAACCTTTTATGAACTTTTTGACCTCCCCTACTCTTGAACCTACCAATAAACCATGAAACCCAACCCATATTAAACCCATTTGACCCCTTCTTCCCTGGTTTACCCAAAACAGCAAAACCCGCTTCACCATTTTTGCCCGCCAAAACTCTCTTGTCCTGTTCCTCTTGTCCTCTCTCCCCATCACTCTCAACCCAAGACCACTGATTCCCACGCTCAGAAGCTCCCCCACACCCACATGGGTGAGATGCCATGTTGGCAATCCTCAAACACCCCATTGGAGCTTATATGGAGACAAAGAAGCAACGGCTCAGATTCTCCCCTTGGTGCCCAAGATCATATGAATGGCTAGGATTGGAGCAAACAAGCACAAGATGAGTCCAAGTCACTTCTGTGTCACAAAAGAAACACAAGCAGTGGACTTGAAGACCTAGCTTACTTAGTATAAATAGTAGTGCTTGTAGCCTTTGAAAGGCATTAGGTTTTAGTTCTTTAAAAAAAAGTTTAGTTTCTGTTTTTAAGTTGTAATTTATCTTTTAAATTAATGAAAAACTTTTTTTCTCTTAGCTTATTTACTTATTGTTCATCAGTGAATAAGCACTTTTGTGCTTATTTGCTTATTACCATTTACTATTTGTTCTAAAGCCTTATTTTTAGCTGCAAATTATTTTTACAAAAGAAAATCCAAGTTCATTGTTAAAAAAAAATCAGTTTTCTAAGTTTAACACATAAAGGGGTGTTTGGTTCATGCTTATTTTTGTCCAAAACTTTCTTTTTACCCGCTTTTGACTTTATAAGTCAAAGTCTAAGTAAGGATTTCAAGTGAGTATCATTGTTTTTAAACTGTTTTAGTGAGCTTTGTGAAGTTTGGTTAACTAACTAAAAAAAATTTTATGTCCTACTCATTAGAACAGCTACATAGGCTGCTGTTCATGAGCCTCTTTAATAGCTTAATTGATGTCCAAAATTTGCAAAGTCTACTTTTCTTGCATTTTCACATACCCTTCTCAATATGCCTTTAGCTCATTTGCCCCTAGGATAGCTTAGATTAGCATAAATTGCATTTCAAAATCTGCATTTGCCCATTTTTTTTTCTGTTACATCAGGTCCCAAAGTGCCCAAACTGCTGTTCTTTTTGATTTTTAATTTGCTTAATATTAGGACTTAGACTCTGAAATTTGGTATACTTGGCATTCACTAGGTTAGCTATAAGTTAGTATTTTTTAGAATTTTTATAAATAGCTTATTAGTTGCTTAATCTCCCCTTGAACTTGCCCCACTAGGACTGTTTCTGTCCCATAACAGCAGCCCTGTGCATCTCCCATCTTTAGCTTACTTCAGGTTTCATCTAGCTTATTTAGGCATTTAGGAAGCTTTTTAGATAATATAGATTAGGAGTGGTAGTCTTTAGCTCATGTAATGCTTTTTAGTGCTTATTTAGTCAATTAGTTGCTTATTGTATGCTTATTTTCCCCACATCTTAGGATTCCCTTTAACTGCTTTTGTTATACCCCTTTATCACGTATACCTTATCACTTCGTTAAGCAAACCCAACACAAACACGTTAAACCAACACAAACTATGCGTAAACATGAAGAAGAAAAGATAGAAAGATGGTGACTTAAGATGTATAATTCGTGTATGTATTTAGAGAGGTAGAGAGAAGAAAGATGAACACAATAAGTTGTTATATTGCTTCAAAGGAAAACACACACACACACACACACTCAAGCACACCCCTCAAATGACATACTTGAGGGGTATATATAGGTAAGAGAGATGATGCCCTAAGGCTTGGCCATGGGCCTTGAGATGGACTTGGATTGGGCTTGGGTTTCACGAACTAGACAAGGCTAGCTTAACATAACTTATGCCCAATTAGCTTAGCCCAATCCACGAGCCCGTTGACTATTCTATCACGATATCTAACACACATTACAAAGTTCCTAATCGTGAATGACCATCACTTCTAATAAAAATAATCAAGGCTAACAATCTCCCCAAGGGGTGGTCATTCAAAGATGCTCCACTTGAATAGGTCTTTAATCTTTTTGAGCTTGAACTTTGTGAGTAGATATAGAATAGTCTTAATTCTTTGTTCCTTCATGCTTTGTGATCAGATAATGTGATTGTCTGCCGTTGTCAACTTCGATGGTTAGGTGTCTCCACGTCTTTCTCCCCCATGCTCACACTTCTATTTGACTTTGAGTTTCCAATGATGAAGTTCTCGAGTCTTTACACTTTGTAGATTCTTTGACATTGACGAAGAATCATCTTTAACTTTGAGTTGCCTTTGATTTAGATGAGAACTTTCATGTGTTGTTGGTATGAGCATGTGGCGTAGTCCGCACGATCCATCCGCCTGGAGCTTCCATAAGAAAAAACATAAAAAAAGTTAGTAATAAGCGGATTCCGCACTTACAAGTTTAAATTTCGAGGGTGTTAATGAAGATAGTGTGAAAACACATCTCTAATTCTCACAGAGGCCGCTCTCGAACTGGAGTCCCACAAGTGAGATAACGCGATGTACCAAATACATCTACAGCTCGGATGAGTCGTTGAGGTACACGAAGCATCACCCCACGATCAGACCGCTTGAGACACACTAAGCGTAATCCACGGAGAATTACCAAGTGACTGCTTGTCGTGGTCGCTTGATGTTGACCACGCGGAGTTTCCATTCAATCATCAAGAATCACGGATGTGAAACTTCTCATAAATGTTCGGCAGATTGCTAAGATCTGCGTGGGACTCTATAATATATCACTTGTGTCCTTATTGATGAACAACAAGCGATGTCATGTCAAGTGTTCCTATGAGATCTTTTGATGAATCTCGTGGCTCTAGACTCAATAAGTGCATTTTGGTTTTCCTGAGCGGAGACTAGGGAGAGAGTCTCCTTCTTCAATATCAACGATCTCTAAGAGAAAGTCGATAGATTATGTAGGGTTCCCAGTGAGAATGAAACAAATTCCTTTTGAGAGGAATTGAGTGGCTAGAAGGTTTAGTGCGATGCGTCCTTTGGGTCCATGACGTCTTTGTCTTCAATACCGGTGTCATCTAGTGACAACCAAGAGTATATGTGTTGAACCCGTTTACGCCTAAGGTTAAATATAGAGGCTATTTCTTTTCACCCTTTCTTCATTGTATTTCTTTTAATTCTTCAACCCTTCTTTCTCTTTTCTCACATTACTCCTTTTTTCAATCATTCCTAAGGACTTCTAATACTAACTATTTGTGATGTCCTTGGGTAGATCCTCCCGCTCAAGCGGATCATAGGACAATTTCCTATAAGTCACCTTATAACTCCATGACTCGTCCTATTGTTGCCATAAAACCATTTTTCTTGAAAATCTCTCGAGTGTTTATGATAGAAAACATGTTTGAAACATTCCAAGAGTTTTATATTTTCGAAACACCCCCTTCACATGTGCTTATAAGTTTTGATGTAAATCGCACATAGAGGTAGAGTTCGCACTTTTGAATTGATCGACTTTAAATGAACAAGACCGATTCGAGACACGTTTACATCACTAGAGAACTAGCTTGAAATTATTACCCGTCCTGGTCAAGTCCATAGAAATTTTCTCGAGATGGTACATGATTCCTCGTCAATTCATTGGTTTCAACTGAGTCGAGCTCATTTGAGATTCAAACAACGGTCATTAAACCTTTTTGATCACATTTTAATCACGTATTCTCCCCCTCAAAAATAGCATATCTATGATGTTTTTGAAACAAAATGATTAAAAGATATGTTTTTCGAAAAACATTTTGGAGAGAAACTGATTCAGCATGAATTTTGGAACAATTTTGATTTAATACTCCCCCTTAAAGAAAGCATGTTTTTCTTACAGAAAATTTGGAATCGCTTATGGTTTAGAGGGAGTTATCTTGGTACCAAATGTGAGAGATTTTGAAAAATCTTTTTAAAAACTTTCGAATTAATGGTACACAAGATGAAGAAGATTTTGAAAATCTTTTGAAGATATTCGAGAAGAATAATCTTCATTTGTTTTAGGATAAGTTCTCGATATTTATGAAAATCGTTTTTGTGTAGCACTTTCCTTTCTTTAGAGATCGGGTTGCAAGCTGAAATACTTACAAGCCATTGTTTTTAGGAAAAGCGCTTGAAAAAATATTTAAAACCTTTGATTTTGATAAGCACTTTCCTTTCTTTGAAGCGCTGGTCCCGAATCGATGTGTTCATAAGCCATTATGTTGAAGTCCGGTTTCGTCTTCAAGTATACTGAAGCCATTATTGAAGAGATTTTGAGAAACGACATGTTTTGGAAAACATTTAAAGAACTCTCGCTCAAGCATCTCAGACATGCCCGTATCATTGTTGAATGACATTTCTAGAAACGTCTGTAATATTGATTATACGAGAGACATGTCGTGAGAAGAATATTTTTGGATTTTTGATTTTATATTGTTTTTGTATTTTTTGAAAGTTTTAAATTTTTATATTTTGCTTTTGTTGGTTTTATAAAAGAGATGGAAAATCAATAAAGAAGATAGAAAGAGTGATGAAGAAGAAGATTTTACAGAATTGGAACCCTCAGATGAGCTGGGTTCAGAGATATTTGATTCACCTGCAACCAAAGAAGAAGAGTTTTCACAAAACAGTGTTAGAAGTACAAGATTCCTCACTCTTATCCCGATGATTTTCACTATTATCCGTGTTGGAGCAAGTATCAAAAATCTTTCCTGGGGATCCATCTAAGACCAACTTCGTTGAAAACTTTTCCGTGGGTATCTACCTAAGGTAAGATCTAGGAGTTGTTTTCTTATCGATGCGTGGAAGACTCGGTTTGGGAAAACTACGTCTCAAGAGATCCACCTATTAGGTTTCTTTTTGTTTGACATTTTATCAACGGGCTTGTTTCTATTTGGTGTCTTAGTGGATTGTGCCTTGCACGAGAATTATCTTTCTTGAGATATTGTAAGGCACATGCATCATGATTAGTGAAAAGACACATTTTTACATGTAGTATGCATAAATTCAATATTCTTGTTTAAAACAATGACTTTAACTTTGTCACTACGCCTTTTGGAAATTGATTCTTGTTCGAAAAGACTTAGAATTCCTAGTGTTGTTTTCTAAGGGCATAGCATTTTCTTTTGCAACTACTCTTAGATGCAAGCCAATCCCTAGTCTTTTGTAGAGTGTTCCTAGGTAATGGTTTACTACTACTAGCGGTGCCTTGAAATCTTGTAGAATTCATCACCCTAGATGTTGCACCTAGAATTCCATCTTTTCGAGTATGTGCCTTTTTCCTAGCTTCTTCTAGATAGTGATTGTTGACCATGTCGTTAGAACCAATGATTCTTTAATCGGATTTTGGTCACATTCCGTGTACTATTCCTAGAAGTGCCATGTTTAATGACATTTTCTTTATCAAAAACAGTTTTTCAAAACCTTTGATAATTCTCTTTTAATAGGCAAAGTCTGTGGAGGACGGTTTTGACAAATCATTTTTCTCATAGACTTTTGAGGAAACCGAGAAATAGACATTTTGGTTTGAAAACCGGTTTGGGAACATTTGTTTTCTCCTCGGTCAATGGTTTTGCAAACTTAGTATCCACACCTTTCCTTTTAGACATCCCACCGAGCTCTCAAAAGATCATTTTGCTCTTGCATGTCCTTGTAGGCACGCCATACGACGGTTGTCATACTTGCATTCCTCGATTTTCGATCAAGTTGTTTAAAATAGGACACGTTTTCTTTTCAAGTTTTGTAAGATTTTTTTATTTTGAAACAATTTCGGAGGTCTCATCCTCGAGTCTTTCATGATCTTCAATGTAATATGTTTGTAAGATAATGGACATGATATCGGTAGTCATAACATCTTCAAGAGAGAATCATTTAGATTTTCCAAAACTTTGATGTGTTCAAAACATTCATTAGCTTGCTTTACGTGGATTTATGATCCTTGACAAAGTCACCGCTTTCTTTCAAAAGTGCTTGTTCAACATGAATTACCCTTGAGTTGATGTTATTCACCGAGGGCAATTTGAGTTTCAAAAACTTTCTCTGCTCGATATCAAAAGTAGAGAACCGCTTGTTAGGTGTCATAGTGGTTTTAGTTTTAACAGACTCTTGAAGACTCCCAATTCTAGTTTTAACATCGCCTAAAATGCTTCTAGTATCACTTGTGTTAAAAGGATTGTTTGAAGACATTTGTTCGATTTTCGAAAGAGATTTGGAAACTACAACCGGTTTTGAAACCGGTTTTGAAACTGTGTTGACACTTTGTTTGAAACACTTGGTGTGATGGAAAACTTTGACGCTTTTTTGATTAACAAAAGTAATTCCATTAATTTTGTTCCATTTGTTATAATCAATCGGTTTTAGATCCGGATTCTTTTGTTTCATTTTGATCTACTCTCTCGCCTAGTTCCAACGTTTCAAGAGAATCACGAACAATTATGGGTTCATGCAAAGGTTTTCCATTGTTCAACACATTCCGTTCTTTTCGAGCTTTCTTGAGGAACCAAGGAGGTGAGTTACCAAGAGCCATTTATGTGAAGTGTGAAAATCGGATTTGCTTGATTAGAAAGCATCTTGTTTGTTTTAGCGGAATGACCCGTTGTAAGAAGCAAATTATCCAATTTTTGATAGTTTCATTTTATCCGAATTTCATCAAGAAGAGAATCTTCTTGTTTTGAAAAGTCAAGAATCAACTGCTTTCTTCTCTTTTCAAGATCGAGAATGTTTTTTTGTTTAGAAAGTTGGTTGTTTAGATCGAAATTTCCTTGTTTAAAGATTTTATTTTCAAATTGATTCACATCAAGTGTGTCATACTTGAGTTGCAATTGTTGTTCTCTTAAAATGCATCTCGATAACCAATTTCTAATTCGTAAATTTTGTTTGTATGAAATTCATAGGCTTTGGCGTGCTCCTTGTAACTCTCAAGCTCGGTGGTCAATTTAACATTCGCGGCCTTAACTTCGCGATTGGCGTTCTAACTTTCTCAACTTCAATGCCACATTGATTAATTAATGATTCAAAATAAGCACGTGTTTCCTCATCGCCGCGATTTTGTGCCACACGACCTCCACTAGGATCCACATATGGATTTTCGGAGTTCGTATTGCTACAACTCCTGATTGTCCGTATGTATCATAAGTGGTTGTTGGCGCCATGATCACTGCTCGTCATGAGTAAACACATCGATATGACATTTTATAACATGGATCAATGATTGGTACCTCGACATCAGATTGGCGTCATAGATGAGGAGTGAGTCGACTCGATGTCATACTTAGCTTCACAAGATTTGCCATGAAGATGCACTGCATTGAGTTCCTCGAGGTCTTCCAAATCATCCATAATAGCGAAAAGTCATGTTCCTCAAGACTCAACCGAACCCGCGCTTGCTTATCTCGCTAACAAAGCGACTTTCCAAGAAAATCACCATTCTTTTTGTGCGGCTTAGTGGGACGGTTTCTTGCCATGTGACCCACTCCTTGACATTATAACACTTAACTGATTACCCCGATTCACATTTCCATAATTCCCAATGACCTGAGCCGCAACATTGTCATTCTTATTACCCATCGCTCTATTCCCAACATTCTCGTCCCATCGATTTCTAACATTCTCGACCCAACCGACACTCGACACGGAACCGCTCGACACCCATGCGATCGCAATGCTTTATCCAATAAAGAAAATACCGATGCAAGGTCGCTTACTTCACCTTCGGGATCGCGATTCCTTGTTCCCGGTATTGTGGATACGGTTGTTGAATGACTTGTTGTTCGTGGATAGAATTGTTGTTGAGGTTGTGGAATGTATTGTCGCAAGTTGTTGTTGTTGGAAGATGATGAAGCTTGTTGTTGTGTATTAACGAAGTTTGAGTCTTAGCAATAAGTGCCAATCGATCATGATTCTTTGCCAATCTTTCTTTCCCGACTTCATTCACTTCACTTGGTTTTGTTTCGTAAAATCGTTGAGTTGATCAAAGTTCACCGATGTAAGTCTTTTGTTTGGTTGACAATAGTGACATATCGTCCCCATTCTTCCGGAAGATTATTCAGAACTTGATGTTTTGAACGATTGTTCGGTGCCAACTTGTTTCGATAAGCTCATTCATCAAAGTGCAAAACCTTCCATAGTAGGATTCAATGGATTCTCCGGTGTAGATGTAAACTTTTCCCATTCGGCTAGCGACTTGTTCTCCATATCTTGTTTACCAATTTACATTCCAAAACATAGCCGTCTAACACGCTCCCACATATCGAAGCAGCTTTCACAACCGCTCACCGCAAAGAAAGATGTCTATTGGTAAACCCGCTTGGATAATATGAATTGCCATGTCATCTCGTGATCGACTTGTTTCGATCCTCTTCATGTATTCTCGATTCGGTTTGAAGATGAGAGGATGGTGGGATGGGAGGTGTTGCGTCCGCATTTCCGTGTACATGAACTTGTCGAGGTGGAAGGGTCCATCCCGAATGGATTTAATCATGAGTTTCCCATTAGGTTTGGTCTTTATGTAACGGAGCATTCGACTTGTCCATTGAAGATAACCACCTTTGCCAACATAGGAGGTCGGTTTTCGCACCTACCGCATGAATGTCTTGTTGAGTAGCCATTGATGAAGGTATGATATGATAAAGTTGATGTAGGATCGATTCAACGATAAAGGAGTTGTGGTTGATGAAGATTAAGCTTGGTTGAGGTGATTCTGAAAGTCGTATCAGAACTCGGTTCTTAAAAAATTTCGCCCAAAATTTGAAATTCACTATAAAAATCAATTCTAAGGTCGTATGAAAAATTTGAGTTATGACAATTTTGACGTAAAATTTGACCGAAAATTTGAATTTGGGTCCAAAATTTGAATTTTGACCAAAAATTTTCAAGTTAAACCAAAATTTGAATCTCGTAAAAATTGAACGTTTAGTCTCCTAAAAAATTTAAATTTTACTCAAGTTTTCCCGCCAAAAAACTTTTTTTTTTTTTTTTTTTTAAACCTTAGGCGTAGAAAGAGCTTAGGCGTAGACCAAAGAAGTTACGAGTAGGATATGGTTACGAGTAGGATGTAGTTACGAGTAGGATGTGGTTACGAGTAGGATCTTATGCGTAGGAAGCTTAGGCGTAGGATCTTATGCGTAGGATGCTTAGGCGTAGGAAATTCTTATGCGTAAACAGTATCTTACGCGTAACCTTAAGCTTATGCGTAGACAAAAAGTTACTCGTAAACCTTACGCGTAATTGTGAAGTTATGCGTAGAGTTACCGTAAGCTTTTAGCTTATGCGTAAACTATGGTTAAGAACCAAAATCCTTTACACCGTCACAAACAGTAAGGGATATCCACAAGTCGAAGTGTTCCACACACTTATCCAAGTGAGGAAGCAATCGAGTAACCGTTATAGCTCAAGATTCTTCACCAAAAGTTACGAGTAGAAAACTTATGAGTAGTTGACTTTCTTCGAGTAGAACTAGGGTTTGACCTACTCGTAAAAATTTCCAAAGATTCAAACAATTTCGCTTGCACGATAGCCTTAAAAACACTCAAATAACACAAAATGTTAACCTTTTCACCCAAAGTGCTTAGAAAAGTTACGAGTAGAAAACTAGGTTTTGACTTTTGACTTCTACTCGTAAGAAATTTCCAACGATTCAAATGATTTCGCTTGTACGATATCCTTAAAACACTCGAATAACCCAAAAATGTCGACCTTTTTCACCCAAAGTTGCTAGAAAAGTTACGAGTAGAAATGACCAATGAACCAAAAACGAGTTCAAAAGTGAAGAAAAACACGTAAAGCTTCAAACTTTTTGCAAAAAACTGAAACTTTAGCACCAAATAAACCTTAAACCACAAGAATCTTGAATTTGTAAGTGCAAAAATTAAAGCTTTATGCGTATCAAAGATGTAAAACGTGAGCCTTATGCGTAACCCTTCAAAACAAACACAAACACTCTTAAACCATTGTTAGGCGATTGATACCAATTGTAGGACCTTAGATATATCAACCTTATCACAAACCCACTTAACAAACACAAGAACACCCACGTAAAACACAAACTGTTATGTGTATAATAAAGAAAGAAAAGATGAAGATTAGATGGTGACTTGATATTATATTCGTGTATGTGAGATGATAAGATAAACACAAGATGTTGTATATTCAATAAGGAAAAACACACACACACACACTTTCAAGCACACCCCTCAAATGACATACTTGAGGGGTATTTATAGTAAGAGAGGATGATGCCCTAAGGCTTGGCCATGGGCCTTGAGATGGACTTGGATTGGGCTTGGGTTTCACGAATTAGACAAGGCTAGCTTAACATAACTTATGCCCAATTAGCTTAGCCCAATCCACGAGCCCGTTGACTATTCTATCACGATATCTAACACACATTACAAAGTTCCTAATCGTGAATGACCATCACTTCTAATAAAAATAATCAAGGCTAACAGCTTTTTCCCTTGCTCATTTGCTTTTTAGTTTTCATAGCATATTTTAGATTCATCTCAATATTAAAATGCTTATTTCCATTTTCCTAGTACTTATTCATAGTTGTTTATGCTAAAAATATGCTCTTGGGGTGTGTTTTTGTTTTCTGTCCAAATCAGTAAGCAATAAGCAGTTTAAACTGCTTTTTGCAAGCCTTTTTTACAAGTTATCTTTCAGAAAAGAATTGCTTATTTAAAGTCCTTTTTTTTAAGTTCCAAAAGAAAATTTGAAAAAAAAAATAATAATTGCAAAAGTGCCAAGCCGATTCAACCTCGCCATTTGGTTCACACCACAACACGCTAAACATAACCATCTCGCCTTGGGACTTTAACTGGTTATTCTTTGCATCATTAATGTCTTAAATACTTACTCAATTTTTAAGTTAGTAGCTTATTTAGCTTTTTAGTAGCTTATTTCCTTAAGCAGTACCAACGTTTTATATTTTTCTTGAAATCAGTATCACTCAAAGTATTTTTAGTAAAATTCTCTGATTTTTCCCAATTAGTTTAGTATTTTTTGTAATTTAATTAGATTAAATTAGTTTTTAATTCGTAATAAATAATTTAAAAGTCGAAAAAATACACGGCTTTTTCCTAAAATTATTTTTAGTCATTTAGAACGTAGGAAAATTAGTTTCATACCCATAGGCCTTAAATTGCATTATTTTCACTTTTGGAGCTCGGGATTAGCCCGGGTTTTCGCGTTTTTGCATTGTAGCACCCTAGGACTTAATTTAGCTTCATTTTATTGCTTCATATGCTTAGTAGTAGTTAATTTATCATTTACTTCGTTCCCCTTGCCTTAATTACTTTCCCGTCACTTAATTTGTAGAAAACGTAATCAAAAACGAAAAATCTCAAACAATTCAAGCATTTTAATAATAAACCTAAAGCGACATCCTCAATTCACACCTCGTTGGGACACGACCCGGGTAATCACTTACCCGGTATCACTTATATCACATTCGTGAGTTTTGGCACGTTAACCCTTTTCCTAAAAGGTTGATTTGACGATTCTCGCGTATATCGTATATTTGATATATTTTTCTTACACATCACATATGATAGATAGAGAAGAACTGTTTCACCTTTATCAACTAGTGCAAGAATATTTTGAGAATATTCCATCAACTGGAGTTGGCTTAGTCTTGTTAGGAGATCTTATAACTATCTGGGAGACAGAAGAAACAAGCACTGATACAATCTGGAACAACCAAGAAGTTTGGGAGATTACTAGCTGGAGATTCTTTAAAGAATCAGGAGTGCATGTTTTGGAGTTAGAAGATGGGACCATGATTCACATGCTAGCAGAAAGAAGATATCCACTGACAAGAGATCTTATGATCAAAATGCTAGATCATGGTATGGAGGTTGAGCAGGATGTTAATACAAATATCGTCATTAAACGTTATTTATATTTTTGATCTTTACCTAAGTTTTGTTAACGACAAAAGTAAATTTAATTTGTATAAAAGCTTAAAGCTTGTCAAGTTTAATAGATATTAAAACAAGCTTTTTCAAACAATATCTTCATCATTTAAGCATTTACATTGTGACTAATCATATCTTAATATGAGTCTAAGCATAATGTATGATAGTAATTTTAGAATGTTTTAGTTTCTTAAAACCTAAACATTACTTATGTATTTGCATATTTCTAAAATAGAAAACAACACATGACATCATGTGATGCATCATGGAAATCATTGGAAGATTTCATTAGATATTTTGTGTAGATTTGTACTCTTCATATCTTACACAATCTTACATAGATATGGTTGACTTTGGCAAGATCTTGATATCTTGTCACGGACCGGCGACACCAAAATATATAACGGACGGAACCCTTTCAAGGGTTCCGCCGTCTGTGGTGCCTGCTGAAGGTTTTGGCTATAAATAGCAAAGCCAAACCAAGTAGTTTTTCATCCCTTCCTATCATACTCTCTTACATATCTTCTCTCTAACATTTCTAACTCAGTTTCATATCATATTAGTGATCTCTTTTGTTGCAAAGAAGATCAAGTCACAT
This sequence comes from Chrysanthemum lavandulifolium, assembly GCA_022545495.1. Taxonomy (NCBI): domain Eukaryota; kingdom Viridiplantae; phylum Streptophyta; class Magnoliopsida; order Asterales; family Asteraceae; genus Chrysanthemum; species Chrysanthemum lavandulifolium. The sequence continues at coordinate 160,461,085 of CM040244.1, read as the reverse complement.
TCAATCTTCAAACGAGAAGTTGGAAGTCTTGTTTGTTTAGTGTTGTATGATCTTATGTTGATTCATACTTCATTTTTGTATTAAACCATCATAATCTTGTGAGTGTGAGTGGTTAGTATTTTAGTCCTCAAAATACATTGTGTGTGGGAGTGGTTGTACCCTTGGAAAGAACTCGACATCTAGCTTAGTGTCGGAAATAGTGTAAGCGAAGTGTAAAGGTTTCTCCGCCGGTGAAAGGAGCTTGTTGACTAGTGAAGTTAAACACTCGAGGGTGAGACTCGGGGAATGGAGTAGGTCAAGGAAAAAGAGTCCTTGTAGACCGAACCACTATAAACAACTTGTTGTGGTTTGATCATTTCTTTCCTTATTTACTCTTTAGATATTGCTTGCATATTTCATTAACATGTCTAAGATCAATATCAATTGATCTTTCAATAAGTTTCAAAACAAAGTTTTTAATTAGTAAACTATTCAACCCCCCCCCCCTTCTAGTTTTCTACAATTGGTACCAGAGCCTTGTTGCTCAAGAATTTCTAAAATAATTTGTATTTTATAAACTTGAAACGATCCATGGATTCTGAAAACTTTAAAGAAGGGCAATCTATGCAAAGACCACCACTCTTTGAAACCAATGGATTGTTATTGTTAAAGAAGGGCAATCTATTGGAAAAACCGTTTTGAAACATATGTAAAATCAAAAGATATAGATATTTGGTTTGTTATTGTTAAAGGGGATTTTAGTTCTACAACAAAAGATATTTCTGTTGATGAACAAAAGAAATTAGTTGCTAAAAATAATGAAGCTAAAATGATGCTTTATAATGCTTTACCTAGAAAAGAATATGAAAGAATTTTTATGCGTGAAACCGCCAAAGATATTTAGGAATCTTTGATTGTTACACATCAAGGTAATTCACAAGTCAAGGATAACAAAATTGATCTTCTTGTTCAACAATATGAACAATTTGTTATCCCCAAGATGAAACCATTGATTGTGGCTTTGCTCGCTTAATACTATTATTACATCACTTAAAGCACTTGATGAATCTTTTCGTAGTAAGAACTTTGTCAGGAAATTTCTTAGAGCACTCCATCCCAAATGGAGAGCTAAAGTGACCGCTATTGAAGAATCAAAAGATCTCTCAAAAATGTCACTACACGAGCTAATCGGTAATCTCAAAGTACACGAAATGGTGATGGAGAAAGATTCGGAGATCATCAAAGGAAGAAGGGAGAAGATCAAATCCGTTGCTCTAAAAGCAAAGGCGGAATCAAGTGATGATGACGAATCTTGCTCCGATAGTGAAGATGAGGAGTATGCCATGGACGTTAGAGATTTTAAGAAGTTCTTTAGAAGAAGAGGAAAGTTTGTAAGACAACCTCGAGAAGAAAAGAAGCCATTTCGAAAAGATCGGATGACAAAAGGGTAAAGGTGAAAGAAAGTGTTTTAGATGTGGTGATGCAAGTCATCTCATAGGAGAATGTCCCAAGCCACCTAAAAGCAAAACTCAACGAGCTTTTGTAAGTGGTGCTTGGAGTGATAGTGAAGACGATGAAGAATCAAGCAAGGAAGACATCGCTCTAATGGCACATGAGTCAAACGAGGTACTTTCCGACTCTTCTTATTCTTCTATTGATGATGACACTTTGCAAAAACAATATAATCAATTGTGTGAGCTAAGTCTAAAAATCATAACTAAAAATAAATTTTTAAAACCAAAAGGAATTTTGGAAAATGAAGTTTATGAGTTAAAAAAGCAAAACGACTTGAAAAAGGAAAAGTAAATGACGATGGTTGTAAATCATGTCAAGAGCTTAATCTTGAAATAGAAAACTAAAGCTCACACAAGATGTTCTAATCGAACAAAATTCTAAATTTAAAAGGTTTAACAAAAACATCGACTTGCCGATGAAATAGTTAAAATACATAAAACACCGTGAGATATGAATGGGCTAGGATTTAATGAGGTATTAATTCCAAAGAGTCAAAACAAACGGCCAAAAGGACGAACAAAGCATCAAAATCTACTGCGAAGATAACGGACCGAGCGGAACCAAAATAAGGGTTCCGTCCGTTGAACCAAATGGTGTCGTGGGTACTTCACGAGATGTAATGTTTATGATACGGACCGTAGTGGATTTGTCAAAGTAACAAAGAAAACCAAGGATAGTGTTAAACTAAAACCAGCTGTTACATCAGGAGTAGAACTTGCTAAAAATGAATTTATATCAAAAACTACTCAACAACGACATAAAACACCTTTTGCCAAACGCCCATTTCCTAAGAGCAACCACAACGTACATCCCAACTACCAACACAACGGTTGGAATCAAAACTTTCCTAGACCATATCAAACTCCAGATTACATGTCATGGAACTCTTACCCATCATTTCCATACATGAATCAAATAAATGGTATGTTTAACCCAAACGGACCCATGAGATATTGGGGACCAAATGCTTGAGTTATTTGCTTTTTAGGTATGCTTGAAAGTTGTATTGGAACCTGATGAATGGATAAAAGATAGTGGATGCTCACGACACATGACGGGCAACAAAAGTCTCTTCTCATCATACCAAGAGTATGATGGAGGTAATGTCACTTTTGGTAGCAATCTCAAAAGCAAAATCATTGGCAAAGGTACGATCGCTCATAACTCTCTAACTATTGAAAATGTTGCTCATGTAGATAGGTTAGGATTTAATCTACTTAGTATTAGCCAATTGTTGGGATATGAAAGTGTGAAGATATGAAAGTACTGAAGATATGAAAAGTAATCGTAGTCGCAGCAATCTTGGAAAAAGTCAAAGAGTCAAAGCATCTTGCTAAAGACAAAGTCAAAGCATTGCACTATGAAGTCAAAGTACTGCAAGAACAAAGAAGTGTTATATTCGTTTATGGAAAGTATTGTAATTCTATGTTTAGATTACTTGTCGTGACAAGAATAAAATTGTAAACCGACTAGGATATCCTTAAGCCTATAAAAGGACTCCTAGATTGGCATTAGAGGTGCAGTCTATGAGTTTTAGAGTTTACTAATTCACAAGTTATTTAGTGTTTTAGAGAGAAGTTCGATAATCTTAGAGTTGTTTAGAGTATCGCATAATAATCAGTTGTTAAGTAAATTCCGCACTTGATAAAGATTGCTCGGTGTTTCTTTGTTAATAACTTAGGATTTATCCGAGGTTATTAAACCTTAACAAGCTAGTTAAAGTTAGTTTGATTAAAGTATATCGATCCAACAAGTGGTATCGAGCCCGTGTGGAAACTCGACTAGGAAGAAACCCTACTTCAACAATATTCAAGATGTCGATTGGTCGCTCCACCACCCTCAATCACCTCACTCGTAATTCCAATAATCAAGAAGGAGAATATGATCTCGGTGCATGAAGATGAGGCAAGATATTGCCATTACTGCACCATGCACTATGGAATGTAATTGTGAATGGAATGAAGTAGTTCAAGATCCCATTAATGTTCTGGACAACCAATTGCACCAAAGGCGCCTTACCAAGAACAACCCTAAGGAATCAAGAAAATGCACTAAATATTCTCTTATCGCCATTCCGGATGGTCATCTTCTCAAATTTCATGATGCTAAAGATGCTAAGCGACTCTGGTCGCTCTCAAGACCAGATTGGAGGAATAAAGCCTCTAAGAAGATGCACGTAAATTTGTCAAGCAGTTTGAAACTTTCACAGTGGGTGAAAGAGAGTCTTGATGTCGCATATGATAGGTTTCAAAATCTCCTCAACATGTTGGAGTTATACAAGGCGTATGTCACTGAGGATGCTAATTTGAAGTTTCTATGAGTTTGCCATCTACATGGCATGTGATTGCTACAATGATCGAGGACAACAAGGTTTGGATGTCATGGACTTTGATGATCAATTTTACCCCTTAAATTTAAAAAAACCCAAACAATTTCGACCTCTTTCTTTTTTTCCAATTAACCCACATTTTTAACCCGCCTTGTTTTCCTTTACCAAAACATTACTTTTTAAACAAGATAACCGTGCCCAATCTATACCATTTAAAGCTTTGGAAACAAAGAACATCTTAACTAAAAAAATAAAAATATTAAAATTCCTACTTAAAAAAAAAGAGCCGTCTTTGAAAAAAACCCGCAAAACAATTTATTAGTGTTTTAAATTTAAACTTATTTAATTTAGTTTTCCATGCAATTGTTTCCTATCCCAATTAATTTTCCTATTTTTGAATATTACAAAATATCCTATTAAAATAAAAAAACCGTCTAATTTTTCCAAATGTTTTAATTATTAATTTTTTAAAATCTTTTTCCAAGTTTTGGTTTAAAGTCAATTCCAAAAAATTTAAAGCTTTTACTTTAATTGAAGCTATTTAAGTTTTAATTATTTATTTAATATTTAGTAGGCTTTGACTTATTGTTTATCCAAAAAAGTTATTTCTTAATTTACATTATTTCAATAGCCTTTTAAACTTAATTATTAAAATTTATTTCATTTTTCATCCATACCTTGTCATATCCTTTAAACTCTTTGTTCCCTAGTTATTTAGATTATTAATTTGATCAATTGAAATTTATTTTTCTGTTTAATAAAAATTTCTTATTTAAAACTTAATTAATTTTCTTTAACTTGCCGAATTTTGTCGCACCAGATCTTTTAATTAGTTTAATTTAATTTAGGTTAAATTAATTCTTGGGATTGTAAGTATGGCCCTTCTTTTTCCAACTTTTATTAGGTTATTTTTTTAGGATTTAAGGCTTTTTTACCTTAAATATTTCTTTAATCTTTTAAATCTTATAAGATTTTTTATAGTATTTATTCCAATTTAGGTAATTTCCTTGTTTTATACCCTTAAAAACCCCCCAAATTTAAACCCAAAAAAAGTTTTAAAAAAAATTCTTCAAAGACTTACAAGAATGATCACTCATGCTTGGCATGCAAGAAGGGTAAACAACACAAAGCTTCTTCAAGAAGCTTGAGGAAAGAACTATTCGAGAACCATTGGGTACATTACATATGGATTTGTTTGGACTGTCTCGTGGCAAGTTTAAACAAGAGAAAATCTTGTTTGGTTATTCTGGATGATTGCAGAGATTCGAGTTGGGTTTTCTTTTTGGGTTTTAAGGATGATTGATGAGTGTCTAAATACTCATCATTTTTATCTTGTTTAAAATGCCAAAACATCCGAAAACACTCGAAATACATCAAAATGATGAAAATATCACAAACAAGTGTTTTATATGTTTTAAATGCAAAAACATCAAAATCGGTGAAAACGTATCAAGTTTGCATAATTGGCGGTTTAGTCCCCAAGTTTAAAAAGTTGTCAAAAGCAGGTCCACAGTATATCAAAATAAAGAAAAATATCATTTTAAGTCCTTAGGGATTCATGAGTTGTCAAAACAAGTATTTGAAATCTGAAAATTACAAAATTGCAACTTTAGTCCCTCAACTTTGAAAAATGTCAAAATCAGTCCTTGGTAAGTTTAAAAATAGAAATTATTCAAACTACACCTTGTACTATTCAATTGTGGCATAATTGGTCCTTTATGATAAGTTTAGAGAAAAATTACAAGTTTGGTCCCTGGAGTTTGAAAATTGTCAAAAATGGTCCTGGACATTTAAAAATGGAAAATAATCAACAATGGTCCTTGTACTAATCACATTTGGCAGGAATGGTCCTTGTGAGAACTATGGAAAATGGGCAAGATTGGTCCTTTAACTTTGGCAGATTTACATTTTTGGTCCTTGGGTTACTAAGCTACAACAAACGGACCCTTTTATTATTAATACCCAATCCAAATCAAATCCAGTCCAAAACACAAACTAAACCCAGCCAAGCCCAAATCCCTACCCAAGCCCAAACCAGTGTTTAAATAAAAGAAAACCGCGCACCTGTTCATCGTTCTCCTACACTGTTATCCCAAACCACTTTGGTTTTAACCACTCACCACCTTTACACTGTTTTCCACTTGACTACCCACTCTCTCACCTCATCCCCTCCTAGACACAAGCCCATAACCAATTAATGCTTCCCACCATGAACCTCTCTTGTAGCACTCACAAACCTCTGTTTTTCTTTCCAAATCACTCCTACTCCATGACTACTTCACATATTGTCCCTCCACCTCACATAACATCCCAAACTTCTTTAATTACTCGAAACTATCTCAAGCAACCATTTGCACTTTTGGCGCCAAAAGTAAGTTTAAAGGCTAGGATGAGTTTGACTCGATCAATGGCCAAGATTGTTGATGGGATATGATCGAGAATCAAGTGGAGAGTCTCAAAATGCTATAAAGAAAGAGGAGAAGCGAGAGAAGAAATATATCTAGTGTAATTTTCATTTTATTAAGTCGTTTTAGCTTAAATTTCAATTCCTGTGTATGTTTTAATCTTAAAACTCTGTATTTCAAGTTTGTATGTTATAATAAAGTATTTGTGAAACATTAATTCCAGTATTAAGTTATATCTCAGATTATGCAAATTTTCCTTATTTTAAAAATCTCATGAATAATCAAAGGTTGTTTGTAGATGTTCTTATGGACTGAGTAAGCCACATAAGCTCCCTAGAAAGCTTATTCAAGCTTTTAGAAACTTTAAAACTTTGTCTAGTATCAAAATCAGAAATTTCACAAAAATACCAAGAAAATATAGAGAAAATAAAAAATCAATGGTGAAACATGCAAGAAAGCTGGAGCAAGGTAGATATTGGATGGCCTTGGGATTAGTGCTTCTTGGGAAGCTATAGGCTGTGTTTGTGTGACTCAGTTCTCAGCTTTACTTGGAATCCCATTTGTAAGCAGTTTGATCCATTTTGGCATTTCAATATTAGAGTTGCTCATTAGTTTAAATTTCTGTTTGTTAATGTTTATTAGTTATATTTAAACATATATAAACCATAAAACCAGTCACTTGTTCTTTTTAATTTGTAGTTTACAAAAATTTTATTTTAAACAGTTAAAATAGCATAAGTTCAAATTTCTAGTTTAATGTTGTTATGGCTGTTGATTTATGCTTATTTAGTTTTTACAAATGATATTATGAGGTCTGTAACAAGTTTCATGGGCTGAATCTGTGAAATACTTTGAAAAGTACCAAAACAGTCAACAAAAGTGGTGTTTGGATTTTCTTTGTTAACTATATTAGAGTGTGTTCAATCCAGTGTTATTGCTTGTTCTGTGTCACAATAAGTCTAATTAACTCATAGAAACCAAGAAACACATACCTTCTTTGGTAAAAAGTCAAAATTCCTTTTGATCTCCTCTTATTATCTGTCTGTTGGATTTTTAAGTTTTATGATCATGGTTTTGTGTTAAGAAGTTGTTATACTTGTTCAATTTAGTATTTATACACCTTAATACATCAATATCAGTACTTAAGATCAATCACAAATTCATAAAAGTCAATTTTTAAGTGTTAATCAAAAAGTCAAAGAGTGCTCTGTGCACAGTTGTGGTACCCCATTTCACAAGCTCTTAGAGAGCTTATTAATGGCCTCTAGATTATGTATTTTAGCTTTTGAGAAGTTCATCTAGTGACTCAAGGTTCCAAGTTTCATTTTTCCATTTTCGACTTATTTGATAAGCTTTGCTAGTGCTTTTATTTACATCCATTTAACTTCGTTATACAATGAGTTATACTCGATGGGTTTTCTAGCTTTTCAATAGCTTTTCACAAGCTTATTCTTGTAATCCAATCGAGTACTTTAGCTTTTGAAAAGCCAATAAGCTCGACTTATTGGATTTTCCTTTGTTTGGACTTCAATCTATCCTGTGGGCCCACAAGGCACGGAAGTTGGCTAGTCGACTGTTTGCTAATCGGTTTAGCATAAGTGCTTATTTGAATTTGTAGTGCTTAGTTCTTAGTTAGTGTACTTATTCATTTGTCATTCTAGATTATTAATAGTTGTTCAGATTATTTCTAGTTTTCCTTGTGCTTATTTTTAGCTTATTAGCTATTTTGTTTAAACCTTGTGCTTATTTCAAGTTTTTGTTAACTGTCAAGACAATAAGCTCAAAGCAGAGCTTATTAATCATTTTCATCAAAGTTGTAGTTTCATAAATTGCTTATCTTCTTTGTTCTTAATAAGTTTGCAAAAGAAAATTCGAAAAAAATGTTTTGCAAAAGGTGGGAGGCGGGCTCGAACACAGAGACCTCCCACCTTTGAGAGTGTTAGTGTGTACGGATACCAGTTGCCTTGGGTCTTTGATGGTCATATCGTGCACAATTTAATACATAACACCTTGTTAGTCCGTTTAGCTTATTTGGTTAATTTAGCTTATTTCGAGCTTATTTAAACTAGCTTTTTCATCCTTTTCATTTTTCTTAATTTGGTATTAGTATAAAGTATTTTATAAAAAAGTTTCAGATTTTTCTAAATAGTTTTAGTATTTTTAAACATTTAATTAGTGTAAAATCTTATTTAATTCATAATAAAAAATATAAAAGTCTAAAAAATATAAATCTTTTTCTAAAATTTTCTTTTGTCATATAGTGCGTAATAAAATTGTTTTTACACTTATAGGACTTTTATTTCATAAATTTTACGTTTTTGCTTGCGCTCGCGTAATTTTATAAATAACTTACGTTTTCATTTTAAATCTAGTTTTTAGATAATTTGAGTTTACGTTTTAGTTAAAATAGTTTATTTAAGTTATTTTATTTTATAAAATCACAAAAACATCATTGTAAAAATAGTGATAGCGTTTATTTAATATATTTTAACTTTTTAATTTCTTTTAATTTGCATTTAAGTCGCTGTAATTTGTAGATCTTTTCTTTAGGTAATTATCCATCAAAATCCTTACTGATCACTATCCTTAGTGATCATTCTATCATCTGATCAAGTGTTTATACACCAATTCATCCTCCGTGGGACTAAACGACCCAGGAATCCCCTATATTCCTCTGATCTTCATTGTATTGGTTTCTGAGCAATTTTAAGTTTATTACGGTTAGCCATTCACAAGTGGTTAGCTTGAGTGATATAGCTTGACTGTTTAGCACCAATCAAATTTTGGCGCCGCTGCCGGGGAGGCTGTAAGCGTGTTTTAAGCATTTTTCAGACCCATTCTTGCACATATACCATCATTTGTAAAAAGTTTTTTGTAAAGTTATAATATAAATCAAAAAGTTCATTAACACTTTTCCTAAAGTGTTAACAAACCCAAAAACAATATAAAACAACAAACAATCGTTACGTTTTCTAGCTTGTGTTTCTTTTAAGGTGATTCTTAAAGAAATACGATTTGGTTAAACGAGACGATACCAAAAATATTGTCCAAAAGTTTTTAAACCCATTTGCACAAATCATTACCTACGTCTTTTCAGTGGTACTTAATTTATACATAAAAATCAACCACCGCAAATCAAGGCAGTACACCTACTAGCCTGGGTGTGACCATAATAAGTTCCCGAACATCGATTTAAAACTTGCCTTTGTGTCCTTGTGATTTGGTGTACCTTTTTCAAAAAGCCATTTCATTTGTGATTATTGGTTAAGTTCACTTGTCGTTTTGCCTCGCATTTGTTTTGAAAATTGATTTTATACTTAGTGCATGCGCACTCGTTCTTCGATTCTACAAGTCCACTTTCGAGCTAGCAAATATTCCTCGTGAGCGTAGAGGGCGTTACGCTCCTTCACCGTGGTGAGGCGTCTACCACCACCACCACCGTCGAAATGGCGGAAGACAAACCCATGAATGAGCTTCTCCAAGCACCCATCGAGGGTTACGGAGATGCCATTGTTGTCCCACCATTGTGGTCGATACTTTGAGCTCAAAACGGGTTGCTTAATCTAGTAACCCAAAGCCAATTCTATGGTTTTGGCGGGATGATCCTCATGCACACATTCGATGGTTTAACAAGATAGCATCTACCATCAAATACAAGTGATAACGCTACCGCGTCGTTCGGGGTCAAAGGAACTTCCTTTTCTTGAGCAAGTTTTATAACACCCTAGGCGATGAACCTAATCGTTGTAGTGTAGTAATTAGGGTAAGCCACGGGTATTGATATCGTTCTCTAGGGGAATAGGAATGCTAGTAGGGAGTTACTACGTTAAGGTTAAGGTTGAGGAAGATTATTTTTTATCTTTTTTTATTTTATGAAAAATGGAAAGGTACGAATCTCGGGTATTGGATTTGGGGGGTTGGTATTTCTACCGATTACTCTACTATTATCTACTTATCTAAACTAAGGTTGTGGGAGTCTATGTCTAATTAATGTGTGCTCGTATGATAGTTTAAAGATGTGTTTACTTAGTTTGTATTACTCCTTAATTATCTCCTATTGATGGTTGAGTGTCACGTCTTATTCCTAGTTTCGTTGTGTGTCTAAAGTTGTAGGGTATCGTTTCTCCCAACTCTTGAACTTACCAAAGGGTCTTGTCTACAAACCCACTAGAGATTATAGACTCCTACTCTAAGGCGCTCTTGGGATGGTTTAGCCTACAATTACTCGGTAATTATACTCTAAGGTTCACAAAGATGAATCAAGCATTAAGTGCACAACGAATGACCTATCGCACTACTAGATCATTAATCAACTAAGATAAGAAACAACCAATCAATATTTAATAATTAAGTTTCATACTTCCTAAGCAAACACACAAATAAATTAGCGGGACATGGAGAACATGCAAGCATACACACAAATAATCAAAGACATAATTGAATTAATGAAGTAAAGACTTATCTTGGTGTAAGATAGGGTTTAAAACCCTAAAATCTTGTACAAGACACCTTAGGTTCGGTTTTAGGTTTTACTCCTAAGACTCTCCACACAAAGGCGAAAAATTCGGATTCTATATAAGATTACAATTGTGACGGCGTCACCTTATGTTTAGTGGCGCCGTCGTGTCGCCGCCATTAGGGTTTCGTCTTGGCCACGTTAACCTTGCGACGGCGTCACCTTATGTCCGTGACGCCGTCCTCTTGACTTCGGCGTCGTGCGGATTGCATCTAGGCCGTCCGAGTAGCGACGGCCTACTCTTTCACAACTAGGCGTCGTCACTTGAAAATCGAGTTTTGAGACACGTGTCGTCACAATAATTTTGGGACGGCGTCGCCATTAACACTGGCGCGTCGCCTTCTACTTTCGACAGCTGTGAGTGTCTCGATTTTGACTTTGGCCATTTTCTTCATATATTCGCCTTTTCGTCCAAATAAGTGCCATTCCACATTTTGCCTTCACGAGACCTAAAAGTGAAAAGGAGCGATATTAAGCAATAACGGATACAAAGTGATCAAATAAGGACTTAAACGACCCTCAAAATGGTACCTTTAAAACCTTATCAAATATCCCTACACTTGTTATTTGCTTGTCCTCAAGCAAATGTGCTTTTAACCAATTAATTTATAAGTTAGGGGTCATGAAGCATTAATTCAAAGCGGTCCACAACACATATAAGCCCATAAAAGTCATAACAAGCACGGAAATTACATACTAGCACCTCACATGGGGTGTTTGGATACTCGCATCTCTCGGGTGTATAAATGAAATATAACAATATAGGAAATGGAAGATAAACACTCATTAACCGGTCCTAGTACATAGATTACCATAGGCTTGAGAATAGATCAAACCTCCATCGCTTTGGCGTAAGCACCTAGGAAAGACTATCAAAGAGGTCTTTTAAAGGGTTGTAATGTTAGGCTTACGGTAGGAAATAAGGGTTTGGTGGGATAGGCTATTTAGTGGTGGTGGTAAGTCAAAAATCTCTATGTTAACTGCATATGAAGAATGGCGTTGCTAAGCCAAGACTCGACACTCTAAAACTCTAGGTAACGAAAATAAACAAACATAAATTTAAAGGATAGATGTAGGATGGTAGCCCGTATGTTTTTTTTTTTTTTTTTTATCACTCTATTTTTATTTTTTTCTTTTCTATTTTTTTATTTTTTTTTTTTTTTCATACACTTTTACTCTACCATCCTCTATGATAACATCAAAATACTAGGGATTCTGGGCATATCCTACACTTGAGTTTTATTATTCTAACACTAATTTGACCCGACTTGAAAAGATCAAAACACTTGGGGTACATTATTACGCAAACAAAGGGAATTTGAATTTTAACTTTCCTTCCGTTATTTCATAAACTTTAACTTTTCCCATGAATCCCAATCATCCCAAAGCGTATACAAAGGATATGACTCGACTTAGCAACTTATGCAAGCAACTAGATAATTGAACTAAGGGTTTAGGGTGATAACAAACATTTGCACTAAAAGTGAGTGCATAAGGGGTAGGCTAAAGGCGATTTGGGTGTATATTTAGGGGTGGGGTGTAAAGAATGCTCTTCATTGATATTCGGAAAAACCGAAACATCACGAGAACCGCGAAAAGGATAGGCTCGAGGGGTTAACTAGGGGTATCGTGTACTAAAAATGAGTACAACGCAAAGGGTGTGGGGAATTACTCAACCAAGTGGAAGAAGTAATTATATTACAATTATTAAACAAGGGTTATCCTAATGCCTCTTATCATTTAGTTATTCCTAACTACACAAGTGTAGCCTCACTTGCGATCTCGGAATGCATCACAAAACAAGTTCTAGAATCTAATATACTACCGGTTCACACTCTAAGCATTAAAGATGAATGCTTTAAATTCCTACTAATCTAAGGCGATCCTCACATTTTGGGTGAAATTTGGGTGGTAAGGGTTTTGTGCTAGTCATGCAACTTCCTATCCATGAGGCGCTTTTGTTAAGACTAATGGCCCACTCCTATATGTCATGAAAATTTTAAATTTGGTGCCAAAATTACCCTAACCGACATTTTCTCATGGTTTATTACACAAATGCAATTAGACAAAGCAAATAGTCAAGGATAAGCATAGTTTCAAAGTTCCGTTTTATTTTCCTCCTACACTTAAAGCGAACATTGTCCCCAATGTTCCCGAAAATATCAAAGTTATGATAAAAGAAGGTAATTAAAAGCGAAAAAACTAATACTCCCGATTAGCTCGGTAGGATCCGTGTAAAGTGGTGGTTAAATTCTTTTCGAGAAGAATTATTATGAAAAGCTCCTTCCAATCTTATGTAACTTCTTCTTGACAAATTAAATCGCACACTTGAAGAAAACAACGAAACCTTCGCGTAAAATCGGCGATAATAATATATATAAGACTCGATTTAAACTAGGATATAATGCTTGTGGAATGGATGTTTCTGAATTTCTAAGAAAATTAAGACACGGAAAATTCCAAAATTTATAAGTAGCTCGAAAACGAGAAAAATCGATGTTTTACTCCTTCTGACGCCGTCGGTTGCAATCTGACGCCGTCAGTTATCTGACAAAAGCGGTGCGATTTTACGGAAAAAATTCGGAAAATTTAGGGGCCGTTTAGTTGTGAAAATACTCCATTTTTCGAAAATTTTTCATATGAAATGGGAAAAACTGAAAATCCGTTTAGTCGCACTTTTTTCCAATAATTTTCCAAAGATATGAAATTCTCATTTTCCAATTTTTAATAGAAAAAATGAAAATACCATTACACCATTTTCACTTTTTTCATTTCCAAAATAATAACACCATTTCCTTTCACCCTACACTCTTATCACGCCTCTTCCATCCTTCACCTTCATTTTAGAAAAAAAGAAAAATATAACTCCAACTAAACGGATTTTCTAATTTCTCAACTCTTTTCTAGAGGAGAAAAACCATTCCCTTCTCTAGAAATTTAGAAACGGAAAAACAGGAAAATTTTTCATCAACTAAACGGCCCCTTACATCTTTAGAATCTGGAAAAATTTCTGCAAAAACATCCATTATGACTCGATACAAGCATTTGACTCGAACAAACAAACATAAATATCTTTTAGTTAATTGTTATTCTCATGTTTACGTTTCTTTTGAAAACGTGTGTAATCCTCCTACACTTATCCCTTATGTAAAATACCTTTATATGCAATTAAGGCGAAGTTAAAAACAAAATAAAGCATTTTACAAATTTAAACATGAGGATAAACAATTAATAAAAGATATGTGACACTAACAAGCAAACAATTAAGCATGGGTTGCCTCCCACGAAGCGCTTTTCTTTATTTAAGAGTCTTGTAGCTAGACTCGTAGTCGTGCTCCTACGTACCGATATACGTAAGTCTATCCTCAACAATGTCGTAAGGATCAAACTTATCATTCAAGTTCCTAGTAGTACGTTCGGTTAAATATGCCTTTTCAAACATCTCACCATCGGGATCATAGATTTGTATCCTAATGTGTCACCTTCCATTACCATCACTAGGCGGTCTATTCCAATTCCACATGTGTTGGTTCTCAACTATCCACTTATTCATGACAAGGTTAACGGGCAAGCTTCCTAGGAACTCGGTCATTTTCCTAAATACTAAGGCGTCCTCGAGCGGGTTCACTTCTATGTCCCTAGCCATTTCTTGTTCTTGGAAAGTTCTTTGCACTAGCAAAGGCCTTATCTAGGTAAAAAGGTCTTTGGGGGCCTATGATGTTCTTATCAATCCAAGGTCCATATCGAGAAGGCTCTCTATCCAACCCTATCTCTTGTGGGATTTCCTCATCCTTATAGTATGTATGCTTTTTAACATCGTAAATGGATCTAGCACTCCCCTCTCCTACCACTATTTTGGACATCTTACAATCGATGATGGCACTAGCGGTAGCTAAAAATCCTCTTCCAACTAGTAATGGGCATGTCGGGTCCTTATTCATGTCTAGTACATGAAAGTCGGCCAAAAGAGTCAACTCTCCTACATGTACTACCATGTCCTTTATTATTCCTACGGACGTGCTATACTACCGTCCGCTAGACCTAAGATAGTTTCATTGGTTCAATTTTACCTAGGTTGAGGCTTCTATGAAGGGACAACGGGCGAGATTGATGCATGATCCTAAATCGGCTAGAGCATCGAGTGGCTTGGAAGTTCCAAGTCTACGGAAGAGTGAATAGCCGGGATCGTCTAACTTCTTAGGTAAGTTGTTTCGCACAAAAGCGGACCCATGTTTTCCAAGCCTAAGTTCTAACTCATATTTTTCTTTTAAAGCATTATAATAAGGTGCATGAGCTAAGACTTCAAGAATCGGTTTTTCTTGATGGAGTTCCTTGTACTCCTCCTCTAAACTAGGTTTGGATTCTTGGTGACGGGTTTCTCAAGAGTAGGCTTTACCAAAGGTGTCGGGCCTTGGTATCTCTTGGATGACTTGGAACCCTTTTGATAGCATTTACCGAGTGAACCGTTGGGTGAGAGGGGCATGGATGTGCACTCTCCCATGGTGAACTGGAACATGAAGTCGATGCAATCGAATTCACTTTTGGGTTCTTAATGGTATCACTTGGGAGTGCTCCAACTTCCCGCTCATTGAAGGCTTTTAAGAGGGCATCAAGCTTGGTTGTCATCTCGCTTTGTTTTGCTTAAAATCGACTTCAAGCTTATTCAATCGAGTTTCTTGGGATGACAAAATCTAGATGCAATTGCCTCAAGATTAGTGGGGTTCCGGTATTAGAAGAATTGAACCTATTAGGCGAACTAGATGAGCTTTGGGGTGTGCTTGAGTTTTGGTTCCACTTAAGATTAGGGTGATTTCTCCATGAGGGGTTGTATGACTTTCCTAAGTTGTTTTGTTCGGGTTTGAAAGTGTACCACTTCTCTCCGCTCCGTCGATGCGTATGGAGGCATAGTCCGCAAAGCTTGTTCGGAGGCCTTGTGCAATCACGAGTGTCATGGGGACCACCGCATAACTCACAAGGTAGAGTGATTTGATTCACTTGTCGTGAGGACTTAGGATTTTGTAGGAACTCATGAGGAATTTAACTTGATCTTCAAGTTCGATCATCCTGGTCGGGAGGAGGCAAGGAGATTGCCTTGATGGTTTTGGGCGACTCACGGGGTCATCCCAACTTTCGTTGTCATAGAGGCGAGGTCCTCTATTATTTCCCATGATTCTTCCGCGGTGAAATCACTAAGTTTTCCACCGGCCGCTTGGTCAATGGATCGCTTAGTGGGAAAGTTGACATGATCATAAAAGATTTGGACTTGGAGCCAAAGATCAATGCCGTGATGAGGGACTTTATGAAGTAAGTCCTTGAATCGGGTCCATGCTTCGTAGAGATTCACCTTGACGTTGTTGGAACATCAAGATGTCATTCCTAAGCTTAGTGGTTCTCCCGGTGGGAAAAATTGAGCAAGGAAGCGAGTAAGATCATCCCAACTTGAGATAGAGCCGTGGAAGTCGCTCAAGCCAATTACTAGCTTGGTCTCGTGAGAGAATTGGAAGAGGCGCGTAGCGTGGTCTCCCGAGTAGTAGCATCAAGGTCGATGGAATCGGCGATTTTGAGAAATCCCTCGGATCTTGATTTGGATCTTGAACGAAGTCCATGAAATGCACATCCATTTTGCACCAACCGGATGGTGTCGGATCGCAGGGCCGTAGTTTGGGCTTGGTCGGGAAGCTCAATGGTGTTCCTATAGCCTAGGTGGCTCGGTCTCGAGTATTCACCAAGAGTACGGGCTCTTGGCAGGTCATTTGGTGGTGGGTTGATGAATGGTAGTGGGTTATCACCTTCCATAATGAAAAGTGATGAGGTTACGAACAAAGGTCACGAAGAAGAGGGATAGACTAAGAGAAATCTAAAAATGAGAAAAAAGTTTACTTGATAGGAATCAAGCAAAGAAACCTAAGCGAGGTAGACTACTAACTAGCTATTCTATTCCCGTGGCGCCAAAAACTTGATAATGCTACACGCGTCGTTCGGGTCAAAGGAACTTCCTTTTCTTGAGCAAGTTTTATAACACCTAGGCGGTGAACCTAATCGTTGTAGTGTAGTAATTAGGGTAAGCCACGGGTATTGATATCGTTCTCTAGGGAATAGGAATGCTAGTAGGGAGTTACTACGTTAAGGTTAAGGTTGAGGAAGATTATTTTTATCTTTTTTATTTTATGAAAATGGAAAGGTACGAATCTCGGGTATTGGATTTGGGGGTTGGTATTTCTACCGATTACTCTACTATTATCTACTTATCTAAACTAAGGTTGTGGGAGTCTATGTCTAATTAATGTGTGCTCGTATGATATTTTAAAGATGTGTTTACTTAGTTTGTATTACTCCTTAATTATCTCCTATTGATGGTTGAGTTTCACGTCTTATTCCTAGTTGCGTTGTGTGTCTAAAGTTGTAGGGTATCGTTTCTCCTAACTCTTGAACTTACCAAAGGGTCTTGTCTACAAACCCACTAGAGATTATAGACTCCTACTCTAAGGCGCTCTTGGATGGTTTAGCCTACAATTACTCGGTAATTATACTCTAAGGTTCACAAAGATGAATCAAGCATTAAGTGCACAACGAATGACCTATCGCACTACTAGATCATTAATCAACTAAGATAAGAAACAACCAATCAATATTTAATAATTAAGTTTCATACTTCCTAAGAAAACACACAAATAAATTAGCGGACATGGAGAACATGCAAGCATACACACAAATAATCAAAGACATAATTGAATTAATGAAGTAAAGACTTATCTTGGTGTAAGATAGGGTTTAAAACCCTAAAATCTTGTACAAGACACCTTAGGTTCGGTTTTAGGTTTTACTCCTAAGACTCTCCACACAAAGGCGAAAAATTCGGATTCTATATATAAGATTACAATTGCGACGGCGTCACCTTATGTTTAGTGACGCCGTGTCGTGTCGCCGCCATTAGGGTTTCGTCTTGGCCACGTTAACCTTGCGACGGCGTCACCTTATGTCCGTGGCGCCGTCCTCTTGACTTCGGCGTCGTGCGGATTGCATCTAGGCCGTGCGAGTAGCGACGGCCTACTCTTTCACAACTAGGCGTCGTCACTTGAAAATCGAGTTTTGAGACACGTGTCGTCACAATAATTTTGGGACGGCGCCATTAACACCGACGCCGTCGCCTTCTACTTTCAACAGCGTGAGTGTCTCGATTTTGACTTTGGCCATTTCTTCATATATTCGCCTTTTCGTCCAAATAAGTGCCATTCCGGCATTTTTCCTTCACGAGACCTAAAAAGTGAAAAGGAACGATATTAAGCAATAACGGATACAAAAGTGATCAAATAAGGACTTAAACGACCCATCAAAATGGTACCTTTTAAAACCTTATCAACAAGAATGTCCCACATGAAGCTATCAAGCTTCTTCTATTCCCATTTTCTCTAGAGGGACAAGCCCGGAATTGGCTTGAGAAACAACCCCCTCGTTCCATTGAGACATGGGAAGATCTAGTCACTAAGTTTGTTAACGAGTTCTATCCTCCATCCCGAACTACAAGTCTTAAGAATGAGATAATGAAATTTTCTCAGAGATTTGATGAATCATTCGGGGAGGCATGGGATCGTTACAAAGAATTCTCATGATGTCCGCATCATGGTTTTACCGAGTTAATGCAGATGGATACTTTCTATAATGGTGCGAGACAAGTGACCAAGACTCTTTGAATGCCTCCGCGAGGTAATTTCCTTAGCAAAACCACCAAAGAAGCCTTACAAATCATTGAAAACAAGTCCCGGTCCGCCTTTCCGCACAAAGACATATCGGACTCGATCTAATCTTGGACCTTCTACTTCATCTCTGTGAGTACATCTAGCACCGATGCTAAGATTGATAAACTCACGAGATATTGTTCGAGCTTTGGTTCTTGCTAACAGAAGAAAGTCACCTTCATTCGAGACACCATCACATGGTGAAGTGAAGAAAGTTGAAGTTTGTGTTACTTGTGGTGGTCCTCATGCATACTACAACCTGTCATCGCCACCGATGGTAGTCCGTTTGAAGCAAATGCTATAGCCGGTACTTCAAATCGGGGAGGTAATCAATACCGTCCTCAAATGAACCACACTACCGTGCTAACACTTATCGTGCACCACCCGGTTTTAACCGAAATCCTAACGAATCGAATCAACCTAGAATGAACCAAGGTTATCAAAACCAAGGTAATTTCTATCCTGGACCCAATCAAGGTTTCCAACAACAAGGAACCTTCATCAAAAAAATTTCAATCGGGGAATCAATTTCGGGAATGTGAATCCTAATCAAGGAATTTTCAACAACAAGGTCATAATCAAAACATCCGACCTCGAATTTCCCTCCACATCCTCCAAGACCATCATCGATGAGTTATTGAAGCGATTCATGAAATCCCAAGATGAAATGAGCAGGTTGTTGGTCGATCGATTGCGATCTCAAGAAGTCTTTAAATGATCAACCCTCGGGCTCGGAAAACTTCCGAGCAACACGATCGCTAACCCAGGCGATGCTAAAGGCGATCACAACCGAGTGGTGTTTCATACAATGGACCCGCTATTCCTACTACCTCTTCTTCTTCTCTACCTAAGGTAGTGGAGAGTGAACCTAGGACACACAATGGACCTACGACTCCAATGCCTCCTCCACTAGGAGAAATGAGTCAAGTTATCAAGGCGACAAAGGACAAGGAACTTCCTGTTAATAACGGAGGAACCAATAATGTCCATCCTCAAGTTGTCCAGAAACCCAAGTATAATCCAGGAGTTGTTTTTGAACCACCTGTAGCTCCCGTTGAAAATACCAAATCCAAATCTTCTATTCCTTACCTATCACGTTTGAATGAGCAAAAGCTCCGTGAAAAAGCTAGTCATCAAATGGATAAATTTTTTCAAATTTTCCAAGAACTACACTTTGACATAAGCTTTGTGGATGCTATCATCTTGATGCCCAAGTTTGCATCAACCCTCAAACACATGTTAAACAACAAGGAAAAGTTGTTTGAAATGGCTAAAACTCCTCTTAACGAGAACGCTCTGCGCTTATCTGAAGAAGCTTCGAAAAAGCTTGGAGATCCCGGAAAATTTCTCTTACCTTGTGTATTTCCGTGAATGGTTGAATGCTTTGCCCTAGCGGATCTTGGTGCAAGCATCAATCGATGCCTTATTCGATATGGAAGAAACTTTCTCTTCGAACTTACTCCTACATGCATGACTCTCGAGCTTGCGGATCGTACAATATCCGTCCTCTTGGCATTGCCGAGGCGTATTTCAGAAAGTAGGAAAGTTCCATTTTCGGTGACTTCGTGGTTGTTGATTTTGATGCCGATCATCGGGTTCCTCTCATTGTTGGTCGAGGATTCACGAGAACGGGCCGTGCTCTCATTGATGTATTTGAGCAAGAAATCACATTACGTGTTGGTAATGAAGTCATCACCTTTAACCTTGATCAAACTTGAGGTACTCCGCAAATTATGATTACGAGTCGGTTAACCGAATAGATATCATTGATGTTGCTTCTGAAGAGTATTCTCAAGAAGTTCTTGGTTATGATCATAATTCTTCGAGTGATAATCTCACTCATTCATCTCAACCTATTATCGCCAATTCTACTCCTTCTCTCACCCCATTTGAGGAAAGTGACTTCATCTTGGAAGAGATTGAAGCCTACTTGTCTAGTGATTCTGTTCCATGGGAAATTGATCATGCTCCCATCGACATTGAGGGGGACATACTTCTCATTGAGAAGTTGCTTAATGATGATCCATCATCATTTCACTCCCTCCGTCGATCTTCATAACAAGGAAGTCAAGTCGGTTGAGAAAATCAAGAATTTCTGAAGTCGAACTTAAGGACTTACCTCCTCATCTCGAGTATGCATTTCTTGAAGGTGATGATAAATTACCACCATTATTGCTACTGATTTGAGTAAAGATGAAAAATCGCTCATAAAGATCTTGAAGTCACACAAGCAAGCAATTGCTTGAAACTCTCCGACATTAAGGTATCAACCACGAATTTTGTACTCACAAAATCTTGATGGAGGATGACTTCAAGCCAATGAGCTCAACATCGAGAAGAGTAAATCCAAAATCCATGATGTTATCAAACAAGAGGTTATCAAACTTCTTGATGCGGGATTGATTTACCCGATCTCGATAGTCCTTGGGTTAGCCCAATTCATTGTGTTCCTAAAAAGGGTGGCATAACTGTTATCACAAATGAAGATAACGAGTTAATTTCAACTCGGCTGGTTACGGGATGGCGTGTTTGCATTGACTATCGTAAGTTGAATGACGCCACCCGTAAAGACCATTTTCCTCTACCCTTTATGGACCAAATGCTTGAGAGATTAGCAGGGAACGAATACTATTGTTTCCTTGATGGTTTCTCGGGGTACTTTTAGATCCCCATTGATCCAAAGGATCAAGATAAAACTACATTCACTGCCCATACGGAACATTTGCTTACAGACGTATGCCTTTCGGCTTATGTAATGCTCCTGGCACGTTCCAACGATGTATGATGGCCATTTTCCACGACATGATCGGGGAAACAATGGAGGTGTTTATGGATGACTTCTCGATCATTGGGGATTCGTTTCAAACATGTCTCTCCATCTAGATAAAATGCTCAAGCGGTGTGAAGACACCAATCTTTGTCTAAATTGGGAGAAGAGTCACTTTATGGTCAAAGAGGGCATAGTCCTTGGCCATAAGATTTCAAAGAACGGGATTGAGGTTGTGAGCAAAAGTTGATGTTATTGCTAAATTGCCTCATCCTACTACCGTCAAAGGTATTAGGAGTTTTTAGGTCATGCCGGTTTCTATCGTGATTTATACAAGATTTTTCCAAAATCGCCCGACCTATGACTCATCTTCTTGAAAAGATGCTCCTTTTATCTTCTCACCCGAGTGCATCATAGCTTTTGAAACATTAAAGAAAAAGCTTCAAGCACCCATTCTCGTTGCTCCCGATGGGACTTGCCTTTTGAGCTCATGTGCCATGCAAGTGATTTTGCTATCGGTGCGGTCTTAGGGCAACGTAGAAACAAGCATTTTCACCTATCCACTCACGCAAGCAAAACTATGATGAAGCTCAAACTCATTACTCCACCACGTAAAAAGAGCTATTAGCCGTGGTGTATGCATTTGAGAAGTTTCGACCGTACTTAATCTTGACCAAATGTGTAGTGTATACGGATCACTCGGCTCTCAAATATCTCTTTGCAAAACAAGATGCAAAGCCGAGATTGCTCCATTGGGTTCTCCTCCTCCAAGAATTTGATATCATCATACGTGATAAAAAGGAGCCGAGAACTTGGTCACGATCATCTTTCCGTTTAGAAAACCCTCACCAAGATGTTTTCGAGAAAAGGAAATAAATGAAACATTTCCTCTCGAGACACTCAATGCGGTTTCTTTTCGTGGAAACTCTTCTACCCTATGGTTTCTTGACTTCGCAAATTACCATGCGGGTAACTTCATAGTGAAAGGGATGTCAACCCATGAAGAACAAATTCTTCAAAGATGTTAAACATTACTCGGACGACCCTACTTATTCAAAATCATGCGGATCAAGTCATCCGACGGTGTGTTTGTGGACAAGAAGCTATGGATATTCTCAAAGCTTGCCATGCTGGACCCACCGGGGGCCATCATAGTCCAAACTACACTGCCAAAAAGGTGTTTGATTCCGGGTTTTATTGGCCCACTATCTATAAGGATGCCCACGATTTTGTCAAAACTTGTGACGCTTGTCAACGTCACGGAAATATATCTCAAAGAAACCAAATGCCACAAAATGCCATTCAAGTTTGTGAGATCTTTGACATCTGGGGCATTGACTTCATGGGGCCATTTCCATCTTCCAAAGGTAACAAATACATACTCGTGGCTGTTGACTATTTGTCAAAATGGGTTGAAGCGAAAGCTTTACCTACCAATGATGCCCGAGTTGTTGTGAAGTTTTTAAAATCTCTTTTGCCGGTTTGGAACTCCGAGAGCTATAATCGGTGATCGTGGTACACATTTCGCAATGACCAATTTGATCGTGTCATGCAAAATATGGTGTTACCCACCGTCTATCTCGCATACCACCCCAAACAAGTGGGCGGTGGAAGTTTCCAACCGTGGTATAAAAGAATTCTTGAAAGGACGATGGCGAAAATCGTGCATCCCGGTCGGATAAGCTGGATGACGCACTGGGCCTTTCGTGCGACTTACAAAACACCTATCGGGTGTACTCCTTACAAGCTAGTGTACGGAAAGGCATGTCATCTTCCGATTGAGCTAGAGCACAAGGCTTCTTGGGCCTTGAAGCATGCAAACTTCGATATCTGACACGGTTGGTGATCACGAAAAGTTCAAATGAATGAACTAAATGAACTTCGTGATCAAGCTTACGAGAACTCTTTGATCTATAAACAAAAGACAAAGAAGATTCATGACTCTAAAATCAAGAACCGCGTTTTTAACGTTGGTGATCGAGTCCTTCTTTTCAATTCAAGATTGAAGATTTTCTCGGAAAGCTTAAGTCCCGTTGGTGCGGTCCATTTACCATCACTAAGGTTTATCCTTATGGCACCATTGAGTTATCTCACCGATGGTCCAAATTTTAAAGTGAATGGTCATCGATTAAAGCACTACTTTGGAGAGGACATTCCATCCGTGATTGTCCGGATCTACAAACATTCCCCATGAACCAATGAATGCGGGATCGAGTCAAGCTAGTGACTCGGGAATCAAAAACAAGAGCACACACCATATGGGTTTTCACCCATGTTTCGCCTTCTTACCCCTTTCTACCACCCTAGTGTGGGGAGTTTCCCATTGTTGTATATATCGGTTGCAAAAAAAAAAAAAAAAAAAAAATGTATATATCACAAACAAAATAATGGCGTAGTATTTCCTTTTATGTTCTATGTTTCGGCATAACCGCAGTACTTTGAATATTGAGGGCAATATTAATTTCTAAGTGTGGGGGAATTCTCACGAATTTTATCATGTAATTATTCCACCCATTCCCGGTTTTGGCAAAAAAATTTTTTTGGAGTAAGTGTTTTCACCTACTCGAAAATGGTAATCATCCGCCATGTCTAACCCACATAAGGATTGGCTAATCCAGAGCAAACGGCTCTTGGTAAAGATATCTCAAATCCGTTTATGGCTTGCAATTTGCCCAAAATTGTATGGTGTTCACTCACCATATCTTTAAACTAGTGAAAAGTTGGCTAGCCCGCAAGTTTATGGCTTGTGGTAAAGGCGTTGAAATCCATAATTGGTAATCGGCTCACCAAAGATAATATTGATAATTTATCTAAGAGTTGGCTAGTCCGAAGCAAACGGCTCGGTAAAGACAAATCAAATCCGTTGAAAGCTTATGATTTGCTCAAAATCATTTGGTTATCATTGTACCATGGTTCTTACTTGAACTAAAACAATTGGCTACTCCGAAGTAATGGCTTTTGGTAAAGAGATGAAATCCATTAATTTTTCTCAAATCATTGCGGGGACTAGCAATATCTTAGTGTGGGGGATTGATGAGTGTCTAAATACTCATCATTTTTATACTGTTTAGAATGCCAAAAACATCTGAAAACACTCAGAAATATATCAAAATGATGAAAATATCACAAACAAGTGTTTTATATGTTTTAAATGCAAAAACATCAAAATCTGGTGAAAAACGTATCAAGTTTACATAATTGGCAGTTTTGGTCCCCTAAGTTTAAAAAGTTGTCAAAAACAGTCCTTGGTATATCAAAATAAAGAAAAATATCATTTTAAGTCCTTAGGGATTCATGAGTTGTCAAACAAGTATTTGAAATCTGAAAATTACAAAATTGCAACTTTAGTCCCTCAACTTTGAAAAATGTCAAAATCAGTCCTTGGTGAGTTTAAAAATAGAAATTATTCAAACTACACCTTGTACTATTCAATTGTGGCATAATTGGTCCTTTATGATAAGTTTAGAGAAAAATTACAAGTTTGGTCCCTGGAGTTTGAAAATTGTCAAAAATGGTCCTTGGACATTTAAAAAATGGAAAATAATCAACAATGGTCCTTGTACTAATCACATTTGGCAGGAATGGTCCTTGTGAGAACTATGGAAAATGGGCAAGATTGGTCCTTTAACTTTGGCAGATTTACATTTTTGGTCCTTGGGTTACTAAGCTACAACAAACGGACCCTTTTATTATTAATACCCAATCCAAATCAAATCCAGTCCAAAACACAAACTAAACCCAGCCAAGCCCAAATCCCTACCCAAGCCCAAACCAGTGTTTAAATAAAAGAAAACCGCGCACACTGTTCATCGTTCTCCCTCACACCTGTTATCCCAAAACCACCCTGGTTTTAACCACTTTCCACCTTTACACCTGTTTTTCCACTTGACTACCCACTCTCTCCACCTCATCCCCCCTCCTAGACACAAGCCCACAACCAATTAATGCTTCCCACCATGAACCTCTCTTGTAGCACTCACAAACCTCTGTTTTTGCTTTCCAATCACTCCTACTCCATGACTACTTCACATATTGTCCCTCCACCTCACATAACATCCCAAACTTCTTTAATTACTCAAACTGTCTCAAGCAACCATTTGCACTTTTGGCGCCAAAATTAAGTTTAAAGGATAGGATGAGTTTGACTCGATCAATGGCCAAGATTGTTGATGGGATATGATCGAAATCAGTGGAGAGTCTCAAAATGCTATAAAGAAAGAGGAGAAGCGGAAGAAATATATCTAGTGTAATTTTCATTTTATTAAGTCGTTTTAGCTTAAATTTCAATTCTGTGTATGTTTAATCTTAAAACTCGTATTTCAAGTTTGTATGTTATAATAAAGTATTTGTGAAACATTAATTCCAGTAATAAGTTATATCTCGATTATGCAAATTTTCCTTATTTTAAAAATCTCATGAATAATCAAAGGTTGTTTGTAGATGTTCTTATGGACTGAGTAAGCCACATAAGCTCCCTAGAAAGCTTATTCAAGCTTTTAGAAACTTTAAAACTTTGTCTAGTATCAAAATCAGAAATTTCACAAAAATACCAAGAAAATATAGAGAAAATAAAAAATCAATGGTGAAACATGCAAGAAAGCTGGAGCAAGGTAGATATTGGATGGCCTTGGGATTAGTGCTTCTTGGGAAGCTATAGGCTGTGTTTGTGTGACTCAGTTCTCAGCTTTACTTGGAATCCCATTTGTAAGCAGTTTGATCCATTTTGGCATTTCAATATTAGAGTTGCTCATTAGTTTAAATTTCTGTTTGTTAATGTTTATTAGTTATATTTAAACATATATAAACCATAAAACCAGTCACTTGTTCTTTTTAATTTGTAGTTTACAAAATTTTATTTTAAATAGTTAAAATAGCATAAGTTCAAATTTCTAGTTTAATGTTGTTATGGTCATTGATTTATGCTTATTTAGTTTTACAAATGATATTATGAGGTCTCAGAACAAGTTTCATGGGCTGAATTTGTGAAATACTTTGAAAAGTACCAAAACAGTCAACAAAAGTGGTGTTTGGATTTTCTTTGTTAACTATATTAGAGTGTGTTCAATCCAGTGTTATTGCTTGTTCTGTGTCACAATAAGTCTAATTAACTCATAGAAACCAAGAAACACAGACATTCTTTGGTAAAAAGTCAAAATTCCTTTTGATCTCCTCTTATTATCTGTCTGTTGGATTTTTAAGTTTTATGATCATGGTTTTGTGTTAAGAAGTTGTTATACTTGTTCAATTTAGTATTTATACACCTTAATACATCAATATCGATTTTAAGATCAATCACAAATTCATAAAAGTCAATTTTAAGTGTTAATCAAAAGTCAAAGAGTGCTCATGCACGCTTGTTGTGGTACCCATTTCACAAGCTCTTAGAGAGCTTATTAATGGCCTCTAGATTATGTATTTTAGCTTTTGAGAAGTTCATCTAGTGACTCAAGGTTCCAAGTTTCATTTTCCATTTTCACTTATTTGATAAGCACTGCTAGTGCTTTTATTTACATCCATTTAACTCAAGATACAATGAGTTATACTCGATGGGTTTTCTAGCTTTTTCAATAGCTTTTCACAAGCTTATTCTTGTAATCCAATCAGAGTACTTTAGCTTTTGAAAAGCCAATAAGCTCGACTTATTGGATTTTCCTTTGTTTGGACTTCAATCTATCCTGTGGGCCCCACAAGGCACGGAAGTTGGCTAGTCGACTGTTTGCTAATCAGTTTTAGCATAAGTGCTTATTTGAATTTGTAGTGCTTATTTCTTAGTTAGTGTACTTATTCATTTGTCATTCTAGCTTATTAATAGTTGTTCAGATTATTTCTAGTTTTCCTTGTGCTTATTTTTAGCTTATTAGCTATTTTGTTTAAACCTTGTGCTTATTTCAAGTTTTTGTTAACTGTCAAGACAATAAGCTCAAAACAGAGCTTATTAATCATTTTCATCAAAAGTTGTAGTTTCATAAATTGCTTATCTTACTGTTCTTAATAAGTTTGCAAAAAGAAAATTCGAAAAAAAAATGTTTTGCAAAAAGGTGGGGAGGCAGGCTCGAACCTGAGACCTCCCACCTTTGAGAGTGTTAGTGTGTACCTGGATACCAGTTGCCCTTGGGTCTTTGACCGGTCATATCGTGCACAATTTAATACATAACACCTTGTTAGTCCGTTTAGCTTATTTGGTTAATTTAGCTTATTTCGAGCTTATTTAAACTAGCTTTTTCATCCTTTTCATTTTTCTTAATTTGGTATTAGTATAAAGTATTTTATAAAAAAGTTTCAGATTTTTCTAAATAGTTTTAGTATTTTTAAACATTTAATTAGTGTAAAATCTTATTTAATTCATAATAAAAAATATAAAAGTCTAAAAAATATAAATATTTTTTCTAAAATTTTCTTTTGTCATATAGTGCGTAATAAAATTGTTTTTACACTTATAGGACTTTTATTTCATAAATTTTACGTTTTTGCTTGCGCACTCGCGTAATTTTTATAAATAACTTACGTTTTCATTTTAAATCTAGTTTTTAGATAATTTGAGTTTACGTTTTAGTTAAAATAGTTTATTTATGTTATTTTATTTTATAAAATCACAAAAACATCATTGTAAAAATAGTGATAGCGTTTATTTAATATATTTTAACTTTTTAATTTCTTTTAATTTGCATTTAAGTCGCTGTAATTTGTAGATCTTTTCTTTAGGTAATTATCCATCAAAATCCTTACTGATGACTATCCTTAGTGATCATTCTATCATCTGATCAAGTGTTTATACATCAATTCATCCTCCGTGGGACTAAACGACCCAGGGATCCCCTATATTCCTCTGATCTTCATTGTATTGGTTTCTAAGCAGTATTAAGTTTATTACGGTTAGCCATTCACAAGTGGTTAGCTTGAGTGATATAGCTTGACTGTTTAGCACCAATCAATGATACTTTTGATGCTATTCAGACACTGATTATAGCACTTGAAAACCAATTAAGACTTAAGGTTAGAGGTATTAGATGTGATAATGGGACTGAATTCAAGAACAAGCTTATGGATGGATTTTGTGCCAACAAACGCATAAAGAGAGAGTTTAGTATTGCAAGAACACCACAGCAAAATGGTGTTGCAGAGAGAAAGAACAGGACTTTGATTGAAGCAGCAAGGACAATGCTAGCGATTCCATCTACCTATTCAATTTTGGGCGGAAGTCGTAAATCTTGCATGCTATGTATATGAGTCTCGTCACCAAACCAGATGAAGACACCCTATGAGCTGGCGATGGGCAATAAACCCAACATTCGTTTTATGAAGCCTTTTGGATGTCCTCTCACTATTTTAAACACCATTGATAATCCAGGAAAGTTTGATGGCAAGTCCGAAGAAGGATACTTATTGGGTTATTGCACTAACAAGAAAGGCTTTCGAGTGTACAACGAGTTACTAAGAAGATTCAAGATTGTCTTCATGTTGAGTTTTAGAAGATCAAGACAATGAGAAAGGTAAAGGTCACGATTGGATATTTGATCTTGAGGTCTTAACTCCTTCAATGAATTATGTACACATTAGAGAAGAAAATCAACACATGCACAATGGAGAAGATTTACAATATGTTTTCATGGAGTTCATATTAGACCGATGTTGTTCTGATGAAGATCCCGTAAGTCCAAAACAAAATCTTGATGTTCCCAAGCAAAGTCTTGATTCTCCAAAACAAAATCTTGTTGCACCACAATCCTCATTATCTGCGAGGATCAATCTATTCAAGAGGAACTTAATCGGATGCTTATTCAAGATGTATTAGCATATTCTTACACCGATGAACAAAGGAGAGCTTATGAAGAGGCAAAGAAGAAGAACAAGACTGCAGAGTACTCTCATAGTACTTTCGACCAAAATCTTCTTTTTGTTGATGATGCTTTAGATGATTTTGATGATCCTATCATGCCCGGATTAGAAAAGCGATGATGAACTTGAAGATGAAGGTATTTTCTCAGATTCTAATGAAGGTGCTGATTATACTAATTTGGATGATGCATATGGAGTTCCACAGTCTCCAATCTTACGGATTCATAAGAATCATCCAACTGATCAAATCATTGGTCCATCTACTTTTGGAGTTATGACAAGACACAAAGCTAAGAGTTTAACAAAACCTCAAAATGCTTTACTTAGCTTTGTCTACAAACAAAACAGGCTGAATCATAAAGACCATCAAACCTGCCTATTTACTTGTTTTATCTCTCAAGAGGAACCCAAGAACATTGCTCAAGCCTTGACTAAAGAAAGCTGGGTTGAAGCTATGCAGGAGGAACTTCTTCAATTTAAACTTCAAGAAGTTTATGTTTTATGTGATCTTCCAGATGGGAAGAGAGTTATTGGCACCAGATGGGTTTTCAGAGTCAAACGAGATGAAAAAGGTAATGTTATCAAAAACAAGGCAAGGTTAGTAGCTTAAGGCTACAGACAAGAAGAAGGAGTAGATTATGATGAATTGTTTGCTCCTGCCGCAAGGATTGAGGCCATTAGAATATTTCTTGCTTTTGCTTCATACATGGGTTTCGGGTTTACCAAATGGATGTCAAGAGTGCCTTTCTATGGCACTATTACGTAAAGAGGTGTATGTGAAACAACCTCCGTGTTTTGAAGATCCTAAACACCCAAACAAAGTATACAAGGTGGTTAAGGCTCTTTATGGCCTTCATCAGCACCTAGAGCTTGGTATGAGAGGCTCTCACATTCCTATTACAACATGGATACGGGAGGGAGCTATAGACAAGACTTTATTTATTAAGAGAGAAAATAAGGATATCATGTTAGTTCAAGTCTATGTTGATGATATCATCTTTGGGGCTACCAAACAGTCCATGGTTAAGGAGTTTGAGCGGTGATGCGAAGGAATTTCAAATGAGTTCAATGGGAGAGTTAACTTTCTTTTGGGACTTGAGTTAAGCGGTCAAAGGAAGGAATTTTTAATAGTCAAGACAAGTATGTTCTTGACATACTTAAGAAGTTTAATTTTGATGATATGAAGGCTATTACTACACCTATTAAATCTATCAATTCATTGGGCAAAGATGAAGATGGACGACTGTTGAAGTCAAGTTATCTGAGATCAATGATTGGCTCTCTTATGTATCTTAATGCATCATGTCACACCCCAAATTTACATTTTGCGTGGAATGGAATTCACGGGATTGTTGTCATAGCATCACAATCACAGTTATATTGAACGACCTAAAGTGTCGTTTAAAAACACATCGTTGGATATTTAATAAAAGCGTTCGAGTTACAACATAGGTCCCAAAAGTTTATAAAGTTTGCGGAAATATAAATATATTACAAGTCCAAACGATGGTTTTGAAAGAAAGTGCCATAATGTACAATGATGTAAGTCGGCGCCATGACTCAAAAGGGTTCCTTAACCATGCCATGATGAGTATGCCTTAGTTACACGAAAATACATTGCTAAAGCGGTCAACAATAATGTTGGTGAGAAATCATAGGTTTGGTAAATGTTTTATACGACTACGCAAGTATAGATCGTGTATGACAATCATGTCACATAAAATGTTACAGTGTATGACAATTATGTCACATAAAATGTTACAGTATGACAATTATGTCACATAAAATGTTACAATTGCTATAAGCCCATGACACCGAAACTAGACTGCTCATAATGTAGGCCCCAATAGAGTGTTTGCCGACAACTCAATAATGTTATTAAATGAGATGCATCCGTATGACTAGTTGGGATTCACCAACCCGGATGGGCGTCACCTCGATAGATCTATCCACTCACCCTCGCTTCTAAGATTAACGGTTCATGTTCAGGAAATGGGGACTTTCAATTGGCAATGCGGTAACTTAAGCAATGTAAATGAATTTAACATACTTGGTATCGTAATAAAATGTTGTGCAATGTATTCTCCCCCGTAGGGTTGAAATGAAGTAAAAACTTGAATAAATCGGGGCTATGAAAACTCACTTGATAAACTGGTATGATGACAAGAGTGAGTACACTGAGGTATATCGGGATACTTTAATCTGGACCTATTACGAATGATATGATATGTAATGAGTTATGATGTAATGTTATGCATGCATTTCGTATGTTATTTATACCATTTGCGAGTTTTGAAAAAATAATACTTATCGTCGAAAAATACTCTTTTGACGTCTTGACCATTCAAAAATCACTTTACAAGTATTTACGTCAAAATGTCATCCTACAATGGTTTCGTAATGATTTATAGTGAAATTATCACTTTTCGTCGTAAAATAATGTCGTCGGAAATTTCATGAAAGTGACAAAAATGGCTTCGAAAAGCTAGTCGTAAAATGGTGTACGTCGATCGTTAGGAAACGAACTCGACGGTTTTGGAAAGCTTGTATCAAAATCTAGAAGTTTTAGTACAGGAGTTTTCGTCATAGAGGTCTCGAACATAAAGATAATAGGGGTTAAAGATGGTGATTTTGTCTAAATGTGGTTTAAAAATGAGTTTCGGCAAAGTTTAAGCATCCGTAAATAATTTATTACAACTCCGCTATACAAACGGTTGGTCGTTTTGAAAAATATGCTTGGTGATCTCGATTTTATTAGAAGACATTTCGTTCCAAAAAGTTCCACATCCACATTAAAAACAGCCTTCAACATGGTCATTTTAGTTACCGTAATACTTATCTCGTAAAAATAATATAGTTTTTCTAAAATAATAGTTACGGCAATTTTATGAAAACGTGTATATCTTAGTCGTTTCAAATCCGTTTTCTACGTATTATATGTCCTTAGCTTCGTATCAAAGTATACTAATATATTTTTGATAAGTCGAAATAATTTGTAAAGCTTAGGACTCGTTTTTGACTCGTACAAACCAAAAATAGGTTGCTGAATTTTATGAAAAATATATATTTCGTCGTCAAACTTGTAAAATCCATAACTTCTTCGTTATAACTCCGTTTTAATCCGTTCAAGCGGCCACGGATTCGTTTTAAAGTATATTTTCTAAATATCAAGGCCAAAATTTCGTGCCTACTGTCGGATTTTCCAGAAAAACAAAATAAGGACAGAACACTTGAAAATAGTTTTTCTCGTACTAAACCTATTCCAAACCCTTCAAATCAACTCCAAAGCTAATCTAATCCTACCATACACCTTCTTAGGGTGTCATGGGTTCCTAAACATCATCAAGACCAATACTAACAAGGGAATAATTATAGGATGACCTTTATATATATAACTCTAAAAATCATGTAAAGATGGTATAAATCAACATAAGTCTTGCATGCTTGCTATGAAAATGATAAAATACTTATGAAATGAAAAGGAAAGATGTAAAATGATAGAAATATGCTTACAAGCTACTATGATGAGGTGCAAAGAACAAAGGTTTAACCTAAACACCCTAGGTTTTTATTTCAAAACCTTAATAAGAGTGTAATTCTAGATTGTTTATAACTCTTGAGCTTGAGAAAAATTTGATGATCTCCTTGAAAACACCTATATGGCCGGTTATGGAGTAGAACCAAAGAGAGAAAAAAAAAATTTTTACTACTTGTTGAAATAATAGAAGTGAATGAAATGAGATGAAGACTTGGAGTATGGATGAATACAATCAAAGAAGAAAAATGTTACCACATTAATTGCCAACCCCCCCTTGGTCGGCCAAGGGGGAGGGAATTGGTAAAAATATCTTTTCTTTTTTTTTATTATGTATTTACTTGTATGTACTTGATAAAAATGTGTAAGTAATTGTTATGTAATAATAACTTGTAAGGTAAATGGTAGCTTTTAGGTAAAAGATATTTTTTGAATAGATCAAAGTAGATTATAATGAGATCATAAAAATTGTAAAAATACATTCCTTGTAAAATTTGAGTGATATAATAATTATAGTGTAGTTTTTAAGAAAAACGTCGTAATAATATAAATTTAACGATATATATACAAAATAAATTTAGAACACTAGGTAAACTCAAAATATAGTTTTTATAAACTAAATGTAAGTATAAAAATATGTCGGGATCATTTTTAGAAATAACGGATTAAATATTCAAAATAATAACTCACGCGATAACGTTTATTTAATATAAAATTTACGCGTTAATGTGAAAGGCAATGTCATGAATGAACTAATATGATGCAAATGATGTTAATGAAATGTAGACTAAACTTAGTCCATATGAAATGTTCGTGATGATATGATCATGAACTCGCCGCTAAACCATAAAGGTTACGCGAATTTGGAACACGTAAACATAGTTTACGATAAATGTTGAAATTGTAAGGCATGAATTGTTTCGAGAATTGACCTGAAAGTACGGGTTGTCACATTCTCCCATCCAAAAAGGAATTCAGTCCCTGAATTCAATCGTTGTTAGGTCTAACGGTGTTATCGGTGAAAGGTAAGGATATCTGGGTCATATTGGTTCGTCCAGTGTTTTTCTAAATCGTACCACGCCTTTCCAAAACGGGTCTTTGAGCATAATTTGTTGCCCACTTGAGATTCTAATGGTTTGCGGCTTATGGGACATATTTCCAAAATTTGCATCGTATAACGATGTAGCTTATCTAGCTATATGTTGTTACTTGTAACTGATTCTTGATTTGTATGATTTCTTTGTTTGTTTCATAAATAACTCATTGATTAGTGAGTTGGACTTTCCTGTTTTCGGCCCGTAAATAAGTGATTGACACCTCAACCATAGAGTGCCTCAATTGGTGTAGTCAATATGTTCATGTAATAACTATAGTTATAAAGCAACTTGTTTAATGTAGAATGATTTGCCTAATCATTCCTAGAAAATCACACATGTCTTGAGCATATCTTAAAATGTTGGAATTGTTCTCTCGCTCTAACCATTGAGCTGAGGATAATAGGCGGTAATCATGTCCTAGTAGGTTCCATGGAAATCCTGAAATGACTGTCAGCAGTCTAAGGTGAATCGAATAGCTTATAATAGGTACAACTGGAATTGATACCACGTGTCTCGTGTTAGATTTCAAAATGTTAAATCTATCGGAAAGGACCTTATTGAAAAGAATAGATTATAGGTAACAGTTGTGATTCCTCGCGTTTCTAGTCCTATCGAATGTCATGACCTGAGTCTTACTTGCCTAAGGTGCTTAGTCTCTATGACTAAAATGTTTATTGTTTGATTATCGAAGTGTTTCCATGCTTCATGTTGTAAAGTCACAAACCTTAAATATTTAAGTGAGGTGGTGTAGTGGTTAGTTTTCAAGATTTTTTCCGATATTGAGTGCTTCCAAAAATAGTTCATCACTAATATTGTTATCATGCTAGCAAGAAAATAGATATCGCTCAAACTATGTCAAGAATGTTTGTTCTAGTTTCACTTGTAGATGGGGAGTCATTGATTGTCCGACATGTTCAAACTGTGGCATCTCTTGATATAGAAGTGAGGTTACTTGGAATTTCTAGAGAACACAATGCCTTAGGGAATTTTATATCGATAACCTTAATTTAACCAAATTTTCCTTTAAGGAAAACTCATTGTAGGAAATTCACATATTGTTGAAGCTATGTTTAGTGAAATGTTCTGTAGTCTCGATTAGAATATTTGGTTTATCCCTATAGTGTTGTTTAGTGTGTATTCGCTTCATACTAAATCTCGTAACTCGGTCTAACTAATACTTTTGGAATGATAGAGTTTGGGTTCTAATCCAAAATAGTGGTTCGGAAGGTCTCGTGATGTCTTAAGATTTTTGTTGAGTTTTGAATCATCCTACCACCTAGTTCTAGTCCTTGTTGGTAATTCCAACATCCTTTCATTAATTTCTTGTATCGAGGAATCCTCCTCACAGATGGTATAGGAAGTCTTTCCTAAAAGGTCACTCGTCAAATCCTAACTTATCGATTGAGTGAGAGATAAATGGCGTAAGCATCT
Source organism: Chrysanthemum lavandulifolium (assembly GCA_022545495.1). Lineage (NCBI taxonomy): Eukaryota > Viridiplantae > Streptophyta > Magnoliopsida > Asterales > Asteraceae > Chrysanthemum > Chrysanthemum lavandulifolium. Next base: position 160,425,939 of record CM040244.1, on the reverse strand, counting down.
ATAGAGTGTTAACAAAAAGAAATGTTTATGCACGATTTATCTGATTATAAAACTTTGCTTTTAATGAGAATTGTTTTAGGAGATTTGAAATGATGCTTGTTACTTTCATGACATAATTCTTCTGAATTATACATAGGTGATCGTGCCATGTATAATCAAGGACAAATGATGTGATGCTTGTTTTTGTTGAAATGGTATTATGTTCCTCCAAGTTTTAGATGGTATTCAACGTTTTGTTTTGTAAGATAATGGCTCAATGATTTTCGAGTAACATGAAAATCGCTCGCATGAGGATATTAAATAGTTGATAAAATGATGAAACCAATTGATAAGTTGGTAATAAAACAACTTCGTTAAAACTTTATGAAACAACGTTTCTAAGATGGTGATAAAATAGTTCAAATAAAATCAAGTGAAATAATTTCATGAAATAGTAGCAGGATAATTTGGAATAAAATTTGTTGGATGGTTTGTAGGATACATAAGAGAACCTTATCGAGTAGTAATAGTCTACTAATTGGTCGAGAATAAAGTTGGCCTAACCCCTAGTAAGATAGTGATGTATTGTCGTGAAATGATGGAAAATTGGGCAATTGGAGTAAGGAATGAAATAAACAAGGTGGTGATTATCGTAGAGATAATAAATGATAAAGATTACATTAGCTAGAAAGGTACTTATTATCTGTTCCTGTTGGTGGTCTAATTGTGTTTCAAGTGTAGGAGTAGTAGGCGGTCTAGCAACAATAGCCCTAGAACTCTCACAGTCCTCAAACCTATAAGATGGTGTAGTGTCTATAGTCTTAGTGGTAGATGGTAATGGTGTGTCAAATCATGCATGCTTCTCAAGCTGCAAGTCAGGTGTATGAGTATCGTGTATAAGATGTGATGGTACGGATGGTGCTCGAAATGATAATGATGATGAAAATAATGACAATGATGATAATGGAATCCTTGTGGTGAGTTAAGAAAATAGGTTCATTAGGACTAAGCCTATAAATTCTACCCAATGGTATAATCTGTCCCAACTGAGTGATAAAAATTGTCCTGATCCTACCGTGAATCAATAGTGATCGTGATGGTGTAGGTGCAACTTCCTCCTCTAAAGGTCTCGGTGTCATCATCGATGTTATCGGTGTTGAGTCAATCGATGTTAAAATTGTGATAGGGAATGACAAGGCATTCTCCATGTCAAAGTGATGTGAGTATAATGGGATGGGCATTTGAAGGCATCTATGTGACAATCGATTTGAAATGAAAGTAAATAACTCGTAAAATGTGCGTATAAAACCGCATGTATAGTGACTATGTATTTATGATGAAATGATGAGATGCTATGATGATGTAGTTATAGTCTAGGGTCAATGATGCAACCTAGTTCTCTATAACCAAGCTCGATGCCAATCATCACACCCCAAATTTACTGCTTTTGCGTGGAATGGAATTCACGGGATTGATTGTCATAGCATCACAATCACGGTTATATTGAACGACCTAAAGTGTCGTTTAAAACACATCGTTGGATATTTAATAAAAGCGTTCGAGTTACAACATAGGTCCCAAAAGTTTATAAAGTTTGCGGATATATAAATATATTACAAGTCCAAACGATGGTTTTGAAAGAAAGTGCCATAATGTACAATGATGTAAGTCGACGCCATGACTCAAAGGGGTTCCTTAACCATGCCATGATGAGTATGCCTTAGTTACCTGAAAATACATTGCTAAAACGGTCAACAATAATGTTGGTGAGAAATCATAGGTTTGGTAAATGTTTTATACGACTACGCAAGTATAGATCAGGTATGACAATCATGTCACATAAAAATGTTACAGGTATGACAATTATGTCACATAAAAATGTTACAGGTATGACAATTATGTCACATAAAAATGTTACAATTGCTATAAGCCCATGACACCGAAACTAGACTGTTCATAATGTAGGCCCCAATAGAGTGTTTGCCAGACAACTCAATAATGTTATTAAATGAGATGCATCCGTATGACTAGTTGGGATTCACCAACCCGGATGGAGGCGTCACCCTCGATAGATCTATCCACTCACCCTCGCTTCTAAGATTAACGGTTCATGTTCAGAAAATGGGGACTTTCAATTGGCAATGCGGTAACTTAAGCAATGTAAATGAATTTAACATACTTGGTATCGTAATAAAATGTTGTGCAATGTATTCTCCCCCGTAGGTTTGAAATGAAGTAAAAACTTGAATAAATCGGGGCTATGAAAACTCACTTGATAAACTGGTATGATGACAAGAGTGAGTACACTGAGGTATATCGGGATACTTTAATCTGGACCTATTACGAATGATATGATATGTAATGAGTTATGATGTAATGTTATGCATGCATTTCGTATGTTATTTATACCATTTGCGAGTTTTGAAAAATAATACTTATCGTCGAAAAATACTCTTTTGACGTCTTGACCATTCAAAAATCACTTTACAAGTATTTACGTCAAAATGTCATCCTACAATGGTTTCGTAATGATTTATAGTGAAATTATCACTTTTCGTCGTAAAATAATGTCGTCGGAAATTTCATGAAAGTGACAAAATGGCTTCAAAAGCTAGACGTAAAATGGTGTACGTCGATCGTTAGGAAACGAACTCGACGGTTTTGGAAAGCTTGTATCAAAATCTAGAAGTTTTAGTACAGGAGTTTTCGTCATAGAGGTCTCGAACATAAAGATAATAGGGGTTAAAGATGGTGATTTTGTCTAAATGTGGTTTAAAATGAGTTTCGCAAAGTTTAAGCATCCGTAAATAATTTATTACAACTCCGCTATACAAACGGTTGGTCGTTTTGAAAAATATGCTTGGTGATCTCGATTTTATTAGAAGACATTTTGTTCCAAAAGTTCCACATCCACGTTAAAAACAGCCTTCAACATGGTCATTTTAGTTACCGTAATACTTATCTCGTAAAAATAATATAGTTTTCTAAAATAATAGTTACGGCAATTTTATGAAAACGTGTATATCTTAGTCGTTTCAAATCCGTTTTCTCGTATTATATGTCCTTAGCTTCGTATCAAAGTATACTAATATATTTTGATAAGTCGAAATAATTTGTAAAGCTTAGGACTCGTTTTTGACTCGTACAAACCAAAAATAGGTTGTTGAATTTTCGAAAAATATATATTTAGTCGTCAAACTTGTAAAATCCATAACTTCTTCGTTATAACTCCGTTTAATCCGTTCAAGCGCCACGGATTCGTTTTAAAGTATATTTTCTAAATATCAAGGCCAAAATTTCGTGCCTACTGTCGGATTTTCCTAGAAAAACAAAATAAGGACAGAACACTTTTTATACTTATCGAAAATAGTTTTTCTCGTACTAAACCTATTCCAAACCCTTCAAATCAACTCCAAAGCTAATCTAATCCTACCATACACCTTCTTAGGGTGTCATGGGTTCCTAAACATCATCAAGACCAATACTAACAAGGGAATAATTGTAGGACGACCTTTATATATATATAACTCTAAAAATCATGTAAAGATGGTATAAATCAACATAAGTCTTGCATGCTTGCTATGAAAATGATAAAATACTTATGAAATGAAAAGGAAAGATGTAAAATGATAGAAATATGCTTACAAGCTACTATGATGAGGTGCAAAGAGCAAAGGTTTAACCTAAACACCCTAGGTTTTTATTTCAAAACCTTAATAAGAGTGTAATTCTAGATTGTTTATAACTCTTGAGCTTGAGAAAAATTTGATGATCTCCTTGAAAACACCTATATGGCCGGTTATGGAGTAGAACCAAAGAGAGAAAAAAAAGATTTTTACTACTTGTTGAAATAATGGAAGTGAATGAAATGAGATGAAGACTTGGAGTATGGATGAATACAATCAAAGAAGAAAAATGTTACCACATTAATTGCCAACCCCCCCTTGGTCGGCCAAGGGGGAGGGATTTGGTAAAAATATCTTTTTTTTTTTTTTATTATGTATTTACTTGTATGTACTTGATAAAAATGTGTAAGTAATTGTTATGTAATAATAACTTGTAAGGTAAATGGTAGCTTTTAGGTAAAAGAAATTTTTTTAATAGATCAAAGTAGATTATAATGAGATCATAAAAATTGTAAAAATACATTCCTTGTAAAATTTGAGTGATATAATAATTATAGTGTAGTTTTTAAGAAAAACGTCGTAATAATATAAATTTAACGATATATATACAAAATAAATTTAGAACACTATAAAAATTGTAAAAATACATTCCTTGTAAAATTTGAGTGATATAATAATTATAGTGTAGTTTTTAAGAAAAACGTCGTAATAATATAAATTTAACGATATATATACAAAATAAATTTAGAACACTAGGTAAACTCAAAATATAGTTTTTATAAACTAAATGTAAGTATAAAAATATGTCGGGATCATTTTTAGAAATAACGGATTAAATATTCAAAATAATAACTCACGCGATAACGTTTATTTAATATAAAATTTACGCGTTAATGTGAAAGGCAATGTCATGAATGAACTAATATGATGCAAATGATGTTAATGAAATGTAGACTAAACTTAGTCCATATGAAATGTTCGTGATGATATGATCATGAACTCGCCGCTAAACCATAAAGGTTACGCGAATTTGGAACACGTAAACATAGTTTACGATAAATGTTGAAATTGTAAGGCATGAATTGTTTCGAGAATTGACCTGAAAGTACGGGTTGTCACACATCAAGGCCTGATATCATGTTTGCAGTTTGTTTATGTGCAAGATATCAAGTCTCACCAAAGATCTCTCACATGAATGCAGTAAAGAGAATCTTCTGTTATTTGAAACAACAACCTAAGTTGGGGTTGTGGTATCCAAAAGAGTCACCTTTTCACTTAGAAGCTTTTTCAGATAGTGATTATGCAGGTGATAATTATGATAGAAGATCAACAACTGGTGGATGCCAATATCTTGGAAGAAGGTTAGTCTCACGGCAATGCAAGAAGCGAGACAATTGCAAAGAACCTCATCTCTTGAAGTGAATATGTAGTCAGCAAGTCGTTGTGGTCAAGTTTTGTGGATGCGAAATCAACTCTTGGACTATGGGTTCAATTTCAAAAATACTCCTATCAATATTGATAATGAGAGTACCATTTGTATTGTAAAGAATCATGTGTATCATTCCAAGACCAAGCACATACAGATTAGGCATCACTTTATCAGAGATTGTTATGAGCACAAGCTCATTAATGTTGTTAAGGTTCACACAAATGACAATGTAGCTGACTTACTCACCAAAGGCTTTGATGTTTCAAGATTCAATCACTTGGTGGTGAGTATTGGCATGATTAACTACTAAGCTACATTTAAGGGGAGGACTATAAGGTGTTAGTACATTCATGTGTATTGCTTGAGGGGAGTATCATTGTGTATACTTAGTTTCTACGGAGGAATTTGGCAAAGTCTTGTTTTCATGAAAGTCTTGCTTGAAAATCTCGCATACGTGGAAAGTCTTGTTTGTCGTATTAAAGCTTGTTCCAACGGTTATATTGAGGGTAAATGCTAACGGTTGTTTTATTTTGGGCAGTGATTTTTTTTCAAATCTCACCTATAAATAACTACTTTCCGATTTTCCCTCTTATATTCTATTTCTCTCATTCTTATTCGATTTAAATTCTTATTGTGCTTACATAATCACCCATGGCGAATCGACCTACTGTTTCAAAGCATAATATGGTAGCCAATTTAGACAAGACTGAAGATAATGAGGCGTTTCATGATATTATTGATTATCTAACTGGGTCGCCCATCAGTTATGCTCTTCTAGTGGAGCCGGATATTATTGAGCCTTGGATTCAAGAATTTTGGGCTACTGCAAGAGAAAACATGGAGAATGACGAATTTTATATTAGGGCTACAGTTGTTGGAAGAACTGTGAAGATTACTGAAGCATCTATTCGCGAAGATTTGTTGTTTAATGATAATGATGGTGCTATTCGTTTTGCCAAAGAATTGATTTGGGAAATTTTGGGCATATTGGTTATGAAGGTTCTTTAATGAACAAACATTCGAAAACAGTTGTTTTGTCCTCAATGGAAGTTTTAATACATGTATTGTTACATTGTATTAGTGCAAAAGTACTTCTTGGGAGCAGTTTGGGTCTAATATAGCATCCGCTATGGTGGGATTAGCTACGGATCGTATTTTTAATTTTCAAGGCTAATTCTTGATGGCATGCTTTCTCACATCAATCATGGATCAAAATGGCTAATGTATCCTGTGTTTGTACAAGTTTTTCCGAACAAACAACTTGTCGATGTACCTAAGCCTCTGGACTTATTGCTGTTATTGTTCAACAATCCAAGATTTTTACTTTTATGGCTAGAAGAAGTGATCTATTTAGAGGTCCGGATACACCATTAACTACTTCTATGATGGAAGTTGTTCGGTTGTTAGAGCGAGATGATGAAGATGATGCGACAAGTGAAAGTCTCGCATCGGAAGGAACTGCAATCGCAGTCTCGCATCTGAAGGTCTTGCATCTGCAAGCTTGCTTCTCATGAAGGTCTTGCATCTCCACGTGTCTTGTTTCTCCAAGCCCTGAGGTTCAAGAAGAAGTTGTAAGATCACCTTCTCCATCTCCACCACGATCTGTTCCTGTTTCTCAATCAGAGGAACATTCACATATTCAGAGTGAAGATCCACATACTATACCTCATGAAGGTTTATCTTTGGATAATTATGCTTTGACAAGAGAGATAGTTAAGTTGCAAAAGACTACTACGGTTCAAGCTAAGCAGATAAAGAAATTGAAGATAAAATTTAAAAGGCTAAAAACTTTTGTATGGCCTTTGATTAAAGAATTTCGTATCTGGGTCAAATCAAAGAAGAAGGCACAAAGACAGTCCAAGACAAGTAAACACCAAAGGTTCATAAACCATATTACATCAACTTGGGAGGAATCTAGAAGAACGAACTTGAAAGAAGATATGGTTAAAGAGAATGAACACGAAATTTCTAAAAGTCGAAGAAAAGATCAATCAAGATCTTGATGAGCATGTTCAAGTCCAAAGCATCGCTAATGATCAAGGTCTTGAACAACAAAGTCTTGGTTTTCAAAGTACTTTCGACAAGAAGTAATTACTCCAAGAGTGTTAAATTTTGAAGAGGAAGTGGACCTTCTACAACAGCTTATACAAGAGGAGGAAGCTATTCTCAAACCTATTCATTCGCAAGTGATGATGAGTTCATTGCTACAATTCTTGGAGATTTATCACAACCAAGAGGAGGAGTTACTATTCGAGATGTACAAGAAGAAGAACAACAAAGAACTTCTCAACTCGAAATTGATCCTAAGGATAAAGGGAAGGGTGTTTTGGTAGAAGTTAAGAAGAAGAAACCAACTTTAGCACGCTTAAGAGTCGCTCAAGATGCTTTGAATGAACAAGCGACTAGAAAGATTCAAGAAGAGTTAAATGCTAAAGATAGAAGCTCGGGAAGCTCAAGAAGCTCGTAATAAAGAAGCGACTCAAAAGGTACAAGATGAATTAGATCTTTGAAGTCTTGAACCATTACAATCACATGTTCTGTTAGATTTATGCCAAGAAGACTTAATAAAGCTAAAGATGTAAATGCTATGATGGCTTATCCGAAAAGTCAAGGGTATAAAGGATTGCGTAAGTTTAATTATTTTGAGATGAAAAGATTATATGATCTTTGCTAGGGAGGATTATAAGAAGGATGTTGCAGGCATTAAAGATTTTAGAGAAGAAGCTACTTGGACCAAGTCGAAAGAAAGAAGAGTTTGAAAGAAAAAGGAAAACCGAAATTCTGGATGTTCGGTTCTCAAAGAAAGAAAAGTTGAATTAAGATCTGAGACTAGTGATGAATTAAGGAATTATCTCAGAGTAGTAGATTTTGATTATTCAAAAGAAGATTATGACATGAAAATGAACAGATCAAAGATTAGTGCTTTTGAAGTTGTGAAATCCAAGAATGGAGATTATATGATCTTTCATAAAGAACATGAAAGCTTCAAAGTTTTCAAAAGGCTATGGGACTTACTGGACATAATAGATAGAGTAGACCTATTCTATTTATATCATGTGGTGAAAGCTTACTTTGAACATAATCCATTAGAAGGGATTGGTTTAGTTTTACATGGTGATCCCATAACTGCATGGGAAACTGAAGAAGAGAGCACTGATGATGTTTGGAAGAATCAAGAAAGCTGGGAAATTATTTCTTGGAGATTCTTTGAAGAGTCCGGAGTTCATGTTTTAGAGTGGAAAATGGAACAATGATACACATGTTTGCCGAAGAAGATATCCTCTCACAATCGAGCTTATGAGAAGGATGCTAGAGCATGGAATGGAAGTAGAAGAGGATAATGAAACTACTTGCATGGTTATCAACTTGTTTATCAACCGGACTACTATTCTTGAGGATGATCAATAAGCGGTATGAATTTTATTTGAATAAATACTTTTTGATATATCGGTTTTTATTCAAAGTATCGTTGATCGACAATACTTTCATCAAAGTACTGCTTGCGTAAATAAACCGCTTAAAAGAATTTTAAAAGAAACCTTTTGCTAAGTAATAAATATTTTAAAGGTTGAATAAATGGTTTTTGTGATGATAACATCAATAGGTTATCAATCCACCATGGTTACAAAAGGATTGGCTAATCCATGAGCAAACGGCTCTGGTAAAGATATATCAAATCCGTTTTTAGTTGACAACTTGCTAATAAGTTGGATGGTAATCAACTCACCATATCAATAATGTAAAGAGTTGGCTAGCCCACAAGAAAATGGCTTGTGGTAAAGGCTGTGGAAAAACCATTATTGGTAATTTGTTCACCATTAGATAGAAGAACTAACTAGTCCAGAAGGGTACAGCTTTTGGTAAAGACAAATCAAATCTGTTGATAGCTGGTGGTTTGCTAAAAATCATATGGTCTTACACACCAAAACATTCGGCTACTCCAGAGTTAATGGCTTTAGTAAAGAGACTAAAATCCATTAATTTTCAATGATTCACCTCTTACAGGAGTTAACACACCTGGAAGTGATGAGAATAGTATGCAACTTAAAATGAATTAATGTACAAAATTGTCATATGTTCTTTGTGTTCTTTGAAAAGATGGAGCTTGATGGATCTCACGTAAAAGAATAATTCTAAGAGATACTTTGACAAGCACGAGACATTACAGAGATACAATTCAAAAACTAAGAAACAATCGTCATTAAAGATGAAGTTGTTAAAGATATATTCACAAAAGGGAACTTGAAGTCAAGCAAGTAGAATACAAGTTGGGGAGGATTGTTGGGATATGAAAGTCTTTGAAGATATGAAAGTATTGAAGATATGAAAAGTCTCGTAGTCGCAGCAATCTTGGAAAAGTCAAAGAGTCAAAGCTTGCTAAAGACAAAGTCAAAGTAATCTTGCACTATGAAGTCAAAGTCTTGCAAGAACAAAGAACTGTTATATTCGTTTATGGAAAGTATTGTAATTTATATTTAGATTACTTGTCGTACAAGAATACAAATTGTAAACCGACTAGGATATCCTTAAGCCTATAAAAGGACTCCTAGATTGGCATTAGAGTGTACGAGTCTATGAGTTTTAGAGTTTACTGAATTCACAAGTTATTTAGTGTTTTAGAGAAGTTTGATAATCTTAGAGTTGTTTAGAGTATCGCATAATAAGCGATTTAGAGTTTATAATAAAAGTTATTCTTCTTAGCTTTGTTAAGTAAATTCCGCGTACTTGATAAAGATTGCTCAGTGTTTCTTTGTTAATAACTTAGGATTTATCCGAGGTTATTAAACCTTAACAAGCTAGTTAAAGTTAGTTTGATTAAAGTATATCGATCCAACACCAATTATGTGATAAAAAGTATAAAGTACTATTTGATGAAAATGGTAGTAAAATACTAAAAGATGGTATCACCATAGCTAAAGGAGTTAGGAAAAATAACATATACGTCATGAAAATAGATAAAACATCTAATGACAAACTTTGCCTAACAACGTTAGATGATAGCTCATCTATTTGGCATAGACGCTTAGGTCACGCTAATATGAGACTTATACAAAACATATCTTGAAAGAGCTAGTTAGGAATTTACCAAAACTAAAATATGACCAACATTTTAACGACGCTTGAAAATTTGGTAAACAAACCCATAGTAGTCATAAATCTAAAAATATGGTGTCCGCATCTAAGTGTCTAGAATTATTGCATATGGACTTGTTTGGTCCATCCGCTATAAGAAGCTACAGAGGCAACTTATACACTTTGGTCATAGTAGATGATTACTCAAGATTTACTTGAACGTTGTTTTTGAAAACTAAAAATGAAGCTTTTGATAAATTTGAAATTCTTAGCAAGAAAATTCAAAATCAACTAGGTGTTAAAATTGTGGCGATCCGAATGGATCATGGTCGTGAATTTGACAACGAAACTCAATTTGGAAACTTTTGTGATACAAATGGTATAACACATAACTTTTCGGCTCCACGAACACCTCAATCAAATGGAGTGGTAGAACGTAAAAATAGAACAATTCAAGAAATGAGTAGAACAATGCTTAACGAACAAAACATTCCTCAAAAGTTTTGGTGTAACGTGGTTAACACTTCTACATATATTTTAAATAGAGTCTTAATTCGTCCTTTCCTAAACAAAACACCATATGAGCTTTATAAAGGTAAAAAGCCAACTTTAGGATATTTTAGAGTCTTTGGTTGTAAATGCTTTATTCTTAATACTAAAGATTATCTCACCAAGTTTAACCTAAAGTCTTATAAAGGTGTATTTCTTGGTTATTCTCAAACTAGTAAAGCTTATATTGTCCTAAAAAAAAACAATGATAGTCGAGGAATCGTTGAACATAACATTCGACGAAAGTCCACCTCCCTCTAAGACATCACCTTTGGTAGATGATGACTTAGTTGAAAGTCAAATGATAGAAAGTCAAGAAATAATTAATAATAACAAGGAAGATGAACCATTAAATAAAGAAATTGTAAACATCAAAGAATCTAAAAGTCATCCTTTAGACAAAGTCATAGGACAACTTAATCAAAGAACCTTAAGGTCACAAGCCTAAAATCAAAGTAACTATTTTTGTTTTGTATCCACCATTGAACCGAAAAACATAAATGAAGCAATAAAAGATGAATCATGGGTAATTGCCATGCAAGAAGAGTTAAACCAATTCGTTAGAAATGATGTTTGGAAACTAGTTCCAAAACCTAAAGATCAAACTATAATTGGAACGAAATGGGTTTTTTGAAATAAAATGGATGAAAATGGTGTAGTATCTAGAAACAAAGCTAGGCTTGTTGCACAAGGTTATAATCAACAAGAGGGGATTGACTATGATGAAACTTATGCACCGGTAGCTAGACTCGAATCTATTAGAATATTACTTGCTTATTCATGTGCTTATGACTTTAAATTATTTCAAATGGATGTTAAAAGTGCTTTTCTTAATGGGTTTATTAATGAAGAAGTGTATGTTGCTCAACCTCCGGTTTTACCGACTTTGAGAAACCACATCATGTCTTCAAACTCAAGAAAGCATTATACGACCTTAAACAAGCACCAAAAGCTTAGTACGACCGACTTAAGACTTTTCTTATTGATAACAAATACACTATGGGATTAGTAGATAATACTCTTTTTACCAAGAAAAAGGAATCGCATATTATCATTGGTCAAATATACGTTGATGACATTATATTCGGATCAACTTGTCAAGAGCTATGTGATGATTTCTCTAAAATCATGCACGACGAGTTTGAAATGAGTATGATGGATGAGTTAAATTTCTTTCTAGGACTTCAAATTAAACAACTAGAAGATGGCATATTTTTTAACCAATCTAAATATATAAAAGACATGCTTAAGAAATTTGGTCTTGAAGATTCCAAACCAACTAAAACACCCATGTCCTCGGACACCAAACTCAACAAGGACAAAGAAGGTGTATCCGTAGATAACACTAAATATAGAGGAATGATTGGTAGCCTACTCTATCTTATGGCTAGTAGACCCGACATTATGTTTAGTGTTTGTCTATGTGCTCGCTTTCAAGAAAACCCAAGGCATCACACTTAGAAGCCTTAAAAGGATTTTAGATACATTAAGGGAACAACGTGTTTAGGATTATGGTATCCCAAAGGAACGGTGTAGAAACCATAGTGTATGCCGACTCGGATCATGCCGGTGATTATGTCGATAGAAAAAGTACAAGTGGTATTTGCACTTTTGTTGGACATTGTCTCACCTCATGGTTTGCAAAGAAGCAAACGGCTTTAGCCATCTCCACTACTGAAGCCGAGTACGTCTCAGCCGGAAAAGCATGTCAACAAGCTCTTTGGATGAAGCAAGCTCTCGTAGATTATGGAATTCATTTCAGAGACATTGTAATACTTTGCGACAACAAAGGAGCCATCGATCTCAGCAAGAATCCCGTTCAACATGCTCGTACAAAGCATATTGAAATCCGTCATCATTTTCTTCGCGACAATGTTCAAAAAGGAAACATCTCAATCGAGAAAGTATCCTCCGAAGACAACATTGCCGACATCTTAACTAAGCCTCTTAAACGAGAACCTTTTAATCTTCTTAGACTTGGTTTAGGGTTAATGGAACCAAACATGTAGGATAAACATAGCCCTAAACATTAGAATAGTCAAAACAAAACAATTTTGTTTTGTATGCGCTCTTGTATACGGCACCAACGACAACACGGACGGAACCAAAAATTTGGTACCGTCTAGTCCGTGGTGTCTACAGAAGCAAAACTGCTACCTACAAAACATCTTCTTCCTCAAAACCCACTTTACCAAAACGTGTAAACATTAAACCAAGCTCATTATTGACACTTTCCCACTCACTAATCACTGAAGATAACATCATTGTAAGTATCCTAACTACATTTTATCTCTTAATTCTGAGTCTAGGATTCTTATTTATGCACAAAACCATTACAAATCATTACATGGGGTTTTATGTATGCTTTTATACTAAATATGAATTCAATTGGCAAATTGCATAACTAGTCATTGAAATTAGGTACTACATTATCATATTGCATAAACAAATCATGCTTTCCACTAATCAATAGATAATGACTATAATGCCTTATTCAAATAACCAAACACCCCATGTCAAAAATTTTGAAAAGCTTCTCACTTGTAGGAAAACAATTTTTTTTTCATTGTTAATACAAATAGAAACGTTAGACTTTCATCACTTGCATGCTCTTGAATACTAAAGGTATTGCATAACTAATATGCATTCCCGGGTATATTCAAATGAAGCCACATTGAATTAGGAGCATTTGGGTTATCTCATGGTATTTGCCAAACACCCCACTAAAACCATTTTTATGCATAAAATGAGTTGAGATAACCGCATTACCAAATCGTTTTCATATAGGCACACACTTGAACTAAAACGTTAAAGTTTATTCTCATTTTTAACATATTAATTCTTGCTCCTAGGAACAACCATGGTAGCCGCAAGATTCTATGATCACAAGGATACCCTTGGCTACATTCCCAAACATCACAAAACCAAAGGACTTTCCAAGGAACAAGTAGAAATCTTTAAGAGTCTAGAATCAAGGTATTTCCATGAGGTAGAACCATTCACCCATCTTTCATTGAAAATACCAATCTCCGTGAAGAACTAGCCGCCATTCAATTCGATTGTCTTCTTGACATCGATGAACCAATTGTCCTAGGTTTATGTTAGAGTTCTATGCTAGTGTGACCGGCTTTAGTGATGAAGATGATGATGAGTTTTGTCTTAGGTTTAAAATCAATCAAAATGACTACACCATCACCTTAACCAACTTTGCTCAATTGCTAGGAATTCCCAATGAGAGACATGTGTCTACTCGGATAAGTGGTCACTCACCACTCTTGATGCAAACAATGACCGCACTTCTCCCTACCAAACACCTCTAGCAAATAAGGATGTCATCCGTGAGCACCTATTTATCCCAAGGGGAGATACAACTCGAGTCACCCGAAAAGGAAAAGAAGTGAACCGAGATCCATATGGAATGGAGCTAAATGAACTTAAGCCCGAATTTAGGAAATGGGAAGAACTACTTAGAGCCAACGTCATTAGCACCATAGGAAATAGGGATCACATCAATGCTTGTCTTTGCCATATGCTCTACAACTTGTCCACCCGTCAACCATTCAACTTAGCCTACTACATTGCTAGGAGAATGATTGATATTCCAACACAAGGATCGGTTGCTCTCTTATACGGGATGCTTCTCACCCGTCTCTATAGATCCTTTGCACCAATTCCACCAAGCCCAAAAGGGATGCACCTTCACTATGAGCTCATCCCTCACATCTTTGTACCTTTGAGTGATGCACGAGTTGCTAAGACAAAAGGCAGGAGAGCAAAACCTCCAACTCCATCATCATCATCATCAAATAGCTCCGATGATGGTCTTCCAAACTCTCGCCTTCCACCTCATGAGTATTATGCATCTCTTCCGAGATTGAGAATGAATCAACGGAGTTCAAGCAAACCAAGGAATGTTCAAGTGCCTTGGTAGAATGATGAACAAGATCTACAAGAAGTTGGATAAGTGAGAATCGTTTTTAAGGAGCGTTTGGAACAATACATTATCTCTAATGTTTGATACAATTTGGTTGTTTTATCTTGTAGGATGATAATATAACTTGAAACAATGATGTATGCTAACAATCTTATGCGGGAGATAGCACAAGTATGCTATCAATTTTACCCATTTTCACTATAATGTGAAAATCACTTAGCCTTACTCAAAATCCATGCTCCATTATGTTTGTACATGTGTTATTTACTTTTCCTAACTAGAAATGTTTAGTGTCACAAGTTTTGAGAAAAATTTCGTGTTTCGGAAGGTCCCGACACCTTAAAATACACTCTGTGAAGTTTTCACGATCAGCATGCATGACGGCACCAACGTTTTGGTTCCGTCTTATGAAAATGGTACCGCCATACCATGACAAAGGACGATAAAGACCCTTTTAGGGTCCATCCGTGTAAACTTTTGGTTCCGTGGATCCTCCAGGTAACTTTCTGAATTTCGATACTTTCGTCATTTCAAATTACCATCCATTGCTTGTAGGTCAATATTAACTAGTTTATATCCTTATTAGAACTAGTATAATTCACTTAGGCATATAAGAAATCCATTTCCACCAAAATTCAAAATTTGAAAAATTCACCCAAGGAGCCCTTTGGCATAAAGGAAGGAACCAAATTTTGGTACCTTGAAATCCGTGGTAATCGATTGTTAGGAAATTCCACTCATTAGAACACATTTATTGCAAATCTTTGCTTCTTCACTCCATCTCTCATGTATGGCTTGACTTGGGTGATATGACTAGCATTTAACCCACTTCCAAATCATTAGGAACCTCATCCCTTCTATGGTTTAACATCAAATCAAACACATTTCTCCATAATTTTTCACTTCTATAAATTGAGAGGTTTTACCATGATCATCATCACACCTTCCTCATTCTTACCATCATCTAGCAAAGAAAAACACATGTCAAAATGACAAAATCCTCTCCTAAACCTTGCAAGAAAACCGCTAGAATTAGCGTGAGGCCTTGTTGCTTCGTAAACTTGAGCTCATCATCCGAGTCTTCTCCACTCACAATCTCATCCCCCATCCGAGATGATACAAGCCTAACTTTGGCTACTCATAACCAATCACCAATTGTGATCACCACTCCACCACATACAAAAACACCAACTTCACCTCCACCGGCACCCATCCAAACATCCAAAACACCCTCACCACCAAAGTCTCCAACTCTTATTCCTATGGAGTTATTTTCCACACCACCCACTTCTCCAAATCCTTTCTTGGAGGACTTGGATGACTTGCCTCCTAGGCCAAATCATCCACCACCATTGCCTTCCTTTGGCACAATTGAGCGGATTGCTCATGAGTCACCTAGGCCATCCTTTGACCCCAAATGCCCCATTAGGGCCAAAACCTCTTCTCTTCCACCCTATTCACAAAGACATTCATGGTCCTTTGTATGGGGACCAACCACTCCCCACATCAATGTCCCCTCACTTAGAGGACATTGAGGAGTGCATGTGGGATGCTAATCCCACAAGAAAGGAGATTCATGCGGAACTCCAACACCTCCACCAATTCAAAGGCATGGTGGATTCTCACCTTAGTGAGACTATGCAAATGCAAAGTGCTTTGCTAGCCTCCATCATGACCACCCCAAACATCCCCACCAACACCAACACATCTACCATTCCACCACCTCAACCTCACCAAACATACTACCCCCGTATGGTTGCTCAACTTGTGAGCAAACCGCCCAAACCGCTGATAGGACCGGGTTATGGTCCATGACTTCCAAGAGGAAATGAGGTTCATCCTCAATCACATCCTCGAGCGCCTCAACGCTCTTTCTCATCCACCATCTCATTAGGATGGTCATAGATTAACATTTCTAAGTTTTTCTTTTCTTAAGATTATTTATTTTCTTGTACTAAAACACATCATTGTGTTCTCTTTTATGATTTTTATTCATGAAAATTTTAGCTAATGAATGGTGTTTTCTATATTGTTGGTGTCTTTAGATAGTGTTTGGAAATGCTTGTGAATGATTATTATTACTAACATTTTTTGTAGCTTTATTTTCACAATCCATGTATCTTCCATTAAGCACCCAATTTAGGGGAGCTTGATCATGGGAGATAATGGCTCGCTCATTACATTCGCATCGCCTCTTCTTTTGTTGAGACAAAAGGGGAGAAAATATAGAACTTGTTTATATTTGACTTTTCCGAAAAGTCAAGCGCATACATTGACTTTCCGAAAAAGTCAAACATGATACTTCATTGGTAATACTTGACTTTTCTTAAAAGTCAATCGCATACTGACTTCTTGAAAAGTCAACATCATGCATCAACTAGTGAATACTTTGACTTTCGAAAAAGTCAAACATCATACACTTGCATTATCATTTCCTTTTCAAGTTCTAAAAGTAATATTTTATAACTCTTGCACAAACTTTGTATCTTTTATAAAATAAAATTTATATTTTGTCCTCAACAAAAGGGGAGATTGTTAATACAAATATCGTCATTAAACGTTATTTATATTTTTGATCTTTACCTAAGTTTTGTTAACGATAAAAGTAAATTTAATTTGTATAAAAGCTTAAAGCTTGTCATGTTTAATAGATATTAAAACAAGCTTTTTCAAACAATATCTTCATCATTTAAGCATTTACATTGTGACTAATCATATCTTAATATAAGTCTAAGCATAATGTATGATAGTAGTTTTTAGAATGTTTTAGTTTCTTAAAAACTAAACATTACTTATGTATTTGCATATTTCTAAAAATAGAAAAACAACACATGACATCATGTGATGCATCATGGAAATCATTGGAAGATTTCATTAGATATTTTGTGTAGATTTGTACTCTTCATATCTTACACAATCTTACATAGATATGGTTGACTTTGGCAAGATCTTGATATCTTGTCATCGGACCCCGCAACACCAAAATATATAACGGACGGAACCCTTTCAAGGGTTCCGCCGTCCGTGGTGCTCGCCAAGGTTTTAGCTATAAATAGCAAAGCCAAACCAAGTAGTTTTTCATCCCTTCCTATCATACTCTCTTACATATCTTCTCTCAACCTTTCTAACTCGGTTTCATATCATATTAGTGATCTCTTTGTAGCAAAGAAGATCAAGTCACATTCAAGCTTCAAACGAGAAGTTGGAAGTCTTGTTTGTTTAGTGGTGTATAATCTTGTGTTGATTCATACTTCATTGTTGTATTAAACCATCATAATCTTGTGAGTGTGAGTGGTTAGTATTTTAGTCCTCAAAATACATTGTGTGTGGGAGTGGTTGTACCCTTGGAAAGAACTCGACATCTAGCTTAGTGTCGGAAATAGTGTAGCGAAGTGTAAAGGTTTCTCCACGGTGAAAGGAGCTTGTTGACTAGTGAAGTTAAACTCTCGAGTGTGAGACTCGGGGAGTGGAGTAGGGCAAGGAAAAAGAGTCCTTGTAGATCGAACCACTATAAACAACTTGTTGTGGTTTGATCATTTCTTTCCTTATTTACTCTTTACATATTGCTTGCATATTTCATTAACATATCTAAGATCAATATCAATTGATCTTTCAATAAGTTTCAAAACAAAGTTTTTAATTAGTAAACTATTCAACCCCTTCTAGTTTTCTACACAGAGAATGAAACATTTTTATGGTCATTGAATTGTTTATCAAATGGACAACTATGGTGATGATAATGCATAAATCTTGGTATGGTTCTTAATTATATAAATTTTTGAAAATCGATACTTTATTCAAAATCTTCTTTGACAAACAAGACTTTATCAAAAGTAATTGCTTGTAGTTTAAAACCAGTAAAAGTCTTTTAATGAAAATAAATAAGCAATTTTTGTAAAGTGCAAAATACTTTTTGAAGCACAAAATAAACAACAACAAATTGTTTTGAGAACAACATCTGATGGTAATAAACTCACCATGTTTTATAAACAAGAAAGAGTTTGACTCATCATGAGGGTACGGCTCTGATGTGATTATCAAATCCATTTTTAGTTGACAATTTACTAAAAATTGTATGGTTTTCAACTCACCATATTTGTAATAGTGAAGAGTTAGCTAGCCCACAAGAAAATGGCTTGTGGTAAATGCTGTGAAAAAATCATTTATATGGTAATTAGTTCACCATGGTTGTAAGAACTAACTAGTCCAAAAGCAAACGGCTATTGGTAAAGACTTAAAAATCCGTTGATAGCTGATGATTTGCTAAAAATCATATGGTTATCAATGTACCATGGTTTTACACACCTAAACATTGGCTACTCCAGAGTTAATGGCTTTGGTAAAGAGACATCAAAATCCATTAAATTTTCAATGATTCACCTATCACAGGAGTTAACACACCTGGAAGTGATGAGAATAGTCTGAAACTTTATGATCTGATGTATAATTTGCCATATATTACTGAGAAGCTGAAAAGATGAAGGTTGCAGATAATGATTGCTAAAAAGGATTGCTTATAAAGACTACTTTGATGATGATAATACAAGCACAGAGAGTACAAAAGAGTACAAGACAAATCTGAAGATAAAGACACAATATTTCCTTGAAGACAAAGATGTTAAAGATAAAGATACAAAAGAACTTGAAATCAAGCAAGTAGAATTCAAGTTAGGGAAGGATTGTTGGGATATAAAAGACAAAGTACTAAAGAAAGTCAAAGTGCTGAAGAAAGTCAAAGTATTGCTTAATGAAATTCAAAGTACTTCTCGCGTCAAAGTACTGCAAAGGTTAAAGGACTGCTATGTTATATTGTTTATGGAAAGCTATGTAATTCTAGAATATTCTTAGTTTAGAATTAGTATTACTTGTCGTACAAGGATTGTAATTGTAAACCGACTAGGGTATTCCTTATGCCTATAAAAGGACCCCTAGATTGGCATTAGAGGTACGCAACATTAGAGATTATTAGAGATACGACTTACATGCAAGTAATATATTAGAGTTATTAGGGTTGTTAGTGAATCTGTGTATCAAGCAGGTTCAAAGTTTTAATATAATCGTTGAAGTTTAAAGTTATTCTTCTGAGCTTTATTGAAGTAGTTTCCGCATACTTAGTAGAGTAATATCAGTGTTTCATTGTTAGTAATTTAGGATTTATCCAAGGTTGCTAAACCCTTACAAGCTACATAGTTAGTTTGGTCAGAGTATATCGATCCAACAAACCCGGTTTAAACGCATAATGTTTTTTGTTATCAACCATGAATGGGTGATGTAAGTGTGTAAGGTCACGGGTTACTCCTATATTAGCTTCCACTCTACATGTCGTAGAGTCCACTACCTTTATCAAGCAACTACCTGGACTATTTATTTTTATGGGTGGATTGGGGCCTAATTCAATTCCTAGATTCACATCTAAAGACGGAAAATTGGGTAAGGTTTTTGGTTGAGGCTCCGGTTCATCAAAATTAGGAACTTCCCTAAGACTAAGAGAGAGGTCATGACAACAAGCATCAAAACCTACATTCTCTAGTGGCATTTGGTCCAAAGGTTCTATATCAATCGGGGTTCCTATAGTCTCTTCTACTTCTTCCGGGTAAGTTATAGGCAATGTGTGTTCCTCAAGTGATGGTAGGGCTTGTGGGCTTGGAGTTTCCACCTCATTCTCCATTATATCTAGATCTAAATGTTCATCACGTGTTTTAGTATGATCTAACCCAAATACACTCCTAAGTATCTCAAATCCTTCTTTAGCCATTTTAAATTCTTGGTCTGATTCATAAGAATCAGTCTCAAAATTTTGATTACTATGTTCTATTTGCCTAAAGGATTCCTCATGCGTGTCATATGTTTTGAAATCTATCCCACACATGCAAATAGGTGGTTCAACTCTAACCATCTCACAATCTTGTTCGGGTTTAGGTTCCATGTTCTTACAAACTAGGTCTTTTTGATCATGGTGCCTAAGATCATTCAACTGATGGTTTATGCTTAGGAGGCTTTTCTCAAAAAATTTCCAGATGGTCTCACTAAAAGGAGTTAATTATAGCAATGTGATATCATCAAATAGTCCTGAATATTAAGTGTCAATTTCCCCCGATAATGCTCGTTATTTATATCATTTATATGGATTTACGCTTGTTTTCCACTTTCAGGTAAATTACGAGCATTGGAGCTAAAGAGACGAGGAAATGGAAACATATCTAAAGATTTATCACAGTATGCTATTTTGAAGAAGTTACGGCGTAAATCATCTCTCACATTACGCCGTAACTATTGCATGACTCAGTATGCCAACTTATCAGAAGGTTATGGCGTAACTCCTCCCAAAGGTTATGATGTAACTTCATTAGGTCAAATGAGGTTCCACGCCGCTGATACTTATGCCGTAATTACTACATCTCTTACGACGTAACCGAGTTTATTGAATACTATGGCGTAACCACTCATTAGGTTACGTCGTAACCAGCAGATCTAGTGCATTTTACGAAGAAATAGAAGGTTACGGCGTAACTCCTATATTGGTTACTGCCGTAACCCGATCTGGCCTATAAATACCCACAATTCCAAGATTTCTATTCATTCCATTCCACACACAATACTACGAGAACACGGGAAAAATCTCAAGGCGGTCTAGAGGAGCATACTGAGTGTTTCCAATGGAGAAGTCACTCCATTACGATAAGCATTAGCGTTTTATATTTCTTTTACTTTCAATTCATGTATTTCGCACCTTTGAATATTGAATTCATTTGCATGATTAATATGAGCGGCTAAGCACCTTTTGGTGCTAGCCTAGTTATGATTCCTTAATTGTTTTGTTTGCGTTTACCTTTACTTTCGTACAATTATTTCTAAGTGTATGCATGCATAGTTCATTGGTAGCCACCCTTGGTTCGGTAGTTTTGAATGGCGGTAGAGGCCAATTGCCTAGGAGATATGACCAACTGACCCTAGGTGAGCGGACTGAGACGAGAAGGGTAAGATATGACCAACTGACGACCCTTTCTACTTGTGCGATTTGACCAACTGATCACCTATCGTTTGGATGAACTTAAGAATTGGGGTGTAGTGTCTAAGTTCCTAACGGTCGGGCACTCACTATTATGAATCTAGCATGTAGCGATACTTAATGACTTGGCTTAGGGACCGGGAACAATAGGACTTATGACGGTCTTTGATTTCTCCCGGTGGCATCTTTCTTGATGGGTTAAGGCGAATTGACCAAATGTTGTCCTCTCGACTTTGACCCCACCAAGTAATTGGAAGTAAGTAGACGTGACATTACTAGCTAGGATGATTAACTAGGTTAGCACCACTCTCTCTATTGATTTCCTTTACCATTTATCCGCTTTATTTTATTACGCATTAGTAGTTTAATTAATTAAATCCTATCGAAACTATTATTAATGACAATTAGACTTAGTAATAATCCAACACACTACACACGACCAAGTTTTTGGCGCACCGCCGGAATTATAATAAGATTATATATTACTAAGCCGTTAGTGCACTAGGTAGACCATAGGTATAGCGAGACACTATAAATATTAAGACACAGTCGATAAAAATACATCGCATCAAGTTTTGGGCGCCAAGAAATTTGTTAGCATTCCTTTGTTAACAACCTCTAATGGAATTATAATAAGATTAATATTAAGTCTTTAATTTCGCTTTTTAATATTAAGTCTTTAATTTCTCACGATCATATTTCAAGTTTTCGGTACCATGGAAGTTGTTAACATCGATGACCTCACTCTTGAGGAATACTTGGCGTTGACAAGAAGCGGAACAAGGGCGGGTCTCGTAAGACCGGCAATTGGAGCGGATGTCCGTTCAAATCAAAGACCAATTTATGAGGAGCTTCGCTAACCCTTTTCGTGAAACAAGGACGATGATGCATATGAGCACGTTGAAAATGTCCTATACATCGCAAGCCTTTTCAACATTTCGGCGTGTCTCATGATCTTTGTTATGCTAAGGGTATTCTCAATGACTCTTCTTGAGCCGCGGAAGATGGATCGAAGATTGCCACGAGGCAATTAATACTTGGGCGCTACTTAAGAAGCACTTTATTCGAGATATTGTCCACCATCTAAGATTTCTAACCGACTTTTGGAGATCCATAATTTCAAACAAGAAGGCAATGAAACGTTGTATCAAGCACGGGATAGGTACAACGATCTCCTTTACAAGTGTCCTACCAATGATCCGAACAACCGGTGAGAAGGTCAATATTTTCTACAAAGGAATTAACGTAACTACAAGGCAAATCTTTGGACTATCAAGGACCTATCCCGAACATGACTCCTACTCTTGCAATTGAAGCCATTCAAAAATGGCGGATCACTCTCAAAAATGGCACGACGGAGGAAGTAAAAGAAACCAAAGCGGAAGTTTTGGCGGAATTGCGTGAATCGCCAAGAAATTGAAAATCTTAGTCGAGATATGCTGAAGGTCAGAGAAACCGTTCATGCCATCCAAGTAGGTTGTGAAATCTGTGGAGGAGGACATCTAACAAAAAATTGTCCTCATGACGACGTAGAGGATATTGAAGAAGCCAAGTTTGGAGAAAATCGACCATTCTACGGAGATAATCGAAATAGTAATGGGTATCGTGGAAATTACAACCGTGGGCCTTATGGAGAAAGAAAGCCCAGTCTTGAAGAAATAATTAATAAGTTCTGGAAAGTTCATTTAAAGACAAAAGGAGCAAGATGAGTGGTTGAAAATATTCGAGAAAAATCTTGAAAGGAACCTTTCCAAGCACGACACAACTCGAAAACCCTAGAATCCATGGTGGAGAAGCTCGGTGAAAAGTAAGGAGGAATAACGATAAACACGAAGGATCTAAACCAGCTATGGAATGTAAAGTGATTTTCCGATGATAACTCGAAGGTTCGTGCCATTGAAACGGATTCAAGGATGATTTCGTCGACAACTCGAAGTTACGCCGTAACCCGCCTAATGAGTTACGACGTAACTATGTCTTCGACGGCGATAACGGGGTTATGAAGAACATCGAGGATAACGACTCTAACGAATTACGCCAGTAACCAAGAAACTCGATTCACGGTGTAACGGGATACGCAAGCGAAAAATTCCTTGAAGTAGAAGAATCAGGAAAGGACTGGCCCCATGACATCTACTTGTGCTCTCTGCCCAATATCTCTTCCAACCTTTTAACCATCTTAACTAGCCTTATCACTGCTTCAGCTTGAGTCTCCTTTGACTTCTGTAGATCTCTTTCCAATTTCTCTATTCTAGTTAGCAGGTTGGGAACTAGATTGATGAGCTCCTCTTGAGATAGGGAAATTGGATCTGCTGTAGTAGTGGGTATTGGAGGTTGTGTGTGAGGAAATTCTGGTGAGTCTTTCTCATACACTGGTGGAGAAGGTGAAGGTGTAGTTGGTGTTCTCTGTGGTGGTGTTGATGTTCTCTGTGGTGATGGGGTGGGTATCCTTTGAGCAGTCTCTGGTGATTGATCATGTGCCTCAGATGCAACAGCAACAACAGATGTACCAACAGGGTTAGCAATAGCAGGCAACATAGGCTTGTGAATCCCTTCAAATCCCCTTTTCATATTAACAAAAATCTTTTTGGTGAAAGGGACAACAATATATTGATGCTTGTTTGCAGTTTCTACATTTAAAATTATTTGCAGAAACTTAGGGTACATCAAAAACTTTTTCTCTTTATTAGCATTTGTAACCATAACATCAAAAATTATTTTAGAAAAGTTAAAGAGTCTGCCAGTGGATAGACAGACCAATGCAGAAGCAATAGTGCTTCCAAATTGATCCCATCCACCACTTTTAGGGCTCATACAATGAAGGAGATGATGCAATAAAAACCTCCATTGTGGTGTAAAAGTGCTTTTCCAAAAAATAAATGATCCTTCAGTTGGATATCCAATATTTTGAAGTCCTAAAAGTTCATCATTTGGCAACATTGTGATCCCTGAGGCATCAGCCAATTGAAGATAGACTGATTCCTCAATGACTGAATACTCTAAGGTATCAATAGTTGCATTTAATTCTAATGTCCCATCAGCAAGAAGTCTAGCAGTAGTAGTCTGCCAGAACTGTTTAACTAGGGAGATATAGATAGTAAGATTGTGAGTGAGGGCATATCTAATATGTGTAACCTTCAGGAAGTCCACTATCTGTTCGAAGCCGGTGCTTTCATTTGGCTTCTTGAGGAATCCCACTTGATTGTGTCTATCATTGAACTTTAATTTAGCCATATTTGTGGTGAATTGTAAGTTCTGGTAGTGCGGCTCGTATTAGGGTTAATGCTGGTGAAAAGATTTTATCGAGAGAAAAAGATTTAAACTTTTAAAGATTTGAGAGAAAGTAGATAATGTATAAAGATGAATTTTATTTAAAAGTATCCATATATATACTTCTTACCGCCTAAGAGTAAGTAACGGTACTATTAATACAGTAAAAACGGATTTTCCCTCGACCAGCACTAATGGTAATATTTTTGCACTACCAGACTTAAGAATGACATCACCAGAATTAACTCTGGACGGTAGCACATTCTTCAACACAACTTCCATACCTCCCCTATCTTTGGAGATATTGCTTTTCCCTAAAAAAATTAGTCTAAAACCAAGAGAAATATAATAGGTAGATCTTGAAATCAGAATTAACTCAAATAGGCTACCAGAATTAATTCTTAGAACGACCAAAAGAAACTATACAAGCACACCAAAATTATTGTAGCAAACAAAGAAATCACTTCAAAGATGTTCTAAAAATCACCAAAACACACCAACACAAAGATGTTCATAATACTTCCATAAAAATCTAACTATCCATAGGGTAGCCTATGCTGCCACCAAGAGTAACAGAACCTCCTTGGACTTCATCAAACTCCTCCAAGTGATCCTTATTATCAGTCATATGCCCAGAGCATCCACTATCAACAATTCCTCTGCTACCTAGCTTCTGGTGTGGATCTTCCTGCATATCAAAAAGAGAAATTAGTTTCTCTTGGGGACCCAGGCCTGTAGAGACTTGGGTCTACCTTGTGGACCATGAGAATTCAAAGTATAAGTTGAAAATGGTCCACTGTTATTCTTGGAGTTTGGTTTGGTCTGTCTCCAAGTAAAACTTGCTGAGGGCTTAACAACAGTCCCCCAATTAGCCATTGCAGCATAAGATTGAAGCATACCAGGAATGCCGTTAAAGTGAAGGATCAACGATACATAGCGTTTCGCATTTAGGGATAGATGGTGTATTTTTTTTTGGGTCAAAGGACGAACACATCTGTCAACGCAAACCACAAGGACGAACAATGTAATTTACTCATAGAAAAATAACCTTTAGAACTTCTTTTGTTCACCTTTGGATGATGATGATTGAATGAATTCTTTAGAAATTTGAAAATGATTGTATCTTACTCTTGTATTTATGTTAGTGCAGTGACGGTCGGTTATAGAGTTTAAACTGTTTTGATGAAGGTGTCAAATGACATTCTGTGTCTACTGATGTGTGGGTATTATTTGATGTTGAATTTTTAGTTTGAATAGCAAAATGGCTTCTGTCACAATGCACAAAATTCATATCTAATAAAATGGCTACACTGTTTAACACCTTGTTTCAATAATCGTTCAGGACGAATATCAGAGATAAATTGACTCCGCCACAACACACAAATTGATGGTCAAGGTAAAATAACACATTCTTTTACCACAAATGGACGTAGCAAAAAGAACAAGAGGATGACATTTTTGACAACATCGGTGGCCGCCATTCTTTACAAAAAAAGAAAAAAAAAAAAAACCTTTTCCGATCACTTCACATTTATTATTATCTCCACATCATATCTCTCTCCATAAATTAAACAAAAAATAAAATTTTAATCAAAGCAATGGATTCATCATCATCATCTTCACCTGTAAACTGGGAAGCCCTAGACTCTCTAGTAATCGAATTCGCTAAATCAGAAAACCTAATCGAAGACGACACGTCATCATCATCATCATCACCTACGTCATCACCTTCCTCCTCATCTTATCAATATCGTCTCCTAATCCTTCAAATCAGACGGTTGCTACAGTCCGGTTGTATTGATGACGTCATTGATCTGTTACGGCATCATGCTCCGTCTGTGTTAGATGATCACCGTCTTTTATTTAGGTTACAGAAGCAGGTATAATTGATTGAGTTAATTAATTAATTTGTTTATATTGAGGAATTAATCAATTAATTTGCTTGTAGAAATTTATTGAGTTGTTGAGGAAAGGAAGCGAAGAGGATTTAAATGCGGCGATTAATTGTTTGAGGACTGCGCTTGCTCCTAGTGCTCTTGATGCTTATCCTGTATGTTTTTTTATATATGTATATATATATTTTTGCTTTTTATTTTTTGGTAGGTAGTAGTTCGGCTTAGAGGTGTTATATAATGTGAACTATCTCTGCTATTCGAGTGATGAACAGTGGATTTTAGTTTAGATGTCGCTTTAAGAGGAATAGATTGTCATTTGCTCATTCGTTATGTCTAGGGCTGTAAATTGTGATGTATATGATTAGATACTCGAGTGACGAAGAGTGGATTTAAGACATAGATTGTTACTGTAAATGAACCGACGGTTGAGTGAACTGTTTGGCGATATGTTTAATTATTTATTTAATTTTTTTGTTTAAAGGCAACTAATTGTCTCACAATATATACACCACGGATCTATCTCACATGTCCTAGAAGGACTTGAACCCACAATTATTTGGTTGAGGAGCATTCTCACACAATAGAATACGAGGTACCACGCGGCTGCCTTTGGTGCTCATTTATTTAATATATGAGTGACATGAACAGGAGTCTTGTTCATTCATTTACGTTAATTTTCGTTCATGCATATTCAATTATCGTTTGAATATTGTATGTATGTATAATAATGCTTAAAGAAATGAACACAAACACAAACTCAAACTGAATTATATATCTGAGTTGTTTTATGTTTGTTTAGCTTCTTAATGAAAATAAACGAAAGCGAACAAGCTTATTTCTATAACCAACGAATAAAAAAAATATGTTTGTGTAAGTGTTCGTGTTCGTTTATGGCGGCGCTTCTTCATTTTACACCTCTATAAAATGTAGTTTGATGGATTTGGAATATTTTTGAACTGCATGAAATGGAATTGAGCTATTTAGTGGGTTGGACGGATAGATCTGAGTGTAGACCGCAAAACTTCACAATTGTATGTTGCCTGAGGTCTTTAAGTTTCTTACAGTTTGGGATATGATAATTAGAGTGTAAAAGTCCCTTTGGGTTAGTAAGGTTCTGCATATGGTTTAACATACACGTGAAGCGTTATATGGCATTAAGTTTTTAAATTTGAATGTCTGTGATGATGGAGATCTAAATACTAGGGAGCTCATAGCATTGAACACATTGCAAATTCAAAGAGTATATATAAAACGCAATGTGTAATTTCTGGAATGCATGATTGAGCAAAATGTGTGTAGCTAAAAGGCCTCACGGATGGATTCTGTGATCATATAAAACCTTCAGGATTAGATATACAGAAGATAGACAGGATTTGTTATGAAAACTGAACTGACATCAGCAAGATTGTGATTGTCTTGATGGTTGCTTTCCTTGTGTTAGATTTGTGTCTCTTTTCCCTTCGATGGAACTAATAAGTAATAGCTTTCCTATTATGATTACTAAGATCATGTGTGTTTATTTGTATATGTGCTTCTTTTTGGTTGTGACATGATTCTGTTCTTGATTCTAAGGAAGCATATGAAGAATTCAAGCATGTTTTGCTCGCCTTTATATACGATAAAGATGATCAAACTTCTCCTGTGGTGAATGAGGTAGGAATTCTCTACATCGTTGCTATAATCTATTTCTTTTGGAAAAGCATTTTATGTTTCCTTTCACTCCGTTTGTTCCGTCAAATTGCATGTCTTTATCGACGAAGTTTTCGATATTTTTGCTATTCAACATACACAATGTTGCAAAAATTGCTAGGCGCTGGTCGGATTGGAATTATATATATGTATATAAATATTATAAATAATATGTATAACATAACAAAATACTTCCAATTTCAAATAGTTCAAAGTTCAAGTTGCAAAATAGACAAATAAACATAACAATTCAAGTACTTAAAACTTCAAACGTTAACATATTACTTCAAATACTTCAAACATAAATATTAAATTGATGCTTGATTCTCATCTTGTCCATATTGTTCAAATCAGTGAGAATCACGTTCCAATTTCATATGAAAAACCCATGACTTAGTGTTTACAATCCTTTTTTTGTGTGTGTGTGTGTGGAGATGTTATGATAAATTAAATATGGGTCGGTTATATTGGAAAGAAAACCCCTAAATTTTAGTTGAAAAATGCCTTTAAAAAAAAAGTTAAAAAATGTTGACTTGTTGTTGAATTTGATGACTGCCTTGGCCGCCTAGCTCCGCCTAGGCGGATGTTTGACCGCCTTTTGACTTTTCCGCCTAGTTTGGCCGGTTTGCCTATAAAAAATCGAGGTGGTGTATGCCCGCCTAGCCCGCTTTTTACAACACTGAACATACATGACCTTGTCATCTTCAAGTTTTGATGTGTTGCCATCTCTTGTAATACATTTACGCGAATTCATTGCTATAGTATTCTTAACATCTTTCTGGCTAATAAAGTATCTATGATGATTGAGCAGTGGTCCGAGAGGAGGCTGTTCGAACTTGCCGGATTGATGACATCTGTTTTGAGAGCCCACTTACATGCATATGATCCACTTTTCTCGATGGCAATTCGATACCTAATCAGGTCTTACAACTGTTTCTATAATTGGGCTCTTGTCAGCAATTCTCTATCTACCTCTCAGTCTCTCGCTTTCTCTCTATCAAGTGTCTGAAATTGACTTTCTACCAATCTTGCAGCATACACAAGGGATTTTGCCTTCGCCAAGGGATTTCTTCACGAATAACAGACCTTACTGAAAGGTTGCTTCTTGAGGAGCGTGATCTCCCTGCTACTCCACAAGAGGGTTTGTTTGAAGCACCTCCATTTGACGAGGTACTGTTTATATTCTAGTTTGTTTGGATTTCAGCAGAATTACAAACATGTTAGGTTAAAGTGTGAATCTTGAGTATATATCATCATTTTCTGTTCGGCCTGTGAAGCTCATAGTTTAAGTTTGTTGGTCTTTTCTGAGATTAGGTGGACATACAAGCCCTTGCACATGCTGTTGAGCTTACAAGACAAGGGGCAGTTGATAGCTTAAAGTTTGCAAAGGGTGATCTATTTCAAGCATTCCAAGTAAGCTTACATTATGATCACACACCTTTATTTTAGCTTAGCAAGAAGGCATCCTTCCTCTAGTGAATCATGTATTCATTGATGTAATCTGTGTATAATCGTTGCAACATTGACTATCTAATATTTGCTTGATCATAGACTTTAACTTTACGAGGAGGCATATGTTATAAATACCCATGTACTAGTTTTACAATGCTGATACAGGAAAAACTCATTCACTTAATTGTGTTTTGAATACTTATCTAACTTGTATACATATATCACTGCCATCTAGTAAAAATCATTGCAAATCAATGCATTTGTGTATGTATTAATAAGTTCCTCCTTGCAGTTCATTTATCATGCACTTTCTCTTTCATATTCCTTGCTTCAGTTAATGCTTTGTTATTAGATGATAGATATATTCTGATTGAGCTTCAGCTTTGGTCTAAGTTTATCTTAGACTCTATACTGATATGCCCTGATACGTGGCCTATATATTTTCTCATTCCTCATCAATTCTGTTCAATTTGCCATGTGTTTTCATCTAATTGCTATGCCTTTTATCAGGTCCATCTTTTGTGGCGACCAATAATTTTTTTTTGCTTCCTTTTCTAATTTATGTTTCTTACAGAATGAAGTGTGTCGGATGAGATTGGACTTCACCATGCTCGATGAACTCGTTCATGAGTATTGTGTCTATAGGGGCATTGTCAACTCTGGCGCTCCAAACTCTTCTTGTGAGTTATAGCTGATCACAGTATATACCCTCTTTCTTGATTCCCTGCTTTTAGGGGAACCTGATCAAAATAGCCAAAACATATGTGGGTTGATAAAATAGCCAAAAAATTTGCGTTAATACCAATATAAGCATCAATTTTGTAAAGAATATACTAATTACATTCTTTTGTGGAAGAACCTTTCTGGATTTTTTTTTGACTTCTTTTGCAAAATATGACTTTTAATGCTGCATTGATTAATTTTTGTTGCATTTTTGAGTATTTTGAAGGGAAAAAGGTTCCACAAAAAGCAAAGTCAAGTCCCAAACAAATATTGCGGAATTGTTAGCAATTTTTCTCTATCCGTCATTAATGAGCTCGATTCTTTATTCCTATTCACTAGTACAATGAGCGCTACAACTAGCAGCCCCTTACTAATAAAGGAAAAGGCTTATTGTTTGGGAGTTCTGTCAAAACCCATAAAATTTTGGATTATTTTGATCGTTTTCCAATTTTAATTATTGTATTAACTCTTCTTTTGTCATCATTGCTTCAGTCCAAGGAATGGAGGTAGTGCACGAACCATCAGAGTCGAACCAAACGGAACCAGAATCTACTGTATCGACAGATTTTTCTCTTGATGGATCCAGTAAGCTTATTGATACAGATATGGATTCACCTGATGCTGAAGAAAGATACCCTTGCGGTAGCACAATGAGCAGCCATGAAGACTGTAGTACAAGTGGAGTCTATCGACATAAAGCTTCTAAACTCCTTCAAAGAAATTATATTCGGGGAACTGGGGAGAGGAACAAACGTAAGAGATGGAGGGGCAGAGATGATTCATCCCCACAAGACCTTAAAGCTACTAAGTTGGTAAATGCCAGTATGTCAGAGGAGCAGCAGGTATCGTATGATTTGTTCTGGAATAATTATTTTCATAGTTGTGGGATCCTGATCTTAGGATCTTACGATTTTACGATACTGCAAAGCAAAAACGATCCAGATCCTACATAGGATCTTTGCAAGCTTAAGATCTTATAGGATCCCGATCTTGATCATACGATCCGATCTTACTTTTCTCGGATTACAAACTAAAAAACTACAAATCTATGGGTTGTTTGTTTGTAGAATTCGAAAAACAATATGTTAATCTTTTTAAACATTTTATATTCATAATTAGGACAACATTTATATGAAACATTCATAGTATTTTGTGGTTATAATGTATTAGAATTTGTTGATTTGTATAAAATTACATAAACTATTATGAAATAACATTAGAGTAGGATCTTAAGATCCCGATCCGATCTTACGATCACGATCTTGCAAAGACGAAAACGATCCTGGGTAGGATCCCGATCTTGACAACCTTGATTATTTTGGTGAATGGATTTTGACTCACTTTTGTACTGCAGGTTTCATCTGTGGTTGATGCTATTGGAAATAAAGAGGACACATATGAGATTATGTTGGCAGTTAAGGAGTTGGCAAGCAAAGGAATGGCGGCAGAGGTTGTAGAAGGAATAAATGATATGGACCCTACTTTTTTTGAACAAAATCATATTCTTCTGTTCCAGCTAAAAAGGGTGAGTGAAATAATTATGGGAAGGTGATCAAAATAGCCAAAATATATATGGGTATGAACTTTCGATGGAATAATCAAAAAAGATAATTTTGTATCAAAATAATCATCAATTCTGTAGACAACAAAAACGAACTCAAATGTTCTTTCTTTTCTTTTCTTTTATTTATTTATTTATTTTTTGTGGATGAATAATCACTTGTTTTGAATATTATGACTTCTTTTTCCTTCTGCATTGTTCGGGTAATTTAAGGGAAAAAGTCTCACAAAAGACTAGGTTTTATCCCCCGAAAAACTGAAATTGATGGCTATTTTGCTATAAACAAAAATAAAATAAAATAAAATAAAATTATTTTGGTTAAATCTACTTGCAGCCACCCAAATGTAATAAGTAAAACCAAAGAGAATAAATCAAATAGCCTGATATAAGACTCTGATGGCTAAGGATAATAAGTAGAATGCTGTTTCAACGCTGTGGGTCTATCAATTTTGGTGCCACAAACTGACTTTTGACCTTTCATGTGGTTCCAGATTGAATTTTTGAAGCTGGTCAATTGCGGTGATCATTCTCGTGCACTAAAGGTTGCTTGTTCCCACTTGGGGCCTTTAGCAACCAGAGATCCAGCTCTTTTGAAGCCCTTAAAGGAGACATTGTTTGCCTTGCTTACACCTAATGAGAAATTTGCTGGGGAAAGCTTGCCCTTTCATGCTCTGTCAACTTCACTTCAGGTCAGTAATTATTTTCTTATTAACTTATAATCTTATATGTTCATATTGTGATGGTCAGGATGACATGCTCTTGTTTTTTCTTTCTTTTTCTATATATAGATTCTAGGACCCGAACAATTTTGTTATCAAACTTGATAACATAAAAACGTAACAAAGGTCGGTTGCTCTTAATAGGCAGCCGCATCCCAAAGTCCTAAATGGCTTACTTTCTAGCGGTAAGCCGACTCATCTTACCATATTTGATAGACTGATAGAGAACTCTATTTTGGTGATGAATCACAATAGGAATCTTGTTAAACCTAATCCCTAGTTATATTATCACCCAATTCTATAAAATGTCAAACCATTTTTTTTTCCACGTACTTGATCTAAAGAACTTATGCCAGCAAGTACCACCTGTATTGAACACACATGCGATTAGTCACCTCACTATTTTAGTCAATTATAGGGACACTAGATTACAAATAGGTGTTACTAATCTCCGGCTGATAAAGGGCAAGATGTTTGCATCATAGTCACAAGAAACGCCAACTGACCCACGTATTATGTTTTGGATCGCGCTTACCAGAACGTGGTACAACAGCGTTCTGGATCGCTAATTTAAGCGTCCCGAAGCAATGTAGTTCGATGTACCAAAATCATACAGACCAGCGTACCAGCAACTAGGGTTCGGCAATATAAAATTTTTGGTACAAAGATTTATAGTCACTTGGTTTGTTTGGGCAAAATTTTGAAAGACATGCTAGTGTATCAATTTTGTTCAAAGAATCAACTGGATTTCATTCTTTGTTGTATATTATCGGCATTGGTTGTGAGTGTATCAATTTTGTTGTATATTTATATGGTACATTGTCCCAAATTGGGTACATGGTAGCAAATTAAATGGTACATCGAACTGGAGTGATCCGAAATGAGCCTACCCCCCCTCGTACCAAATTTTAGAGACTAGCAAACCACAATCTCGTACTCAAGCGAATAGTATTCTATGTGACTATGGTTTGCATCCTATCCAAAAGTGTTATCTTATGGATCACAAATGCTTTGTCTTCCCAAGTGCCGTGAGCCGACGTCCAACACACTAGATAAATAGTTGCTAAACGAATTAATATAAAGAATTAGGGATATCATTATATAAAACATGTATAATCTTTATTTGAATGCCATATCTATCAAAACCCTCCACATGTATGTCTGCACCAAAGATAGTCATTGCGTTTTACTAAGTATTACTACGTTGTCAAAGGGAGCCTTCTGACCATCGAATGTGGAACACATTATAAGACACAAATTCGATGTTGCTTACTTGTTTTATAGCCCCTTTAAGACTCATTTGCCTTGGCGCCTACCTGAATAGCACCTCTTGGGCTCAAGTCACCAAATGTAACACTTTTTGTACTCATTCATCTTGCCTTCTACTGGTAAACCTTATTGGGCTCAAGTCACCAAATGTGACACTTTTTGTACTCATTCATCTTGCCTTCTACTGGTAAACCTTATTTATGAGAGCGAGCTTTCACTTGGTCTTGATATTCTTTCACCTATGTTTGTAATCACTCCAGACACGAGTTATAAGATCAGAATGCGTTAACTATACCGATTACCACACACCAGGAGGTAATTATGCTTGTCTTGTACATAAATTCATCATTTGGGTGGATAATTGTTTAAATATAGGATAACACAACATAAATACCATGGTTGTAAATATCGCTCGGCGGTCGACCACCGCCAAGCGCCATATCGGTCTTGGCGGTGATATATCAATGATATATCGGAGACCATAAATTATAAAGGAATTTATTTAAAAAAGATAAATATTAGCAATATCATAACAAAATAAGTCAATAACCACAAAAAAACTAAAAAGTTTAACATCCTTGAAAAATAAAAGCCGCAAGTCCATAAGTATTTATCAATTTATATAAAAAATAAAATAAAATAAAACGAGTTTGACCGATTTTTTACCTAGTTTGACCGATTTTGACTGATTTATCACCGATTTTGACCGATTTTGACCAAACCGATAAATTGACCGATAAGCGAAATATCGTATCGGTCGACCGCCGATAAGCGATATATCACTGATATATCGGCCGCCAAGACCGATATTTACAACACTGATAAATACAAAAATCAAACAACAGAGTATACCAACAACAGATGTGCACCCTACCTAATTCACACTTACAAAATGCATGCCAAAGTATTCAAAGTGTCCCCTATGAGCATCTTTAGGTAAAATACACTCTAGATATGGAGTTCTAACGGTCATTAACTCATTTGACATATGACATTGAAAAACAAACAACCCTCATCAGCCTTAGTGGTATCACCATTGTACGTAGGGATATGGTTTCAGGGATGGGGCATATCTACGGGATGAAATCATACCGTTATAGGTTTGGGAGATAAGCATTATGCTGACCTTGTTGAGATATAGTTCTGTGCAGTGGTGCACATGAGATGTTTTTTTAATTCATCCTACCCATCTTGAAATTTTGAAGAATATACTCCCAATCAACATTACTTGTTATAAAGCGCCCTTAGTATGTTGAGTATGCTTAGTGCACTTCCAAAACAATCATTGATCATTTGATCTTCTGAATTAGATCTTATAGGTCAAGAAAATGAACTCTAACCCATAATCCCATATTATCATATATGGTGCCATTAGGAACAATTAAGCCATAAATGTGACTAAATCTACTAACCAGACATCATGTTTAAGTATTTAAGACTTGTATAAACTAACAAATCCCACAACACAAACCAAAATAGACACAGATAATCATAAACCACAGAAAATGCTGAAACAAAGCTCTTACCGCCAATGTGCTTAAACCGTTGATATTATGGTTACACTTTCAGTATAATGATCACCTTGTTGTCCCAAACAACTTTCATTCAATCAGACCTCCAATTTGCGCCTCGAATTTTTCCAATTTCCTCTCTACTAACCGCTAGGTAGAAGATAAGTGGAGGAAAATGTTTGTTAAAGCCAACAAATTTAATAGAAGTTCCAATCTCTTATATTTTAAATATCTTTTGTAACTTTGCCCAATTGACAGTTAAGATCCGACATTTTATATTAAGCTATTATTCAAACTTGATTTTAAAAGCGCACCGAGTGCATACTGAGGCGATAATTAGTGTGCCAGTTATCCTGGGCATGGCGAACTGCATGAGATGCAGAGAGTTGTGCGCCGCAAGGCGCTTTTTTTTGACACCTAGTGTATAAGGTGCATGCTCCTGTTATTCTATGGTTCTTCTCAATTGGCTAATAACCCTCATAAGTTAAAACGTAGAAGATTATTCAAAATACATGATTTGTAGGTACAAAGTACAAAGATATAATTTAGTTTTTGAAGATTTTTATTGATAAAATTGAAGTCTGAGACACCAGTGATACAACAAAGTTGTAAGTTGTATCTTTTTGCTTAGCTTTTACAACTTTTCATAGTGAAAAGTTAGTGCATGGTTGCACGGAATCCCAGTTTAATATTTCTCCAACCTGAGTTGCAAATTTCCATATTTTCCCCCAACATGATTAATAAGCATTGCACCTTATGCATTGACAACCGAGATTGGTGAAATTTGGTATTTTGCAGCATAGGTTGGGATTCACCAATTTATCTTCTGTGATAGTAATGACATGAACTTTGAACCCCTCATTCAGTTACCGGTTTTAGTAGCTAATCAAGAAACATCCACCTTATCTAGCGGGCGGCCGAATGTCACATTGCACTTGGGAGTATTTATAGTCCACAACAGTTAAGAGGGCATTTATCATAAAGTCATTAACTTTTTATTTGCTATAATTTTGCCATCTGTTCCACAATATAGTTTTTCTATGAATACACGAGTTACAGAAGTAAATTCACTTCTGTTCTTTATATGATTTGCTAGTTTTTAACATTGGATTGAAATTTGTTATCTATAAGCAACACGATTATGAGCATTATTGTGGATTTGTGTCTTGTTCATGATGAGCGTGGTATTGCCTAAAGCCTCAGCCTCTGGGCCTCTTTTGGTGGTTGTATAGAAGTCACTCAAATACCGAAAATCAGTATTATTAAACTCGTGTGTTGCATTTATCAAGTTACTTGATTACAAAGTAGTATTTGTATCATAATTCATAATTACCCCTAGATTTCATGACTTATTTTGCCTGTATCAAGTAATTTAATTGCAGAAGCAGTATTTTAACATAATTCATTATTAACCCTAGATTTCATTACTTATTAAGCCTTGGCTGATGGCCCAGATATATTGGTCGGTTCTAACTGTATATTAGTGCAAGCCAAGCTTGAAGCTATTTGCTTCTTGTGTTATTTTAAACAATGTTGCAAAAATCGGCCTAGGCGGCCTAGTAATCGGCTATTACAAGGTAAATGCCTTCTACCTTGTTGATTTTTGGAAAGCCGGGAAAAAAATCGGCTTGGTCAAAGCCGGCCACTAATCGGTAAAAAATAGGACTAATCGGTCAAACTCGTTCGAATTAGTCAACTTAAGTCGAAGATATTTAAAGTATGATTAGGTCTTCTAATTTATTTGTGGATCGGTTTTATTCACGTTTCACACCCATGGACCGCATAATCAAAATTGGAGCGGCTTTTGAGGTTTGGGAACACAGTAGGAATGAAATCTGTTTAGTACTTTTGTTTGGTTGAAGTAGAATGTTTATGTTTAGACATTTAAGTACTTGAATTATTATGTTTTATCGTTTGTCTCTGAATTTTGAACTACGTGGACTTTGGACTATTTGAAGTATTATGTTCATGTCATATAAATAATTTGAGATTTATATACAGAATATTCCAATCTGATTAGTGACTGATTAACCCCCCAGAACGATTACTAGCTACAAGGGGGTTGGCCGCCGACTAGTAACTAATGCATTTTGCAACTCTGATTTTAAATATATATAAAAGCATGGAATCGAGTTTTCTGTTTGGTGTGCATATAAAGAACGAAAAGACATTGATAAATGATCATTGAAAGGCAAATCAAACATATTCTTGTGTTGTTTTATGCTTAGACACATTATTCGATGGAGTCCGAACTTACTAAATTCGTTTCACTCCCATATCTTTTATTGTGAATAGGTTGCAATAGGTAGGAGACTGGGCATCGAAGAACCTCAGCTTATGAAGATAATGAGAACTACCCTTAACACACATACCGAATGGTTTAAGCTTCAAATGTGTAAAGATCGGTTTGAGGGTCTGCTAAAGATCGATCTTTTGAAAGAAGTCAATTCTTCTCTGCTAGCTGATAATCTTTCCAAATCGAGTGGTGATATATCCAACCGTACTTCTTCTCAAGGCACTGCAACTTCGAATAGCAGAATGCCTGAAGATGGCAGCAGTCCTGCTCAAGTCTCATCCACTGCAGATGTTGCATATGATGAAACTGCAATACTCAAAGTTATGGTGAGTCCTCAACACTTCATCACAATTTGCAAAATATTTCTTGCTTTGGGTCCACAAAAGATCTTTATGGTTAGGAGGGTGTTTGTCATTGAGTATTTTAAGTGCTTAATGGTTTTATTGGAAAAGCACTTCTGATGGGTTCGGATTGCTAAGTACCTATTGGCTTAAGTTTGATGGAATAAGCACTTTTAAATAACATACACAGAATTTGTTTGAGTTTAACGATACAAATTGAATAGTAAAATATATTATATTATCATGTCAATATTGGACCTTTGGGACTCAATTTGAAGGTAGTATATAATTATGATAATTAAGCTTGAATGTATATTTTGGTTAGTTAACAAAATAGTTGATGTAAGATTTTGAAACTTAGATTTAAAGAAATGGTTTACACTTTATACCGAATTTGGTTTGAACTTTCATTGGGGGATTAGTGTCCCACCAAAAAAAAAAGCTACACCAAATTGATTTGCTGGTTGAAGATAACTTTTTACTCTAAAACACCAAATTTGGTGTTTGATGCATAGACACCGGAGATGGTCTTATACGTCAAATACAGGCTTAAAACATGCAATTTCAAACACCACTTAAATGGAGCGACTCTTCCCTGTGTTGTTTCTTATATTGATTGGTATTGTGCAGGAGTTTCTTGCTTTGCCCAGGGCTGATGCTATACATCTCCTAGCTCAGTACAATGGAGATGCCGAGACTGTGATTCAGCAGATATTTGCCTAGCACTGTACATTATACCTTGTCATCCAATTTCATGGAACTCCATGTTTTCGTATTTTTATTTACATTAATTCATTCATTTGTGCCATACAAATATTTACACTAAACCTGTGGATATATGTATTTTAACCCATAGCGACAACTGTTGTAGAAACACTCGGTTTGGTTCATATGAATGAATCACTTTAGGGTGAATGTGAATTGGAATAAGGTAGCTTATCTAATAAAAATAATGTGGATATTAATAAAAATAATGTGGATATTGGGCTCCCTGTAATACCCAGAAAATAGTGGCATACCTTTTTTTTTTTTTTTTTTTTTTTTTTTTTTTGTCTCGACTTTAACTAATTATATCATAATATTTAGAGATTTTTTTTTAAAAAAATTAACAATTTGCCTTTACCTTTACCAAAATAAACCATTTAAACATGTTTTTATCAAAATCGACACTTTAAGCGAGCAAACAAGAGGCGAGCAAACATTTGCTCTTCATGTTCTTTGTCTTGTAGCGAGGCGGAGAGTAATTGAAAGGAAGAGCCAAGCATTTGCTTTCCATGCTCTTTGTTTTGTAGCGAGGCGGAGAGCAATTGAGTGGGAGAGCAAAGCATTTGCTCTTCATATTCTTTGCTTTGTAGCGAGGATATGTGAGTGAAATGAATTGGAGAGCAAATGGTTTGCTCGTCCAAAGTGTCGATTTTGGTAAACTCATTTGAAAATGTTTATTTTTAGGGGGAATTTCTTATTTTTATAATTGAGTGTTAGAAGTGTTTGTTGTGGTAATTGATTTAAAATTTACAACACAAATCTATCTCACATGTCCTAAGCAGTACTTGAACTCATAACCATTTGGTTCGGGATTTTTAGACAACTTAAAATATTATTAGGACACAAGCCCTTTCGTTAGTTGCATACTTTTTGTTTGGGTATAATATTCTATGGCTAGAGGAGTCGACAAGATATTGTTTGTATTTGTTTTACGCATGGTTTTAAAAGGCTCGCAAAGGCGTGCCGCTACGTCATGACGCCATGTTATTACGCCGCGTCGTTTTATGTCACTTCTTTTTGTAAACTCGGTATATATGAAATATGATATAAATATATAAATATTTTCATATTTTGTGCCGCCTTATGTCACGCTTTATAAACGAAAACTTCGCTTTAATAGCAAAAAAGGCGAGACTGTCACGCCACGCGTCACGCGCCCACGCTATTTTTATAAGCTTGCTTTTAGTCATGGAAGGTTTATTATGGGATGGGTCATGTTACTTAGTTGCACATATTGAAGTCTACATAAAGCTGTACTTGTTGTCTATATTAAATATATCTATAAACTAACATCCTAATAGTAAAGGACTAAAGGTAGTGGTTCTCTAGTGCTAGAGATTTCAAGTTAATTCCTCTTTGTTGTGAAAAACTATTAGATTTTTTTGACAACCTTTTTTATAAATCTACATTTGAAATATGTATTATTGCATGATTTACGTAAAATTCATGTGATCTTTTTGGCAGTAATTCACATGTGAATTTTTAACTGTCTTTTTCCTTACAGATTTTTTCGACATGTGATTTACAAGGTTTTCACAATATTTAATTCTCTCACGCGAACCTACCCCTATATATAGCGGTAGTGGTGATCGGCGGAGTAGAAGTTTAGGTGCTTACATTGACTAAATGGCTGTGGTGTTTCATGACATCAATGTGGCATTGATATGGCCTAAATGGCTAAATCTATACCCATAGACTACTAGACAACTCTTTGTATGCAATTGATAATTTCAACAAGCCTCTTATAGTCTTGGTGATTGTATGTCAAATGCCTTCTAGGAGGTCGTCTGGGTGGGAGATATTAGTCGACGGGCTCAACAGGATCCACATTTTTACTCTCCTCAAAGACTTCGCCCATGTCTCACATCCCGACTCTTGCTCATACAATATCGACACATCCAAGCCCATTAAAGTAAACATTCTTTCATAGGTAATTGGCTTGAAAAGAATCCCCACTCGTCGTAACCTAGGCAATGTGGAATCAATATATATATATATATATATATATATATATATATATATATATAGATATATCAAATAAAAAGACAAATATCCGTAAAAGATAAAAGATTTTTTTTCAAAAAGTTCACGAAAATTCCCAAAAATCCCACAAGATCGGGTATGATGGTGCATGAAAAGTTGTGAAAAACTTTTTCTAAAAGTGGATATTTTTCCAAAAAAATTATGAAAATATACGTTTTGCATTAAATCTTTTTTTTTGCATCAAAATTAGTTTTGCACCCAACTTCTTTTGACTTTTTCATCAAAATAACATTGCATCAAACTAAAACAAGTTAAAATTTTGTGCATCAAAATTTTTTATGATCAAAATTGTTTTTGTGCATTAAAAAACGTATCAAAACTCAAAATTATAAAAATGTTTTCACAAAAGTTTTATGCACCAACATACCCGATCTTGTAGGATTTTTGGGAATTTTTCGTGAACTTTTTGAAAAAAATATTTTATTCTTTTTACGGATATTTGTCTTTTATTTTAACTATATATATATATATATATATATATATATATATATATATATATATATATATATATATATATATATATATATATATATATATATATATATATAAGGGATAGGGTGGGGATTAAGCTTTTAAGTAGGGATGGTGCGGAAATATCATGATAGCTTTTTTTAAAAATTCAAGAAAATCTGAAAAAATTAAAAAAAAATAAAGAGGATGATAAGTTATTAAGAATCGCTGAAAAAGATTTCAAAAAAAAAAATCGTTTTCATGATTAAAGGTATTGTGATATTAAGGTCGATTTTGACTTTTTTACAAAAGTCAAGATCTGATTTTAATATCACATAAACTTTGTTTTTAAATACAAATTATTAATATCACACTAAATTGTTTTTGATATCACATTAATTTTTTGTTTTTTTACAAACATTATTAATATCACCGTTCTTTTTTTAATAAAAAATGTTAATATCACGGTTCTTTTTTACTATTACAGGAACTTTTTTTCTTTTTTTTAATATAATTGTTAATATCACCGTAACTATCATATGTTTTTTTAATAAAATTGTTAATATCATAGTAAGTATCATATGTTTCTTAATATCAAGGTTCATTTTTACATATAAAAAAACTTAATATCACAGTTGGTTTTATAATATCACACTAGGACTCATAATATCGTTAATATCACGGTAGGACTCATAATCAAAAAAACAAAAAGTGCTCCGAAAAATTTGAAAAAATAAAAAAAAAAAATGAAAGAAGATAACAATAGTTAGGATCGCTCAAAAGGAAAAAAAATAAAAAAATCGTTTACAATGTCAATTGGTACCGTGAAGTTAGCGCAGATCTTGACTTTTTACAAAAGTCAAGATCAGATCTGAAATAATGGTCCAATTCTGTCCGTACGTCCGCACTAAAATTAAAAATCCGCACATGATCCTCACTATATATATAGTATGGTTATTGTGAAAAGTCACTAATGGTAAAAAGTATAGGAAGGAATTATAACAATAGGATTATGAGATTAAATTGGTGTATTAATGATATTAAATTGAGGTATTAATAATGCATTTGACACATAACTCTATATATTGACACACTTGCACAAAACTTATTGTAATTGACATATAATTGACGTATTATTGACACACAAACGATTTTTTTAACTAAATATGTTGACGCACTTGCACATAATTTCTTTTAATTGACACACAATTGTCACATTTTCAATACAATATTATTGACACATACACTTTTTATCCTTTTATCTTAAAAACTTTTATTTGATCCAAAGCCTATATATATATATATATATATATATATATATATATATATATATATATATATATATATATATATATATATATATAGAGTCTTGATTCTAGATAAAAGTGTAATTAGAGAAAAGTGAGAAAAAAAAAGTTATAGGGTCATATTTGGAACATCTCAAACTTGAGGTAAGTTTGAAACCCCCCCCCCAAAAAAAAAAAAAAAAATTTACTGACAAAAAAAAAATTTTTGGGGCAAAAGAAATTTTTTTCCCAAAAAAAATTTATAATCGTGATGCACATTTTTTTGTGCATCTCGCTTATAAAATTGGTGCATCATAGTTATAACTACTTTTTTAACGTAATTCACCAAAATAAAAGGTGCATCGGATCGCATATGTTATTAACTTATTCCGAAAAAGTTTTGAATTAGAACCTTCAACCATTGTGTATAAAAGAGAGATTTTTCAAATGATTCAACACGTTTATTTTATTAATCAAATGGTTAATATACAATGAAATCAATTATCCTAACATGTTTTAGAGTTATTTTGTTTTACTTTTCATCAATTCACGATGGTTAATATGCACTGGCGTCATCCCAATGACAAAGCATGTTATAACAAAGAGATGCGGCACTACCATAGCTACCATCCGTCCCTAGTTGTACAACTAATGCCCCTTATAGAGTATAGTACACTAAGTTATTGCAATGTTATAGGAGCATAATGTAACGATCGTTGGGTGCATCACGGTTATAAAAAATGATGCATCATAGTTATAACTACTTTTTTTTAACTGTGATTCAACAATATAAAAAGGTGCATCAAATCGCATATGATTAACTTATTACGAAAACTTTGAATTAGAACCCTCAACCTTTGTATATAAAAGAGATTTTAAGCGATTCAACACGCTTATTTTATTAATCACATGGTTAATATACAATGAAATCAATTATCCTAACATGT
The DNA here is from genome assembly GCA_022545495.1 of Chrysanthemum lavandulifolium. Classification (NCBI taxonomy): domain Eukaryota; kingdom Viridiplantae; phylum Streptophyta; class Magnoliopsida; order Asterales; family Asteraceae; genus Chrysanthemum; species Chrysanthemum lavandulifolium. Next base: position 160,382,123 of record CM040244.1, on the reverse strand, counting down.
TTCATAGTCATTTTAATAATCACATGGTTAACTTACTTTTCATCAATTCACGATTGTTAATATGCACTTGCATTATCCCAATGACAAAGCATGCGGCACTACCATGGCTACGATAGCTCCGTCTCTGGTTGTACAACTAATGCCCCTTAAAGAGCATAGTATACTAAGTTATTGCAATGTTATTGGAGCATGTTAGGTAACAATAGTTGGGTGTGTAGGATCTTACATATTGTGTTGTTTAGATGATTCAGGTGGTCTAGGATTGTGATTAAACAAGAATGCCATTGTTAGAGATGAAGAAAGTAGAGAGGGAATTCTAGAGAGATAAACTAAAAAGTGAAAGGCTAGATTAGAAGTTCCACCCCTTCCAAGGATGGAAGGGGTATTTATAGTTACAAGAAAACGACCTCCTGACGACCTGTGGATCAGGTATACAGTGGGTAAAGACCCGTCCTTCCTCCACGGTGTTACATTAAACTATTCTACGCTGCTAACTAACTAATTAACTACTGAATAACGTAAATAACGACACGTCTACGAGCTAACATATGCTAGACCATAATTGGGGTGACCGACACTTTAACATAGAATTTCCAATTCCTAACAATCTCCCCCTAAGGGAGGTCACCCCATGAAATACATTTTGCATCCTAGCATTTTATCTTTGTCTTTAGTTCTGAGCTCGTAGACTTTTATTCTTCAAGTTCCGCAATCTTTGTGCTTTAGTAGCGATTCTTCAAAGTCCGCATTGATTTGAACTTTTAGTGGAGGCCTTTAACTGATCCACATCTTTGATGATCTTCGAGCTTTCATTGAGATTATCAACCACATTAAATCTCTGGATCACCCTTTGTTGTGTTGCCATCATGTGAAGTTGTGACTTTCGGACCGACATGCTCACACTTTCGGGATCATGACATCTTCCGTCGAGTAGCGGAAGCTTTCTTGGTTCATGATATTTGCGGCGTGGCGAAGCATAGTATAAAAATATCGAGCCGGGTTATGTAGATATGCACTAGTCATGATTTCTTCAATTAAGTGTGGATGATGTGAGCATGCGGCTTTGGATTAACTTCTCAATTACGATCGGTTGCAACCGTCAAAATGTACCGCCAACAACGAGTTAGCAATAAAACACACGAAAGTGTCTTTGATCACTTCGTTGAATTGAGTACAAGGCCCATGGTTCCCGTTGATCGGTACAAATCTTGTCGTGATCGGTATAATTCGAAGAATCTCCTTGATAGGGTTTCGCAATGTTCTAGTTGTTCTCAAACCGAACGTCTCAAAGAAGACAACACGGGGTGAGTGAACCAATGAATGGAGATTCACCGATTGATGAAAATTGATTTGAAAACAATCGCGTATTGCTTAGAAGAAAGAGTTTTGCAATCGACGAAGGTTTTATGAGAAAGATCAATTTTCAATCAAAATACTTTTGTATTTGAAAAGGAATACACATTCGATGTGCTAGAGAAAGAAGAGATTTGCACATCGAACGGCTTTTCAAAAGTATTTTTCAATCGAGATACTTTTGTGTTTGAAATATGAATACACATTCGATGTGCTAGAAAAGAAGATTTGCACATCGAACGGTTTTCCAAAAGTATTCGTCAATTCATTTCTGGACCAAGGTTGATTCACGAGTGAATCGCCCCATCGTTCTATCCGGTTGTCACAAGCTTGATCTTTAGAAAAGATCTCACATGTCACCCACTAAGAGCTTGTTTGATGTTGGCTCTAAAGGATTTCCATCTTCATTGTGAATATTTTACATATAACTCGGATGTTACGGCAATACCACAAGGATAATCGTGGGACTCTCAATATATACTTACTTTCCACATTGTGTGAAACAACAAGTCTTCATTAATTTTGTGTCCTAATGAGATATTGTGGATGATCTCTTGGCTCTAGACTCAATCGTGCACATTTAGTTCCTATGTCGGAGACTAGGGATAGGGTCTCCTTCTTCAAAATCAACGATCTCTAAGAGAAAGTTGATAGATTATGTCGGTTCCCCGTGAGAATGAAACAAGCCATTTTAAGAGGAACTTGAGTAGCTTGGGAAGCTTAGTGTAGTGTGTCACTGGGTCCATGACGTCTTGTCTTCAATACCGGCGTTACCTTGGTAACTACCAGTAGCATATGTATTGAACCCGATTACTGCCCTAAGGTTGAATTAATGGAGGGATATTTGTTTTCACCCTTTTTACATTCAATTCTTTTTCATTCTTCAACCCCTTCAGTGCTTACCGAGACCTCATAGCTAGAACCTTGTTGGGTTTATTCCATACTAGCTCTATCTCGATCCGCACTCTTCCCGTATTCTCATTTTCTCCTTTTTCATCATACCTAAGGACTTCTACACTATCTAGTGGATTGTCCTGGTAGATCCCTCCGACTCTGGCGGGATCGTGGGACGAATACCTAACCTAACCATCCTTATAACTCCATGCATAAAGTAAAATGGTCGGTCTTTTGGTACAGTTCATTCTTCCTTGAAACCAATTGAAAAATCATTTGGAAAAATCAATCAAGGTACTTGTGATATAAAATCAAAGCATTTTGTACCTTAATTGTTTTGATCATTTAGAAATGCTCCCCCTCAACATGTGCATATGATTTTGAAATTGTTTAGCACATGGAGGCAAGAGTTCTTTGAAATAATTTCTTGATCACCATTTCTGTGAAAAAAGCCTTTTGATTTTCTTGGTAAATTCTCCCCCTCAATATGTGCATAGGATATTTGAAATCATTTTATCACATAGAGGAAAGAGTTCCTTTGAAGTACATCCACGATCACAAAAGCCATTAAAAAACCATTAGAAAATCAATCAAGGTACATTATGTTGAAACATAGAAATCTTTGTATCTTGAAAGTTTATTTTCTTTTGAAATGCTCCCCCTCAATATGTGCTTCGAGATTCGTAAGCGTTTAGCTCATATGGGAGAGCAGCATGCACACTTGAATCAAAACGATCACCTTTTATCAAATTTCATTATTAAATCACAAATTCTCCCCCGATCAAAAATATCAAACCCCTTGAGATTTTGGATCCCAAGTGATTTAATAAGGTTTAGAAAACATAGGAGAATATGTGCCTTGTTTAAATACTCATCTTGTTTTTGGATAAATGCTCCCCTCAACATGTGCATTATGTATTTAGAAATCGTTTGGCACATGGAGGCAGGAGTGCCTTTAAAGGACTAAAACAGATTTGAGATTTAAATCACAATCTCTCTCCCGATCAAAAATATCAAACCATTTGAGATTTGTGATCCCAATTTATTTAAATCTTTTAGAAAATTTTGGGAAAGACGTGGCTTGATTTAATATTTGAAAAATGACTGATGAGGACCAATTATAGACATTAAAGATTGTTAGTGTCAGGTATGATAGTTTTTAAGAGATCTTTAAGTAAAATAAAACAATTTCACAATCAAACAAGAACAGAAAAAATTTCATTTTGAAAGATCTTTGGGTTTTAAAGAAAATCATACCATGACATAACATTAAATCTTTAGATCACCACTTATTTTGTACAAACGGACTTGATTGATGAAATATTGTTTGAAAATATTTTATTTTAAATCACTCTCTCCCTCAATCGATGACGGTAGTCGATGATTGAGTGACTTAAGTTTTGATAAAATGAAGTCCGTGATTTCCAAAATTAAGTCCAATTTATTTTCAAAACCAATATTTTCCATTTTCAAAGCAGTATTTTCAGAATGTTTTAAAAATGTTATCATCCACTACTTGTCCTGCACAAATATACGTTAGGTGGTTCTGCTTTTGTTGTTGTTGTTGGAGGTTTGGAAGAAAACCATCTGCTGATGCAGTGAGACCTCTTACGTTGCATTTTTTCATGCCAACTCTTCATAGAGATCCAATTAAGCTCCGTTTATTATTTTGTCGACCCAAGAGATAGTTACCCTTTCCATTCGGCATCCAATCATCTTCATTTGTGGGATCCGGATCGGGAACATTCTTTTAAACCATGTTATCTGCATACGTTAGTGAACACATATAGACATATATGGTGGTCGACAACACCCAAACAGCAATCGACTAATAAAAGTCAATTCAACATATCAATCAGTTCATATAAAGCATGGGAATAATGTGTTTATCAAACTCTAATCATCTAATCCTAACAATCATATCCTAGGCACCTAGTCCTTCAACGTAGGTTAACATGTTTTACATTTAAGTATATAGGATAATTAAATAAGCGCGTTAGATGAATAGATTTGAAAACATTCTTCCCCTCAATCAATGACTTATTTTCCTGAAAAGTTTAAAAGCGCTGAAGTCATTGATTAAGTTTTTGATTTTTTAAGAAAACACTGAATCAGATTGATTTTTCAAGCAGCTCATTTACCACCATTTTTGAAAACAACAAATATTTTTCTGAAGAATTTTAGAAGGAAAAATATTTAAGTAGGAACAGCAGTCCTTCGACATACTTTCCTCATTTTTGTTTTAGGATAAGTGCACAAAATTTTTGAAAATTGGTTTAGCGCAGCACTTTCCTTCCTTGGAGAGCGGGTTGCTATCTGAAATAACAGCAAGCCATGGTTTAAGCACGGGTTACAGTCTGAAGTAACTGTAAGCCATATTTTGAGACATGTTTAGAAAAGAATATTTACACCTCCTGCTCGAACTTCATCTATGGTCCCGTGCCATTATTAAATGACATTTCTAAGACCATAGATGTTATCGATACCCGAAGACATGTCTTTGAAAAACAATATTTTTTTGTCCTTTTCAAATTTTCTGATTTTTATGGGTTTTTGTTGGTTTTATATTTTTCTATTTTCTTTTTCTGGTTTTATATTTTTGTATTTTCTTTTTGATAAATATTTACAGAGATAGAAGATCATATAGTTTAAGAAGATGATGATCACGATATCGAGATAAGGATATCGAAGCGACATCGTGAAGATAAATTCGTCATCTCTTAAACTTCCACCACCAAAGCTTCCGAGGCTCCGAATAGAACATGAGCCTTTGAGAAAGAGAGACTTTGGCAGCTTCCCCTCAAACCGAAAATCTATTAGATGAGCAGATTCGAAGCTCTATTTCAAGCTTGCCTTAGCCAGGTGCACAGAAAAGCGCACCATTATCATAAATCCAGCTGCTCCTTTTAAGAACAATAATCGAGATTCTTCGTTCGGGGTTATATCATCAACAAGAACTGCAACGTATCTTGGTTTAAAAATGCGCGCATCATTGCGTAAATTGCGTGCATCATTGCATTGCTTTTAGGATTTCGCATCATGATACCTAATGCGAGGCCGACCCAAAATGCACTCGCATTAGACCGCAATTTGCCGCATTTGTGTAATGCTAGCAATGGTCGCAATTGTCGCAATATGAAATTTAGGTCATTTTGAAAAAACTAAACCATTTAGAAGAAGATAAAAAATATTTTAATGGACTTTGAAAAATAGAAGTTGATGAATGACTTCTAAAACAAACACAATAACAACATCCAAACTACCTACATCCAAATTACCCTTCGATTCAAGATCATGCACCATTAACATGATTTGAAATCCCGCAAACAATCATCTTATTACAGCTTCATGTTATGAAATAGTTCATATTGTTCTTTGATCATAAATAATCATACATGTTAAATAGTTTAGCTGAAAATCATATGTGTATAGAATCATGTACACTTTAATCATTCATGTTCAACCGCATTACTGCTAACAATAACAAGGATCTAGAAACTATGGAATTCAAGATCCTAAAATTAAAAATAAACTTACATGTTCATCCTATTCGAAAGTAATTATAGAAGCAGTTTCTCGTTTAAAAAACAATTAGTTGGAGTTTATAATGTTGTTTCTAAGTATTTTATGTCCTGACTAATTGACTTATTTGTTTTACAAATAGATTATTTGCCTTTTTTTGTATCTTTATGACTTATTTGTAAATTTATTGCATTTACTTGATAATTTTTTTAATCAACTACGTATAAATAACTTTTGTATTTTTTAATACAAAACGCATCGCGTCCAAAATGCGCTCGCATTCGCAACACGCATCACGCATCGGCCTCTGGTACCTTTAACGCATCAGATCGCAAAACGCAATTTTAAACCAAGCAACGTATCATCCCACTCTTTAAATTTCTTCTCATATTTCATTACCACTGAAGTCTGAAGCAATCCATTCCAAAAGGTGTCAAGAGACCACTTCCCCCAAGTAGTTGAATTGATGCAATCAGTATCTTTGTATAATGCTCAAGAACTCTCCCGACTACACATAATGAGGGGAATGAAAATACCTCCCCATGTTCACATTTTTCTTCCCTGATGATCGTGTATGAAGCTCAAGAACCCAAAGTACACCAATACCCAAGAGCTCTCCCGAATACATATCATGAGGGGAATGAAAACACCTCCTAATGTTCACATTTTTCTTCCCGATGATTATGTATGAAGCTCAAGAACCCAAGTACACACATTCCCAAAAGAGAATAAGTGATAACACCTCCTCATGTTACACATTTATCTCCCAGATATGTCATACTTGTGTACCTCTTTTATCCTCGAAACTAACTCTTCCATCTCTTCCCCACATAGTTGGAATTAGAACACTAGAAGCCACGAGTCAAACACCGAGTTTCTCTGCGGTCATGACATTTGTTTTCCGGGATATCTTGATCACTTAGAAGAATTAAGTTTGTCAAGTGAACTCGTTGTGCTTTTAGATGTGTGTCTCCTTCCCCTTCTTTGGTTTTGACACTTGTAATCGAGAAGACATTGTAAGCTCATGTACTAGAAATATTTTGAGAAGATCGCTTGAAGTCTTTGTGAGAATCAACTTGCTGAAGTACAGTGTGAGCAAGTCTAACTGGGGATTAAATCAGACATTTCACCCTCCCCCAATTAGTGCTCTCCCCTAAACTGACAATCTTTATGATGAATGCTTGAATTAAGAAGAAGTCTTTAGATCGTTAAATGCAATTTTTCTTTAGTCTTCTAACATGCAGCAAAAAATGTAGAACAGACTGTAGACTCGACCTTCTTCAAGATTGTCAAGTTGGGGAATAGATAGTTAACATCTTCATCTCACCAAAAAAAACATCCCAACTAACTTACCTCTTGCAAATCCCCTTAACACAAATCCCTCCCAATCAAACAAGAACAGAAAGATGTTTATCAAGGAAATCAACAATCACCAGAACGAACACACTAAATGGTAACACCAAACTACCAATCACATCAAACAAGAACAGAGATTGTTCGGAATCATCATGTTGATGTGTCGTGAAGCATTAACGGAAACACTTTGTCAATAAACTCATCAGTCCGTGAGAAGATGTCAACTAACGACTCTTAGAAGAAACTCCATGTAAAGATGACCCGATAAGAAGAAGCTCGGTTCTTACATGAGTTAGGAGCCGTATGACCATATATTCTCAGATATAACTCATCATGCAGAATTATCACACCTCTTCTCCCCCTCAAGAATTGCATACGGAGATGCCATTCTTGATTAAACAACTGATTATCATCTAAATGTATTCTATTCACACTTCTCCCCCGCAAAATTAGCACATGATGTCGCCATCGTCATTATAGTTGAGCAAGTGGAATAAGATTACTAGCAACGGTAGTTCGGTTCACTTGATGACTTAGCGCGCATGGAAAAAGCATGAAGCATGTTGTTGAGAATGGTCATAATTGAGAAGATTTCTCTTCTTCAGAAGATAAAGCGCACTGAAGCGTTCACTTTTCTTTTCTTTGAGGTACGAGACTTGAACTGTTGAGTTCAGACGTCATAATCTCTCTCTTTTCAACTACTCTTGGCAAACTTGTAATCAACCCGTTATCATTCAGTAGGCTCTTTGTCGTGACAACTGATGGAGAAAACCCAATATGATGAATTTGACCCTGAAGTAAACAACCCGAACTCGTGACTTAAACTTGCACATATGTAACAAAGAGCGGTGCCGAGACTTCATCCTCAATTGAATCTCTAAGTACTCTATACTCTTCATCCAACCAATCATCAAGTATAAGACGTACATCACCTCTTGAAAATCCACAATTGAATGTGACACTGAGCACTACAACGTAACTCCTTAAAGTGATAGTTATTTTGTGGTGGTAAGAGCCTGATTCCCCCAAGTGGTAAAAGAAAAGGAAAAAGTCACCCAACAATAACTAGATTTCCACGTCTTCGTTTTTGATAATAAGCTCGAACAAGGATCTTGAAGTATCTTCATCCAACCATCCCCGATACCTTCAGATACTAAGTAAACTTGCCTGTGATATTTCACTTCGACCTCAAATAAATAATAGTGAATTAACGACGTTGTCACATCTTCTGGTTAAAAGTTCAACTCTAGCCTCCTTTTACGTTTTAAGTGAACTATGATAATGGTATCATCCCGACCATGGTTTAATGAGCATAACCCCATAAAACTTTGAGGTAACCAAACCGTCATGAAGAATATCCAAACACACATCCAATTCATGAAGTACACCCTTTTATCCCTTCTTCGAAGTAGAAACTGTAGCAACATCATCAGATAAGATTCCGAGATACACTTTCCTTACTCCAGGATGGTTCTATGATCACGGGATTTTACAATTCTATGGTTTAAACCGAGAAATAGTTTCTTTCGCGGGATTTTACAAAACCAAGAATAAACCGTAAGATAGATCCGGAAATGCACATTACTTTAACCGAGATGTTTTCATTGTCACGGGATTTTACAAGTCTATGATATAAACCGAGAAATAGATTCTTTCGCGGGATTTTACAAAATCAATACTAAACCGTGAACAATGTTAGTTTGAACGTGTTATGACAACTTTGGTTTCGGTGAATATCTGTTTTTAGGGGAACATGCAGCGGTTCATCAACGGTTCATTTTCCATCTTCAACAATATCATCAATAATTCTTTACTCATCTGTAGACAACTTCACAAACCATACTAAGTCGAGTACTATACACTACTTCCCCCTGAGGTTGAACATCAAAGTACCCGTTTCTCCCCCATCTGTACGAAAAGTTCTTGTCATAAGCAAACATCTGAAGATTATTGAAATATTTTGCTTAGACTGTGAAGTATCATTAGCATTCAGTGGCATCGAATATTCTATGGGAATTGTTGATCACATCTCAACCATTTAGCCCTTTGGTAAACACATCATCCATATATTCTGGCGATTATTGCTGTGACCACTTGGTGAAGTAAACCCGATATACCAAACTTGATCATGAAGTAGAATTCCCCAGATTTGTTACTTAAACTTGTACTAATCCTCGTGAAAAAGAAACGGTGTACCCAATGTAAGAAACCTCTTGGCATATCCTCAACTGCGTGAGACACCGAAGTGATAGTTACGTTGTGGGTTAAGCGAGAAAGAATCACAATCGTAACTAAATAACCAAGTCTTTATCATACTCAATAAACGCCCAAACAAGTCATCTTCGCGGAAGGGTAGAAAGAAAGAAGACGAAATAAGTAAACGCGCCCGGAAAATCTCACTTCAAAGTCAAATAAGAAATACCGACCAAACAACCCCGTAGTCATTTTTACTTCAAATATTCGTTTAAGCCATGAATTTGTATCCTCCGTAAAACTTAATCCGACCAAAAATACCAATCAATTTTCCATTATGTAAAATATTGTAACCAAACTTTTATGAAAAATTCGGTTAACAATATTTGCATATCCAATTATATCCAAAATAACATGTTTATGCCAAGTCCATCATCAGCCCAGTGAAATTTGAGTAGTAACATAATGTATCCCATGAATTAATTCAATTCCAAAGTCCACGTCCAATTCAAGATACAAACCCGATCCACCTAACTTCGATACACGGATATAAGTATGACTTAATCTCTTCAAAACCCTAAAAATTCTCATGACCTAATCCTAAAAACACATACTGATAAGGCGCCCCCATCTCCTAACCCTAAAGAATCTGATATACCAAAAAAAACGCCTACCACACACATTATTCTCTCACCAAACTACCATCATCTTCAACACAAATACATCTTCAATCAAATGAACTCATCTCAAATCTCATCTTCCCTTGTAATATCACAATCCGAACTTCAAACCCTTCGCTATTTAATCAGTGATAGAAACAAGAAACTCAATAGTCGATCAACTTGAATAAGTGACATTTATGAACGGCTTCAAGATCATGTAAAAATGGTCTCAGGTAGGTTATGAATGATTAGATTTGTGTTATTCGATTTGATTTCCAATTTAACTTTATGTAGGGGAACGAAACAAAAACTGATTTTAACAATCTTGTTAACAATCATTTAGTACCAGTTTCGGATATAAAGTAAGAAGCAAAGCTTCACACTTCTGTGATGGTATTTGTTCTTCGAAAAAAAATCTTTAAAAGATTTGAAAAAAATTGTTGAAACAAATCTGAGATATGTTCTTGTGATTTTCTTGTTGATTGAGAGTTGGGGAGAGAAGGTGAGGGTCCTTTGTTGAGTCTAGGTCGAGGATAAATGTTGGTTGTTTTTGGTATTGAATATTAGTTTTTGTTTGAGTCGTCATTGAAAACGGGTTAATATCAATTCAGTACACTGAACTCGGACTGATGATGGGTTAGTAATAACCTGAAGTCATATATGAGTCTTGTGGTAGTTTGGTTTTTATTTTGTGGTCAAGGTCAACAAGTCGCTTTGGTCATTTTCTTTAAGGTCAAGTCGCATAGATGAATTTAATCAACTCGCATGCATTCATTTAAAATAACTCGCACACCCAGAGAATAACAACTCGCTTCATGTTCAACACAGACAGACCGCATTAGGTCATCACCAGTCAACAAATAGCTTTTGACTCAAGAGTTGTTGGGTTTCTTGATTTGATGATACAAAACAATAAAGAATGAAACATCAAGGGCTTAAAGTGACAAGAAGGAAATCTACAAAAAGATGGAGGGACTTGCTTGCAAAAGAAGATTTATTATTTAGTCCTTCGTAGTATCTTGTAAACCCTAATCCTCTAGTATATAAAGAGGACATGGGTGTAGGTTTTAAAAAATAAGTCTTCCATAATGTAGTCGACTAAAGGTGTGTGTGTGTCCTAGGCATGTAGTTCTTTGTAAACGCCTACGTTAGTGTTAGTTTAGTTAACCCCCAAGATCAAAGAAGTCTTTGATCCCTGTTACATTTAGGTAACATGTTATTAATATAATTGGAGGTGATGGTGAATGAAACCTTGTGTCAATAACATAGTTGTTTGTTTAATTCCGCTGTGCATGTTCTTTATCTATGTTATTGTTAAACCCTAAGGCTCAAAACGATCTCAAGGAGTCTAACAAACTCCACAATTGGTATCAGAGCTTGGGGAGCTCGTTACCTAGGGATTCACACAGTTTCTTGACGAAAAAGAAGGAAGAAAATAGAGTATACGCAAAATTCGCAACTTTCTACAGCACTGTTTTAAAAACGCGATAACTTTTTCGTTAGCCGTTGGATCAGGACAAAATATTTGGTGGACGCTCTCTATATATTCATCTAACTTTTCACCGGAGGGATTCTCGATCTGAGCTCTCAATCAAAAGTTATTCAGTGTCGAAATTGGCTGCTGAAGGGTTTTTCAGAAATTCGATTTTTAGGGTTTTTCATGCATATTCAACTTCTTGAATTTGTGTTACTTGTTCTAATTCTTGATGGAGGTTGTTTATACATTGTGTGGTGTTTATGATTCATGGTTTGAAGCAGATTTGATAGTGTTTTCTTGAAACCACTACTAGTGTTTTCTTGAAACCACTGCTAGTGTTTTCTTGAAACCACTGCTAGTGTTTCACGTAACCACTGCTAGTGTTTTCTTGAAACCACTGCTAGTGTTTTCTCATAACCACTGCTAGTGTTTTCTCGAAACCACTGCTAGTGTTTTCTCGAAACCACTGCTAGTGTTTTCTCGAAACCACTGCTAGGCTTCTCGAAACCACTGCTAGCATAATTGTTCCCACTGCTAGTATTACCCGATATACGTGGTTCTTACTGCTTGCTTTATTTGATATCGGATGAAGAAGGATTTTTGATTCTCTTATGGTTTTGGACTTGAGGGGAAGTCGAGTGTTATAAGAGTTTTGGTTTTTGGAGACACACACACAGGAGATTGGTTCACACACACAAGGAGTTTGGAAGTTGTTCTTAAAAGATTTAAAAAGCTCGTATTTGGTTTATTGGATTAGTTGATTACGAAGATGATTGATTATAACTTATTTGATATTGTAGTTGAGTTACACAGATTCGCGATTTTATCATATCTTAAAGTGGGTGTTACACTTTGGAGATAACTTGTTCGTGCTTAAAGGATGCTGACGAAGACTTGCAAAATCTAGTTTTCATAGGTCAAGGGGTGGATGGATGAAGACCTAGTTAACTATCACTTAAAGGAGTTACATTGTAGTGCTCAGTGTCTCATTGAAGATGAGGATTTTGTCAAGAGATTGCGGTCTACTTATATGGTGTTAGTATAAGTTTGGAGTCACGTGGATAAACAAGACATAAGACACAAGTTTGGGTTATTCTACTTCTTCATAAAGTTCGTTATATTTGGTTTTCTTCACAAGTGATCACTACAAGGAGCTTATAGATTTGAAGAATCATTTGATGTTCATGCACCACTCAAGGGGAAGTTTCTACTGCTTACATTTCCTATTTGTTGATAACAAAAAGGGGAAGAGATGTTGGAGTGGCTTGGCATGGATTAAGGGGAAGACAAAGGAAGACAAGATTATTTCATTCATGGTGAGATTTAATTATCTCAACTTCTGTTACTTCGTCTAGGGAAGTTCGTACAAGAATCGTGTTTGTTTTGTCATCATCAAATAGGGGAAGATTGTTGGGTTTCTTGATTTGATGATACAAAACAATAAAGAATGAAACATCAAGGGCTTAAAGTGACAAGAAGGAAATCTACAAAAAGATGGAGGGACTTGCTTGCAAAAAAAGATATATTATTTAGTCCTTCGTAGTATCTTGTAAACCCTAATCCTCTAGTATATAAAGAGGACATGGGTGTAGGTTTTAAAAAATAAGTCTTCCATAATGTAGTCGACTAAAGGTGTGTGTGTGTCTTAGGCGTGTAGTTCTTTGTAAACGCCTACGTTAGTGTTAGTTTAGTTAACCCCCAAGATCAAAGAAGTCTTTGATCCCTGTTACATTTAGGTAACATGTTATTAATATAATTGGAGGTGATGGTGAATGAAACCTTGTGTCAATAACATAGTTGTTTGTTTAATTCCGCTGTGCATGTTCTTTATCTATGTTATTGTTAAACCCTAAGGCTCAAAACGATCTCAAAGAGTCTAACAAACTCCACAATTGGTATCAGAGCTTGGGGAGCTCGTTACCTAGGGATTCACAAAGTTTCTTGGCGAAAAAGAAGGAAGAAAATAGAGTATACGAAAAATTCGCAACTTTCTGCAGCACTGTTTTAAAAACGCGATAACTTTTTCGTTAGCCGTTGGATCAGGACGAATTTTTGGTGGACGCTCTCTATTTATTCATCTAAGTTTTCGCTGGAGGTATTCTCGATCTGAGCTCTCAATCAAAAGTTATTCGGTGTCGAAATTGGCTGCTGAAGGGTTTTTCAGAAATTCGATTTTTAGGGTTTTTCATGCATATTTAACTTCTTGAATTTGTGTTACTTGTTCTAATTCTTGATGGAGGTTGTTTATACATTGTGTGGTGTTTATGATTCATGGTTTGAAGCAGATTTGATAGTGTTTTCTTGAAACCACTACTAGTGTTTTCTTGAAACCACTGCTAGTGTTTTCTCATAACCACTGCTAGTGTTTTCTCGAAACCACTGCTAGTGTTTTCTCGAAACCACTGCTAGGCTTCTCGAAACCACTGCTAGCATAATTGTTCCCACTGCTAGTATTACCCGATATACGTGGTTCTTTTTGCTTGCTTTATTTGATATCGGATGAAGAAGGATTTTTGATTCTCTTATGGTTTTGGACTTGAGGGGAAGTCGTTTGTTATAAGAGTTTTGGTTTTTGGAGACACACACACAGGAGATTGGTTCACACACACAAGGAGTTTGGAAGTTGTTCTTAAAAGATTTAAAAAGCTCGTATTTGGTTTATTGGATTAGTTGATTACGAAGATGATTGATTATAACTTATTTGATATTGTAGTTGAGTTACACAGATTCGTGATTTTATCATATCTTAAAGTGGGTGTTACACTTTGGAGATAACTTGTTCGTGCTTAAAGGATGTTGACGAAGACTTGCAAAATCTAGTTTTCAAAGGTCAAGGGGTGGATGGATGAAGACCTAGTTAACTATCACTTAAAGGAGTTACATTGTAGTGCTCAGTGTCTCATTGAAGATGAGGATTTTGTCAAGAGATTGCGGTCTACTTATATGGTGTTAGTATAAGTTTGGAGTCACGTGGATAAACAAGACATAAGACACAAGTTTGGGTTATGCTACTTCTTCATAAAGTTCGTTATATTTGGTTTTCTTCACAAGTGATCAATACAAGGAGCTTACAGATTTGAAGAATCATTTGATGTTCATGCACCACTCAAGGGGAAGTTTCTACTGCTTACATTTCCTATTTGTTGATAACAAAAAGGGGAAGAGATGTTGGAGTGGCTTGGCATGGATTAAGGGGAAGACAAAGGAAGACAAGATTATTTCATTCATGGTGAGATTTAATTATCTCAACTTCTGCTACTTCGTCTAGGGAAGTTCGTACAAGAATCGTGTTTGTTTTGTCATCATCAAATGGGGGAAGATTGTTGGGTTTCTTGATTTGATGATACAAAACAATAAAGAAAGAAACATCAAGGGCTTAAAGTGACAAGAAGGAAATCTACAAAAAGATGGAGGGACTTGCTTGCAAAAGAAGATTTATTACTTAGTCCTTTATAGTATCTTGTAAACCCTAATCCTCTAGTATACAAAGAGGACATGGGTGTAGGTTTTAAAAAATAAGTCTTCCATAATGTAGTCGACTAAAAGTGTGTGTGTGTCCTAGGCGTGTAGTTCTTTGTAAACGCCTATGTTAGTGTTAGTTTAGTTAACCCTCAAGGTCAAAGAAGTCTTTTGATCCCTGTTACATTTAGGTAACATGTTATTAATATAATTGGAGGTGATGGTGAATGAAACCTTGTGTCAATAACATAGTTGTTTGTTTAATTCCGCTGTGCATGTTCTTTATCTATGTTATTGTTAAACCCTAAGGCTCAAAACGATCTCAAGGAGTCTAACGAACTCCACAATTGGTATCAGAGCTTGGGGAGCTCGTTACCTAGGGATTCACAAAGTTTCTTGGCGAAAAAGAAGGAAGAAAATAGAGTATCATAAAATTCGCAACTTTAAGACCTTTGTTTTAAAAAGCGATAACTTTTTCGTTAGCCGTTGGATCAGAACGAAATTTTTGGTGGACGCTCTCTATATATTCATCTAACTTTTCACTGGAGGGATTCTCGATCTGAGCTCTCAATCAAAAGTTATTCAGTGTCAAAATTGGCTGCTGAAGGGTTTTTCAGAAATTCGATTTTTAGGGTTTTTCATGCATATTCAACTTCTTGAATTTGTGTTACTTGTTCTGATTCTTGATAGAGGTTGTTTATACATTGTGTGGTGTTTATGATTCATGCTTTGAAGCAGATTTGATAGTGTTTTCTTGAAACCACTTCTAGTGTTTTCTTGAAACCACTGCTAGTGTTTCTCGTAACCACTGCTAGTGTTTTCTTGAAACCACTGCTAGTGTTTTCTTGAAACCACTGCTAGTGTTTTCTCATAACCACTGCTAGTATTTTCTCGAAACCACTGCTAGTGTTTTCTCGAAACCACTGCTAGTGTTTTCTCGAAACCACTGCTAGTGTTTTCTCGAAACCACTGTTAGGCTTCTCGAAACCACTGCTAGCATAATTGTTCCCATCGCTAGTATTACCCGATATCGTGGTTCTTCTTTGCTTGCTTTATTTTATATCGGAAGAAGAAGGATTTTGATTCTCTTATGGTTTTGGACTTGAGGGGAAGTCGAGTTTTATAAGAGTTTTGGTTTTGGAGACCTTGTGGAGATTGGTTCACACACACAAGGAGTTTGGAAGTTGTTCTTAAAAGATTTAAAAAAGCTCGTATTTAGTTTATTGGATTAGTTGATTACGAAGATGATTGATTATAACTTATTTGATATTGTAGTTGAGTTACACAGATTCGTGATTTTATCATATCTTAAAGTGGGTGTTACACTTTGGAGATAACTTGTTCGTGCTTAAAGGATGTTGACGAAGACTTGCAAAATCTAGTTTTCATAGGTCAAGAGGTGGATGGATGAAGACCTAGTTAACTATCACTTAAAGGAGTTACATTGTAGTGATCAGTGTCTCATTGAAGATGAGGATTTTTTCAAGAGATTGCGGTCTACTTATATGGTGTTAGTATAAGTTTGGAGTCACGTGGATAAACAAGACATAAGACACAAGTTTGGGTTATTCTACTTCTTCATAAAGTTCGTTATATTTGGTTTTCTTCACAAGTGATCAATACAAGGAACTTACAGATTTGAAGAATCATTTGATGTTCATGCACCACTCAAGGGGAAGTTTCTACTGCTTACATTTCCTATTTGTTGATAACAAAAAGGGGAAGAGATTTTGGAGTGGCTTGGCATGGATTAAGAGGAAGACAAAGGAAGACAAGATTATTTCATTCATGGTGAGATTTAATTATCTCAACTTCTGCTACTTCGTCTAAGGAAGTTTGTACAAGAATCGTGTTTGTTTTGTCATCATCAAATAGGGGAAGATTGTTGGGTTTCTTGATTTGATGATACAAAACAATAAAGAATGAAACATCAAGGGCTTAAAGTGACAAGAAGGAAATCTACAAAAAGATGGAGGGACTTGCTTGCAAAAAAATATTTATTATTTAGTCCTTCGTAGTATCTTGTAAACCCTAATCCTCTAGTATATAAAGAGGACATGGGTGTAGGTTTTAAAAAATAAGTCTTCCATAATGTAGTCGACTAAAGGTGTGTGTGTGTCCTAGGCGTGTAGTTCTTTGTAAACGCCTATGTTAGTGTTAGTTTAGTTAACCCCCAAGATCAAAGAAGTCTTTGATCCCTGTTACATTTGGGTAACATGTTATTAATATAATTGGAGGTGATGGTGAATGAAACCTTGTGTCAATAACATAGTTGTTTGTTTAATTCATTGTGCATGTTCTTTATCTATGTTATTGTTAAACCCTAAGGCTCAAAGCGATCTCAAGGAGTCTAACAAACTCCACAATTGGTATCGAGCTTGGGAGCTCGTTACCTAGGGATTCACAAAGTTTCTTGGCGAAAAAGAAGGAAGAAAATAGAGTATACGCAAAATTCGCAACTTTCTGCAGCACTGTTTTAAAAACGCGATAACGTTTTCGTTAGCCGTTGGATCAGGACGAAATTTTTGGTGGACGCTCTCTATATATTCATCTAACTTTTCACCGGAGGGATTCTCGATCTGAGCTCTCAATCAAAAGTTATTCAGTGTCGAAATTGGCTGCTGAAGGGTTTTTCAGAAATTCGATTTTTAGGGTTTTTCATGCATATTCAACTTCTTGAATTTGTGTTACTTGTTCTAATTCTTGATGGAGGTTGTTTATACATTGTGTGGTGTTTATGATTCATGGTTTGAAGCAGATTTGATAGTGTTTTCTTGAAACCACTTCTAGTGTTTTCTTGAAACCACTGCTAGTGTTTCTCGTAACCACTGCTAGTGTTTTCTTGAAACCACTGCTAGTGTTTTCTTGAAACCACTGCTAGTGTTTTCTCATAACCACTGCTAGTGTTTTCTCGAAACCACTGCTAGTGTTTTCTCGAGACCACTGCTAGTGTTTTCTCGAAACCACTGCTAGGCTTCTCGAAACCACTGCTAGCATAATTGTTCCCACTGCTAGTATTACCCGATATACGTGGTTCTTACTGCTTGCTTTATTTGATATCGGAAGAAGAAGGATTTTTGATTCTCTTATGGTTTTGGACTAGAGGGGAAGTCGAGTGTTATAAGAGTTTTGGTTTTTGGAGACACACACACAGAGGAGATTGGTTCACACACACAAGGAGTTTGGAAGTTGTTCTTAAAAGATTTAAAAAGCTCGTATTTGGTTTATTGGATTAGTTGATTACGAAGATGATTGATTATAACTTATTTGATATTGTAGTTGAGTTACACAGATTCGTGATTTTATCATATCTTAAAGTGGGTGTTACACTTTGGAGATAACTTGTTCGTGCTTAAAGGATGTTGGCGAAGACTTGCAAAATCTAGTTTTCATAGGTCAAGGGTGGATGGATGAAGACCTAGTTAACTATCACTTAAAGGAGTTACATTGTAGTGCTCGGTGTCTCATTGAAGATGAGGATTTTTCAAGAGATTGCGGTCTACTTATATGGTGTTAGTATAAGTTTGGAGTCGCGTGGATAAACAAGACATAAGACACAAGTTTGGGTTATTCTACTTCTTCATAAAGTTCGTTATATTTGGTTTTCTTCACAAGTGATCAATACAAGGAGCTTCTGATTTGAAGAATCATTTGATGTTCATGCACCACTCAAGGGAAGTTTCTCGCTTACATTTCCTATTTGTTGATAACAAAAAGGGGAAGAGATGTTGGAGTGGCTTGGCATGGATTAAGGGGAAGACAAAGGAAGACAATATTATTTCATTCATGGTGAGATTTAATTATCTCAACTTCTGCTACTTCGTCTAGGGAAGTTCGTACAAGAATCGTGTTTGTTTTGTCATCATCAAATAGGGGAAGATTGTTGGGTTTCTTTATTTGATGATACAGAACAATAAAGAATGAAACATCAAGGGCTTAAAGTGACAAGAAGGAAATCTACAAAAAGATGGAGGGACTTGCTTGCAAAAGAAGATTTAATATTTAGTCCTTCGTAGTATCTTGTAAACCCTAATCCTCTAGTATATAAAGAGGACATGGGTGTAGGTTTTAAAAATAAGTCTTCCATAATGTAGTCGACTAAAGGTGTGTGTGTGTCCTAGGCGTGTAGTTCTTTATAGCGCTTTGTGTTAGTGTTAGTTTAGTTAACCCTCAAGATCAAAGAAGTCTTTGATCCTGTTACATTGGGTAACATGTTATTAATATAATTGGAGGTGATGGTGAATGAAACCTAGTGTCAATAACATAGTTGTTTGTTTAATTCCGCTGTGCATATTCTTTATCCATGTTATTGTTAAACCCTAAGGCTCAAAACGATCTCAAGGAGTCTAACAAACTCCACAATTGGTATCAGAGCTTGGGGAGCTCGTTACCTAGGGATTCACAAAGTTTCTTGGCGAAAAAGAAGGAAGAAAATAGAGTATACGCAAAATTCGCAACTTTCTGCAGCACTGTTTTAAAAACGCGATAACGTTTTCGTTAGCTGTTGGATCAGGATGAAATTTTTGGTGGACGCTCTCTATATATTCATCTAACTTTTCACCGGAGGGATTCTCGATATGAGCTCTCAATCAAAAGTTATTCAGTGTCGAAATTGGCTGCTGAAGGGTTTTTCAGAAATTCGATTTTAAGGGTTTTTCATGCATATTCAAATTCTTGAATTTGTGTTACTTGTTCTAATTTTTTATGGAGGTTGTTTATACATTGTGTGTTGTTTATGATTCATGGTTTGAAGCAGATTTGATAGTGTTTTCTTGAAACCACTTCTAGTGTTTTCTTGAAACCACTGCTAGTGTTTCTCGTAACCACTGCTAGTGTTTTCTTGAAACCACTGCTACTGTTTTCTTGAAACCACTGCTAGTGTTTTCTCATAACCACTGCTAGTGTTTTCTCGAAACCACTGCTAGGCTTCTCGAAACCACTGCTAGCATAATTGTTCCCACTGCTAGTATTACCCGATATACGTGGTTCTTACTGCTTGCTTTATTTGATATCGGAAGAAGAAGGATTTTTGATTCTCTTATGGTTTTGGACTTGAGGGGAAGTCGAGTGTTATAAGAGTTTTGATTTTTGGAGCCACACACACACAGGAGATTGGTTCACACACAAAAGGAGTTTGGAAGTTGTTCTTAAAAGATTTAAAAAGCTCGTATTTGGTTTATTGGATTAGTTGATTACGAAGATGATTGATTATAACTTATTTGATATTGTGGTTGAGTTACAGTTAAGTGATTTTATCATATCTTAAAGTGGGTGTTACACTTTGGAGATAACTTGTTCGTGCTTAAAGGATGTTGACGAAGACTTGCAAAATCTAGTTTTCATAGGTCAAGGGGTGGATGGATGAAGACCTAGTTAACTATCACTTAAAGGAGTTACATTGTAGTGCTCAGTGTCTCATTGAAGATGAGGATTTTTTCAAGAGATTGCGGTTTACTTATATGGTGTTAGTATAAGTTTGGAGTCACGTGGATAAACAAGACATAAGACACAAGTTTGAGTTATTCTACTTCTTCATAAAGTTCGTTATATTTGGTTTTCTTCACAAGTGATCAATACAAGGAGCTTACAGATTTGAAGAATCATTTGATGTTCATGCACCACTCAAGGGGAAGTTTCTACTGCTTACATTTCCTATTTGTTGATAACAAAAAGGGGAAGAGATGTTGGAGTGGCTTGGCATGGATTAAAGGGAAGACAAAGGAAGACAAGATTATTTCATTCATGGTGAGATTTAATTATCTCAACTTCTGCTACTTCGTCTAGGGAAGTTCGTACAAGAATCGTGTTTGTTTTGTCATCATCAAATAGGGGAAGATTGTTGGGTTTCTTGATTTGATGATACAAAACAATAAAGAATGAAACATCAAGGGCTTAAAGTGACAAGAAGGAAATCTACAAAAAGATGGAGGGACTTGCTTGCAAAAGAAGATTTATTATTTAGTCCTTCGTAGTATCTTGTAAACCCTAATCCTCTAGTATATAAAGAGGACATGGGTGTAGGTTTTAAAAAATAAGTCTTCCATAATGTAGTCGACTAAAGGTGTGTGTGTGTGTGTCCTAGGCGTGTAGTTCTTTGTAAACGCCTACGTTAGTGTTAGTTTAGTTAACCCCCAAGATCAAAGAAGTCTTTGATCCCTGTTACATTTTGGTAACATGTTATTAATATAATTGGAGGTGATGGTGAATGAAACCTTGTGTCAATAACATAGTTGTTTGTTTAATTCCGCTGTGCATGTTCTTTATCTATGTTATTGTTAAACCCTAAGGCTCAAAACGATCTCAAGGAGTCTAACAAACTCCACAAGAGTCAAAACGCATCATAGCACAACTCGCATCCAAGAAGTGTGCTAACTTGCATATAAAAATTCCCAGATCTGACCATTTTTCTGGTGTACTTTTCCGACCATTTTTCCATTCATACTTATAAACCCAGAAATATTAAGCATAGAAATTGCTTCTTTTTTACCTGTTTTAACCTTGTTTGAATGAGCAGATATGACCAGATTCATGTAACCCAGAAAGACATCATAAGGACACCAAGTTAGACTCGTTTAGACCATGTTTGACCACAAGAATCATATGGTTTGACCACTTGATATTTCACGGCTATTGGAAACAAAAAAATGTCAAATACTGATGAAGAAAATCTGTTTGGACCAAAAAAGACACAAAGCAGATATTATCAAGAATAAACCATATGACAATTTTTTGTTTGTGTTGACCAATAAAGAGGATACCAAAAGTATGTTAAAAAGGCTGTTTACCTATAATAATCGGAAAAAATATTTCCGACCAAGAAAAAAAATACAAAAACAGTTTTCAAACATATATCAAAAGCCACAATAAATCAACTCAACACAATAACCTTGGCTCTGGTACCAATTGTAGGATCTTACATATTGTGTTGTTTAGATGATTCATGTGGTCTAGGATTGTGATTAAACAAGAATGCCATTGTTAGAGATGAAGAGAGTAGAGAGGGAATTCTAGAGAGATAAACTAAAAAGTGAAAGGCTAGATTAGAAGTTCCACCCCTTCCAAGTTTGGAAGGGGTATTTATAGTTACAAGAAAACGACCTCCTGATGGCCTGTGGATCAGGTATACAGTGGGTAAAGACCCGTCCTTCCTCCACGGTGTTACACTAAACTATTCTACGCTACTAACTAACTAATTAACTACTGAATAACGTAAATAACGACACGTCTACGAGCTAACATATGCTAGACCATAATTGGGGTGACCGACACTTTAACATAGAATTTTCAATTACTAACATGGTGCATCTCGGTTATAAAATTTGGTGCATCATAGTTAAAACTAATTTTTATAACTGTGATGCACCAAAATAAAAAGGTGCATCACAGTTATAAAAATTTGGCGAGAAAATTTTGGCAAAAAAAAAATTTTTTTTTGGCCCAAAATTTTTAAATGAGGGGGTTAGGGTGTGAATTTACAAAACCTCCTTAAAGAATGAAGGAAAATACAATTAGGTCCCTGTAGTTTGATGTGAAAAAAAGAGGGGAAGAGGGGATGATCCAATGGTTGAGATTACTTTTCTCACTTTTTTCTTGAGATCGACTTTTAAAGATCCAAACTATATATATATATATATATATATATATATATATATATATATATATATATATATATATATATATATATATATATATATATATATATATATATATATATATATATATATATATAACTCGACCAATGGTAAGGGTTAGCTCCATAATATTACTTGACGAAACCAATTGGTCGAAAATGAATAATGAATAACGGCAAATATCTTAAACACAAAAATTGGAATGAAAAAGAAAGAGTTCATGTAATATATGTAAAATTAACAATGAAAAGTGTGAGAACAAATAAAGTACATGGTCCTTATTCATATACGAAATTAAACTTCTTTGTACACAACGTTGGATGTGGAGTTTGTGTTTTCGTCGTCTTTGTCACAACAAAAAACCTTAAAACCTTTTATCCTATTGAATCTTGAAATAGCGACATAAAGTTTTCCATGTGAGAATACCGGCCTTTGTAGAAACAACCTACAATCTTGTATATTCTGGCCTCAATAGGAGAACAATGCCCGCGTTGGTACCGACTCACAAAGTATCCGCTACAACTATCACCAATAGAAAGTGTCATTAATCATATCATGGAAAATTGTATCATCTTTTTCCATATAATGAAACCAATTATGATTATACACCTATCCACCTATTAGGATCAATAAACTATATTGCAGTAAATGCTTCATCTGTTAACATATTAATAAGCTTCATCCATGCATATTTAACAAAAAGATAAGTATGGTATAGTTAAAATATACATTATATAGATAAAACATACCTTGTGATCTTGTTAAAGTTTCTCCATCCTTATGTTTTGTCGTGACCTTGGCCTTCTTTGTTAGCTTAAGGTTATGGCTTGTTTTTCCCAATCTAATCAACTTTTTCGCAAGGTTTGTTCGTGGTGGTTGTTGAAGACTGCCATAATGAAATGCACCTTACCTCGTAACTTAATTTTAGCCGTTGATAGACAGACCACTCATAACTTAGTTTTAGCCCATAACTGAACATGTAAAATATTTGGACACATAAAATATTTCTCAATAAATAAATCAAAAATTGTTTATACTTAATTTAGGATTAACAATAACGTGATAAAGTTTAGTCTCTCAACTGGTTGATGTCCGTCTCTGGGCTCAAAGACTCGATATCATCTTTGCCTTTATTTCGTATGATCCTTGAAATACCATCATGGAAGAAATATCAATTAAATTATTCATGAAGTAAAGAATAGTATATGAATAATACATGCAAGTATTTTCTTGTGCAGGCTCTTTAAGATAATATACAATAACAAAGGGAAAATGAAGACATTTAAATTGCAAGTGTTATCATTCAAAGTTCCAAATTAGAAGGATTCATAAACATCATAAGAATATAACGTATTCAATTTTCATTGAAGGAATAAGCAATAATGTCAATTTAAGGCCATACTAAAGATTTACATGATCACCAAAGTTTCCAGATTTTGCGCTAGCAAATACAAAGTTCTGGTTCAATATTATAATTATCATGCAAATTTCATTACCCCACTGAAGTTGATTATGTAAAATCTGGTTGTAAAGAAAGAAGAAGATTGATAAAATATAACATTTGTATATTAAACACGGAGACCAATTAGCCATTGAAAATGGAATAGAGTTTTGTAGAGATGCAAATGTAAAACAACACACTCGAAAGCCAGGATATGATAGTAATTTTTAAAGAAGCAGAAGTAGGTCGGTATAATGTTACATCATAATAATAAACTATGGCGTATAATTTATACATAATAAAAGGGTGGAATTTTCAAGCATTAACTAATACATGTGTCAACTTAGGTTGGCATGTTATATCTCTATCAGGGTAAACGGGTAAAATCTGAGATAGATTAGCCTAAAAGCCAGCGGGTTTAAGGCTGTTAAAAATGTGGTAACACTATTAGTGAAATTATAATAACTTCCTAGCATCATAAAAGGAAAAACTACGCTTCTGGGAAAGCAAGTGTTGGGTCAACTAAAACCAACTAAAACAGAGCAGCCACCTATCACCTAACCATGAATTCATGCCCATTTAGCCGACCATACATGAAACTAATAGGAATCTCATCTTTATCATGGGTTTAATATGCAGACGTCATTGGAATGACAACATATACCTGAATTTGTCTTGGCAGAAATTTAATGTACTCAACAGCCTCTTCTAGCATGTCTACCATATTGGTTTGCTGCATGATGACCATTGAAAAATGTAAATATACAGACCTCAGATCTTAGTATCTTACATATTAATAATTAAACAATATGGTTAAGGATTGAATATGAAGTCCCAATATTTACACTTCCAGCATAGTGGTTTGTAATTAGAGATGTCATCTCTTCTTGCACTGGTGCTTCTTCATCTCTTCAAAATTACCACACTTTCTTCAATATTTCTTCCTTGCACATGTTGGTGGTCTTGATCATGCCTTTACATCACTAATTCCCATCTTTCCATCATGATCATCTGGTGCTCTTAATCACCTACAAAAAGTATTATCTTCATATCCTTATATTTCTGAGGGTAAATTATGTCACATATGAAACTTATCAACTTTTTGTTTAAGTCGATTTATGCATAAATACTATGTATCATTATCTTCCTAATTACATGACTTTTAGGGTCAAATGCAATCACTGGTCAAAATTCGTAATCATATCCAGATAATGTATTTTGTGGAAAAATATACTTCATCTCAGTATACTTCAAATTTAAAACCATGAATTGGTAAAATGAAGTTGAAAATCTAAACAGATTTTAAGTTTTAAATCTGAATCATTGAATCAAAAGAAAAAGAAGTCTAGATGATGGTTTGTGTTTATTTTACCCGAGTATCATTGTCAATCAACTTTGAGTTCCATCCACTTACAATCATTATAAGTACTAATCATATAAACTCTGATTTGATCAGTTAACGCCAAACACTAAGGAGTTTGGATTTTTAATATAGCAAATTAATCAAGGAAAAAATGTTGTAGTTTGCAACATGTTGAACATAAACTACCAAGTAGAATTTTGTTTTTTTAAACATATTCAAGCATGCTCATTTGGTTTACTTTTTGCACTTATAAATTATCAATAAAAAATTTACACATCCATATTAACTGTCTTGTATTTGCAAACTTACCATCCAATTACATGATTACCAGGACAATAGTGAATAAGAAATAAATAATATTATAAAAGAAAGTTTTACCTTGATAATGATACAGTTCTTGTATGCACCAGGAGACCACGTGTTTGGGCTAAAAAGACATCGTAGGATTCCCTTCAGGACACTTGTAGATGGTGCATAGGACACGACAATCAACACAAGGACCATAAGAGGTACCCCGTAATCGGGTATAAGGCATCAAATCCAACATGTATGTACAAAAGCAAATGCATTGAAATTAGGCACAAACATCATAGGACACTGCTTTAATTAAGAACTCATGCCATATTTGGTAAAACCTGCAAATTAGTAACATTGTAGGTGAGACAACCTTCGAAAAAGAATTTAGACAAAGTGTTAAATGTATATCTATTATTTGGTGCACTTACCATCAAGTTAACCATTTGCCAAACTTGTAGTGATCCTTTTTTGCTTCAATATGATACTTCCTATATGGTAGTGAGTGTCAAATCTGCAATCTCCAATACTGTTGCAACCTTTTTTTATTAAATGTTTGTTAGCTGACAAAAGATTTAAATATTCGTTTGATGTCTAACCTTTTATTGACTGAACTCGGTGCTGCCTCGAAGTTTTACTATCGATATCAATGAGTCGAAGCCTATAGTCTTCCTCACTAAAACCTATGGCATGTTCAAAAGTCCACATCTTAAATACAAAACTTCAACCTACCAAGTACATATAATTTCTAAAAATAAATTGGATAATTTGCTGCGGATGAAATTATTCAACAATTCAAGACAATCCTGTGTACATCATTAGTTTTCCACATTATACATGCAAGTATACAATTAATTAGTTTAAATATTAAGCCACACATTCCAAATATAGAAAAACTATAGCTTGCATTCTTGGCACATTGATAAAGAATCAATAGGTAGGAGTCAAGCAATCACCTGGACAACAACACCACCGTCTGTTTGCCATTTTCGTGAATAACTGAATATCATTGGCGTTGTTTAAGGATGGGCAAGCCACCTGCATAAAACATACATACAAAACACATTCAGACATAATCACAAACACTTGGTGTGCAACCTTAAAACATAGATACAAAACACAGTAAGACATTATCACAACACTTCCCTGAAACATATATTAATGTAAAAATCATTTATATGAAATATCATATATGTACATGACTGTTACACAATCGATAAAATTAGTTTCATGAAATAAGACAATTAATTTATTCATGGTAACATTATAAGAAGATTAAAAACAATGATTACCTTCTGTGATGATCAATTGCAGAGATGATGGATTGACCAAAAACTGATCCCATCAAAATCACATACATTGATTAACAACGATTTTGATTTTGTTGTTGTTGATGGAACCCTAACCCTAATATTATGTGTTTGCAATTATTAGGATTTGGGGTTTAGTTTTATGATCATGGGATCTTAAATTTGGAAATGCCGAGTGAGAAGGGAGTTAGTTTTGGATTTGAATGAAAAGATCTTTAAATATAGTGTTTTAGAATGTGTGCGGCAATATATTAATTTGGTTTTTGGTAGTAGATCACAACCAATGGCTTGTTCCACTGGTTGAGGCGCTTGTCTCTCTACTTCAAGACCCGAGTTCAAATCTTGCATGCTACAATACTTTTTATTATGTAATCGGATGTAGTGCCATGGTGGCATTTCCACCTCATCATAGGATGCGCCATGTCAACATTTAAATGGCTAGTCAGCATTAATGACGTGGCATGTGTAGTCTCATATATATGTATATATATATATATATATATATATATATATATATATATATATATATATATATATATATATATATATATATATATATATATATATATATATATATATATATATATATATATATATATATATATATATATATATATATATATATATATATATATATATAGTAGGGATCGATGAGAAGTAAATTAAAATAAGAAGTGGTGAGAAGTGACCAAAACCACGCATTTGAGATGCAACGACTTGCATTAGATGCATTTCTATTCATATAGATGCAACATCTTGAGTTTCGAAAGTTAATTTGATGTATAGATTGTGCAGATTGATTTTCATGATTTCGGCACGTGAAGAGAAACAAAAAAACAAGAGAAATTATGAAATGCATCTAATATACGTATATGCATCTGATTAAAAGCTAGAAATACACTATGGTGCGTTATAATGCATATAAGATTATAGGGATGTGATACGCTTACACAGCGCGTTCAGGGTCAAAGGAACTTCCTTTTCGTCGAGCAAGTTTTTCAACACCCTAGGCAGTGAGCCTAATCGTTGTAGTGTAGTATTAGGGTAAGCCACGGGAATTGATATCGTTCTCTAGGGGAATAGGAATGCTAGTGAGAAGGTACTACGCTAAGGTTGGGGTTGAGGAAGATTATTTTTTTTATCTTTTTATGTTTTTATCTCGGGGTTTGAATTTGGAGGGGGGGGGGTTGGTATTTCTACCGATTACTTCTACTATCTAATTATCTAATTAACTAAGGTGAGGGTAGTCTATGTCTATTGTTGTGTGCTCGTATGATGATTAAAAATGTATTTGCTTAGGCTTTATTACTCCCTAGTTATCTCCTATTGATGGTTGAATTGTCACGTCCTTATTCTTAATCGCGTTGTGTCTCTAAGGTCGTAGGGTATGTGTTTATCCCTAACTCTTTCAAGTTACCAAAGGTTAATGACTACAAAATCTCTAGGATTTATAAACTTTAACTCTAAGGTATTCTTTGGATGTATAGCCTACAATTACTCTAGGTGATTATAAAATAAGGTTCAACAAAGATTAATCAAGCATTAACAACACAACGAATGACCTATCGCAATACTAGGTCAATCACAATTAAGATAAGAGACAACCAATCAATATTCAATAACTAAGTTTCATATTACTTAAGCAAACACACAAGTAAATTAGCCGGACATAGGGAACATGCAAGCATACACACAATCAATTGAAGACATAATTAAATTAATGAAGTAAAATACTTATATTGATGTAAGATAGGGTATGGAACCCTAAAATACTGTACAAGACAGCCTTGGTTTGGTTTAGGTTTTACTCTACAAAACTACACTGAAAAACTAAAAATTCGGTTTCTATATATAAGGTTACAAGCGAGACGGCGTCACCCTTTAGTTTGTGACGCCGTCAGATCGCCGTCATTAGGGTTTCGTCTTGGCCACGTTAGCATTGCGAAGGCGTCACCTTATGCCTGTGACGCGTCTCCTTCGATCTCGGCGTCGTCTGGATCAAATCTAGGCCGTCCCGAGTGCGACGCCTACTCTTTTAACACCGATGCCGTCACTTGTAAATAAGCAATTTGGCTCTTGAGTCGTGACAAAATTTGTTCCGACAGCGTCACAAGTATAACCTGACGCCGTCCTCTTCTGTTTCAGCAGCTTGATTGTCTCGATTCTTGACTTTGGCCATTTTCTTCGTATATTTGCGCCTTTTAGTCCGAATAAGCGTCATTCCAGCAATTTGCCTTCAAGAGACCTAAAAAGTGAAATGGAACGATATTAATTAATAACGGATACAAAAGTGATCAAATAAGGGCTTAAATGACCCCTCAAAAAGGTACATTTAAAACCTTATCAAATATCCCTACACTTGGTATTTGCTTGTCCTCAACCAAATGTGCTTTTAGCCAATTAATTTATAAGTTAGAGGTCATGAAGATTAGTTTAGAATGATTCACAACACATATAAGCCCCACAAAAGTCATAACAAGCATGGAAATTACATACTAGCACCTCACATGGGGTGTTTGGATACTCACATCTCTCGGGTGTATATAAAATATAACAAGTTGGAAATGGAAGATAAACACTCATTAACCGGTCCTAGTACATAGATTACCATATGCTTGAGACTAGATCAAACCTCCATCGCTTTGGCGTAAGCACCTAGGAAAGACTATCCAAGAGGTCTTTTAAAGGGTTGTAATGTTAGGCTTACGGTAGGAAACAAAGGGTTTGGTGGGATAGGCGATTTAGTGGTGGCAAGTCAAAAATCTTTATGTTACAAGTATCGAAGAATGGCGTTGCTAAGCCAAGACTCGACACTCTAAACTCTAGATAACCAAATAAACAAACATAAATTGAAAGATAGATGTAGGATGGTAGCCCGTATGTTTTTCATTTTTTACACTCTATTTTTTTTTTTCTCTTTTTTCTATTTTTTCGATTTTTTTTCACACACTTTTACTCTACCATCCTCTCGATAACATCAAAATGATAGGGATTTATAGGCACATCCCTACACTTGAGTTTTTATTACTCTAACACTAATTTGACCCGAATTGAAAAGATCAAAACACTTGGAGTACATTATTATGCAAATAAAGGGAATTTGAATTTAACATTCCTTTCCCGTCATTTCATAAAGCTTAACTTTTCCCATGAGTCCCAATCGTCCCAAAATTGTGTACAAAGGATATGACTCGACTTAGCAACTTATGCAAGCAACTAGATAATTGAACTAAGGGTTTAGTGTGATAACAATAATGCACTAAAAGTGAGTGCATACAAGGTAGGCTAAGGCGATTTGGGTGTACATTTGGGGGTGGATTGTAAACAATGCTCTTCATTGATATTCCGGAAAACCGAAACATCACGAGAACCGCGAAAAGGATAGGCTCTGAGGGGTTAACTAGGTGTATCGTGTACCAAAGATGAGTACAACGCAAAGGTGTGGGGGAATTACTCAACCGATGTAGAAGAAGCAATTATATTACAGGTATCAAACAAGGGTTAACCTAATGCCTCTTATCATTTAGTTATTCCTAACTACACAAGTGTAGTCTTACTAGCGATCTCGGGATGCATCACAAAACAAGTTATAGAATCTATTATACTACCGGTTCACAATCTAAGCATCAAAGATGAATGCTTTAATTCCTACAAATCTAAGGGCGATCCTCACATTTTGGGTGGAATTTAAGTGGTAAAGGGTTTTTGTGCTAGTCATATAACTTCCTATCCATGAGACGCTTTATTAAGACTAATGGCCCACTCCTATATGTTATGAAAAAAATTTAAATTTGATGCCAAAATTACCCTAACCGATATTTCTCATGGTTTATTACACAAATGAAATTGGACAAAGCAAATAGTCAAGGATAAGCATAGTTTCAAAGTTCCGTTTATTTTCCTCCCTACACTTAAACCGAACATTGTCCCCAATGTTCCTCGAAATATCAAAGTTATGATAATGGAAGGTAATTAAAAGCGAAGGAAACTAGTACTCCCGATTAGCTCGGTAGGATCCGTGTGAAGTAGTGGTTACATCTTTCTTCAAGAAGAATGTTTGCGTGAAGAGCTCCTTCCGATCTTATGTATCTTCTTCTTGATAAATTAAACCTGCACACTTGAAGAAAACAAACAACCCAACGCATCAAACCGAACAAAGAAAAATCACAACAAGATGTAATTCCAGAATTAAATAAGATATAATGCTTGTGGAATGGATGTTTACAGATTTTCTGAAAAATTAAGACCTAGAAAATTCAAAAAATTTATAAGTAGCATAGAAAACGAGAGAAAGTCAGATAAGTTGTTTCTCCTCCCGACGCCGTCGGTTTGCGATCCTAACGCCGTCGGTTATCATAATGAACCTGCGCAATTTTCGGAAAATTTATATATTTAGAATCTGGAAAAATTCATGCAAAACATCCATTATGACTCGATACAAGCATTTGACTCACACATATATATCTTTTCAATAATCGTAATTCTCATGTTCACGTTCTTTTAAAAACGTGTGTAATCTTCCCTACACTTATCCCTTTTGTAAAATACCTTTATATATAATTAAGACAAGGTTAAAGACAAAATAAAGCATTTTCACAAATTCAAACATGAGAACATACAATAATGAAAAGATATATGACACACAAATAAAAGTAAAAAACAAATACACATGGGTTGCCTCCCAAGAAGCGCTTGTTTTTGTTTGAGTCACGAGCTTGACTCTACCCTTATTTAACGGATAAAGGGGAAGTTTTTCCTACACTTAAGCTTAAGTGCGGGTGATAGTAGCGATACACACCCTTAGGGTGGAAATTTTCTACGTGAGGAGAGGGTGATGGGTGATTTATATGCTCAAAGGAGTGTGCTCCATTCATTATAACCTTACCTAATTCTATTGGTGTAGCGGGTGAATCAAATATCTCTCTTAAAAATGGATCATCTTCTATCAACTTCAAAAGATTCTTAGTTAAGGATCCATCTTGACCTAATAAACCCGGTTTAAACCCATAATGTTTCTTGTTATCAACCATGAATGGGTGATATAAGTGTGTAAGGTCATGGGTTACTCCTATATTAGCTTCCACTCTACATGGCCTAGAGTCTACCACCTTTATCAAGCAACTACCGGATTATTTATTTTGATGGGTGGATTGGGGCCTAATTCAATTCAAGATTCACATCTAAAGGCGGAAAATTGGGTAAGGTTTTTGGTTGAGGCTCCGGTTCATCAAAATTAGGAACTTCCCTAGGACTAAGAAAGAGGTTATGACAACAAGCATCTAAACCTACATTCTCTAATGGCGTTTGGTCCAAAGGTCCTATATCAATCGGGGTTCCTATAGTCTATTCTACTTCTTCTGGGTAAGTTATAGGCGATGTGTGTTCCTCAAGTGATGGTAGGGCTTGTGGGCTTGTAGTTTCCACCTCATTCTCCATTATATCTAGATCTCCTAAAGGTTCATCATGTGTTTTAGTATGATCTAACCCAAATACACTCCTAAGTATCTCAAATCCTTCTTTAGCCATTTCAAATTCTTGGTCCGATTCATAAGAATTATTCTCAAAAATTTAATCACTATGTTCTATTTGCCTATAGGATTCCTCACGCGTGTCATATGTTTTGAAATCTATCCCACGCATGCAACTAGGTAGTTCAACTATAACCATCTTACAATCTTGTTCGGGTTTAGGTTCCATGTTCTTAAAAAATAGGTCTTTTTGATCATGATGCCTAAGGTTAGATAAATCCTCCTTATCTATTTCCTCAAGTTGTGAAAACTGATGGTTTATGCTTAGGAGGCTTTTCTCAAATTTTTTCTAGAGGGTCTCACTAAAAGGAGTTGATTCTAACAATGATCGTTGAATAGAAGCCACACAAGCACAAAATTTATCAAATCATTCTAACCTTACAACGGTCTCCTTTTGGATATCTCTAAGATCACTCACAAATTCATTAGAACAATAAAAAGCAATCCAATCTGCAAAATTCAATTGTTCCTCATTTGTTAATGATTCAAATGCAACTTCACTTGCCATAGCGACAAATGAAAAGGGTTTCTGAACACAAACACAAAGAAGGGGATAGACTACAAGGAAGCTAAAATGAGAAAAAGCTTACTTGATAGGAATCAAGCAAGGAACCTAAATGAGGTGGAAA
The DNA here is from genome assembly GCA_022545495.1 of Chrysanthemum lavandulifolium. Lineage (NCBI taxonomy): Eukaryota > Viridiplantae > Streptophyta > Magnoliopsida > Asterales > Asteraceae > Chrysanthemum > Chrysanthemum lavandulifolium. Next base: position 160,349,011 of record CM040244.1, on the reverse strand, counting down.
TCTAACTAGATATTATATTGCCCGTGGCGCCTAAAAACTTGATACGCTTACACAGCGCATTCGGGGTCAAAGGAACTTCCTTTTAAATCGATCAAGTTTTTCAACACCTAAGCGATGAACCTAATCGTTGTAGTGTAGTATTAGGGTAAGCCACGGGAATTGATATCGTTCTCTAGGGGAATAGAAATGCTAGTGAGAAGTTACTACGCTAAGGTTGGGGTTGAGAAAGATTATTTTTTTTTTATCTTTTTATGTTTTTTAGGAAATGGAAAGGTACAAATCTCGGGGTTTGAATTTGGGGGGTTGGTATTTCTACCGATTACTTCTACTATCTAATTATCTAATTAACTAAGGTGAGGGTAGTCTATGTCTATTGTTGTGTGCTCGTATGATGATTAAAAATGTATTTGCTTAGGCTTTATTACTCCCTAGTTATCTCTTATTGATGGTTGAATTGTCACGTCCTTATTCTTAATCGCGTTGTGTCTCTAAGGTCGTAGGGTATGCGTTTATCCGTAACTCTTTGAAGCTACCAAAGCTTAATGACTACAAACTCTCTAGGATTTTTAAACTTTAACTCTAAGGTATTCTTTGGATGTATAGCCTACAATTACTCTAGGTGATTATAAACTAAGGTTCAACAAATATTAATCAAGCATTAACAACACAACGAATGACCTATCGCAATACTAGGTCAATCACAATTAAGATAAGAGACAACCAATAATATTCAATAACTAAGTTTCATATTACTTAAGCAAACACACAAGTAAATTAGCCGGACATGGGGAACATGCAAGCATACACACAATCAATTGAAGACATAATTAAATTAATGAAGTAAAACACTTATCTTGATGTAAGATAGGTATGGAACCCTAAAATCTTACAAGAGAGCCTTGGTTCGGTTTAGGTTTTACTCCACAAAACTACACACCGAAAACTAAAAATTCGGTTTCTATATATAAGGTTACAAGCGCAACGGTGTCACCCTTTAGTTTGTGACGCCGTCGGTCGCCGTCATTAGGGTTTCGTCTTGGCCACCCTAGCATTGCGACGGCGTCACCTTATGCACTGACGCCGTCTCCTTGGGCTCGGCGTCGTGCGGATCAAATCTAGGCCGTCAGTGCGGCGACGCCTACTCTTTTAACACCGATCTTTGTCACTTGTAAATAAGCAATTTGGCTAGTGAGTCGTCACAAAATTTGTTCCGACGGCGTCACAAGTGTAACTGACGCCGTCCCTTCGATTCGATGGCTTGAGTGTCTCGATTCTTGACTTTGGCCATTTTCTTCGTATATTCGCGCCTTTTCGTCCGAATAAGTGTCATTCCAGCAATTTGCCTTCAAGAGACCTAAAAAGTGAAATGGAACGATATTAAGTAATAACGGATACAAAAGTGATCAAATAAGGGCTTAATTGACCCCCCCCAAAAAGGTACATTTTAAAACCTTGTCAGGATGTATCTAATTTAGGTCGGTGTATCTCGGATTTGCGGTTATAGTTCTTTTTATTCCTTCTTATTTTAAGTAATCTTCTTAGATCCTAACTCTCTCTCTCTCTCTCTCTATATATATATATATATATATATATATATATATATATATATATATATATATATATATAAAGGTGTCCAGTATAGGAGGCTTTGGAAACTACACAACACCTATTTGTTGAATCCTTTTTGGTTGCTTCTCTTTGGAGCATGGTCTCGACAAAATGGGTTTCTCGAATTGCTCCTCTAACTTGGAAAATCTTGTCGCATGGAATGATACATGCAACGTTACTACCACTACGAGGATTTGTTTTGATACATTTGTTCAAACTACCACTTGAATGTTTTGGAGATCTAGAAAAAGTGTTTACTTGACTTGAAACTATAAGATCCTGTATTTTCACCATGGAAATTAAAGTTCTGCTTTTCTTACTAATGGATTGTTCACACATATAAAAACCTATCCTAGTGTGGTGTGTTGTTAGACTGGATCATTGAGCCAAAAACTACTTGTATTGACTTGTGATTTCCTCCTTTTACCACTATCTTCTAGTTGGTATGTTTAACAAAATTTCTTATTGTCGTTCAAAAACAAAATATTGCATGTTCCACTTTGTCCGATAACAAACTATCGAACTAAGTAGTTATTATAACATTTTAGGCCTTATATAATTACATAAAATAGGTCAAAACCAAAGGCTTTCTGATCCAACAATATTTCATACTATATGAGAATGTTTGTTCAACTAAATAGTTATGGATACAAACCAAGTTTAGTATATGTGAGAAAATTTTGAGATAAATTTATTGTATAAATATTTTGAGATAGTTAACTGTCTTTAAAAAAATCAAAAAGTAAAATAGAAAGAAGAGTTCATCTAAGCACTTTTCCAATCTAATATTTTGACTCCCTTAGTTTCCTTTCATCCGAGAGTTGCTTCGCAAACCTAAATATAAAAGAAAAGTAAAGGAACATGTGTTGATGATTTGTGTTACGCTAAACCAAATTTATTGAATAGAAAGTAAGAATTGTAAATTGTAACGCATTGTACCTCTTTAATGCTTCACGGTTTGTACCACCATTATTGATCTCTTCAGCCATCCCTGTATCGAAATTCACCCGGGTAACCGGTTTATCAAGTAAACTTTCGCCAACACTAACCAGGTTGTTCAAATTTTTAGTTGTTGCTCTGTCAACCGAGGCCAAGGCCCCACTTAATGTTTCGTCCTGATTTGTCATACAGTCATAAAACGTGATTGTCAACACATTACAACCTTTGATACACAAAATATACTATTCATGTTGAACTTGATCATCTAATATGCATGTTGGGATATGCCAATATACGATACATTAATCTATGTTTGATATTACAAGCCATATATAAGTGAACCATTATTTACAGGTTAGAATAAACTAAACCATTCTTACTATTCGCAGAGCCACCTGGTTTGGTTGTGTGGTCAGAACTGTTGCTCTGAGGTTTTGATGGGTTATGTTTCATGATGTGTTAGGGTGGTGGACGGTTATCAATCCGTACATTATAGGTTTTCTATGCTCTTAGTGACATTGCGTTTTGTGGGTTTGGGTCTGGTTCTATTGGTTGGCTATATTCAATTTAAGGCCCATATGTGTTTCGTGACGTAGTAGTAGGTTGTAGGGTTGTTTCATCATTATTGTAAATTTTGAGAATCAATCGGACAATATGATTATATGAGCGTTTGATGCAATTTTAGCATTTTGCTAGTTTATCTAAATTTAGTATATTGTTTTTTATCAAAAGACTACCAATGTATGTTCGAGATTCATGAACTATACCTGAATGCGGAGATAATTATCAACAGAATTGAGGGCTTCAAAGACGACGTTGTTGTGAAAAACAACCAAATCAGTGCTCGCTTGAGAGTAAGATCCTATCAATGGCGAAGAATTATTATTTACTAACCATCCAAGCACTCCCCATTTTGCTGCCATTTTTGCGTCGTATCGTGGTTGTTGCTTTTGTGCACCTGTCCCTAATGATATCACTAAACACCGCTTGTAACCCAGAGGTGGAATTTCTAAGTAGTCTGGATTTTCCTTGGTAACTTGCCTTGTCACTTCCCCTAATGCAACCAAACACTACCAATTGAGACACACAAGTTAATTTGCATTTTCATGCATATGTTAGTAGTTGTAGAATCTTGACAATTATGATAGAGAATTATATATATGATGCAATAATAGTGGCACTTAGGGGTGTCAATAAACCTGATCCGACTCGAGCTCGACCAGGACCCGAACCCGTTTAAGGATAATCGGGTTGTGTTACTCAGGTTCAAAATCTAACTCGGGTCAACCTGATTAACCTGAATACGAAATAGGGTCGGGTATCAGGTTTAAATACTTTTCTAATTTGGGTTCGGGTCAACCCGACTGACCCGAGTTAGATTTTTTTTTGTTTTGTGTATTTTTTGGATTTTTCCTGATCTTCTTTTTCACGCTAATTTTTTTTGCTTCGAAGTATGTAAAATATGAATTCTTGCTAGAATGCTTGGACTTTCGCATTATCAGAAATTAAAATTTAAGGTGAAATGTGAAATTGTTTTGGTTGTTCTCACAAAGATGTGGTACTGAGAATATGTTACGATTTTGCAACCAAGTAAGAAAGCATACAAATAATTCAATGCGCTCTTTTTTCATTCTCAGATGGAGACATGGCATGAAAATATGCATTTAATAGTGGCACCTGAATCTGCTATTCGTAGACAACATATATTCATAATTATGTGATTTTGTAAATAGCACGAACCCCAACCCCGACTTGAACAGACCCTATTTGACCCGATCCGATTTGACCCGAACCCGACTAACCTGAGTTCAAATAAGGTCGGGTTAGGGTATGTTATTTTTAGCCTCGACCCAACTTGGACCCGAACCCGACCAACCTGACCCGATTAACACCCCTAGTTGCACTCTAGGCATAATTATCTCTCGCTACTTCATTGAAAAAAAGTCCGCAACTTGCAACTGATTAATGCGATATGAGGTACACTTCAAAATGTACACGATACCTACTATGTGTGTTTGGTACAAATAAATGAGACCAAAGAAAAGGAATTTAGCTCATTTATCTTGTTTGGTACATAAAAAAATAAAAAAGCGAAGAAATGTGAATTCTCGAGATATGGCTTCTTTTTAATTTGATTTCCGCCCTGGCTCATTTATCTTGTTGGGATCTTACATCCACGACAATGGATCATACAACGATAGCCAAACAACAAAGAAAACGTAAAACAATACACACACTTGTTGCGTGGAAAACCTCTTCAGAGTAAAAACCACGGGACCCGTAGGCAACTTAACATCCACTATATGAAAGACATTACAAAATTGGAGACGCTAAACTCTCGACACTTTTGTATATCCTCCCACCACTCTCAATGGTTGATTACAATAACGGAATTCGCCTCGTCATTACTGAATCACCGAGACCATCGCATGCGACGGAGGGAGTCTCATAAGGCATCTCCTTTTTCTTACCTCCTTACTAATAAAACATAGCTAACGAATCCAATAAATAAGAAAACAATAGCTTGTTCTCAAAGAAACTCTTATTATTATAGGCAACACATATCTTTTCCTAATTTAGATAATCACCAAATTAATTAAGAATATGAATCGATACCATCAAATCATCCCTTGATTCAAAATCCCTAAAACCTCCGCAATGATGTGGATCCCTTCTTCAATGATAACGAGTGTGATTTATCATCTTGTACCGCCGCTTTATCTCTACTGGGAAACGCCGCCTAACCATCTCATAGTTAGGAAGACTTTTGACACAAGGAACCCTTACGATCAACATAATCCATCGAGTCTCATCATCTTTGAACCGCAACTCATCCACATCACCCCTTTAATCAGATCAATCACCACGATAGTTCTCTGCAGCCAATTCGAAAAAATCATATCTCCCAATTGAACAGTCCGATCACTACCAAAGTTAGTCACATCATAGATCCACATGTCTTGAACCTCTATCCAAATTACACAAAAATCCAATGGTTAAAGCTGAAATCTGAAGAATTTTCTGTAACAAACTTCGACAACCCATAGCTCTCTATCAAAACCTCAAACTGACAATTCCAACGGTCAGATCGTACATCATCCACTTATAAACCTACAGTCAAAATTTTAATAAGATTTGACGGTTAACAAACCCACACTGTCAATTCTCCATCGCCGCGCAAAATATGACGAATCAAACATAAAGTCTTTGTTCTTTATTATAATGGCCTCCTCAAAGTTGTATGATTCCTTCTTCTCGAACCTCGGTTCTTGATACGACTCGTTGGGATCTTACATCCACGATAATGGATCATACAACGATAGCCAAACAATAAAACACACTTGTTGCATGGAAAACCTCTTCAACAAGAGTAAAAACCATGGGACCGTAGGCCACTTAACATCTACTATATGAAATACATTACAAAATTGGAGACGCTCAAATCTCAACACTTTTGTATATCCTCACACCACTCTCAATGGTTTATTAGTAACGTTGCAAAAATCGCGAATCGGTAGTGAGGCGGTCGACCCCCCTGTAGCTTGTAATCGGTTTAGGCGGGATTAATCGGTGATTAATCGGATTGGCATTTTTGGTAAGTTTTGGGTATTTCCGGCGAGTTTATGGTATTCCCAGAATGATTTTTCTTAAAAACATCTTGTAATAGCTATAAACAACGACTATAATTGATTACATTTGGTCAGAGTTACAAAAATAGCGAATCGGTGATAAATCATATTGGCATTTTTGGCAAGCTTTGGGTATTTACAGGGAGTTTTGGTATTCCCGGCAAGATTTTCTTTGAAAAACATCTTGTAATAGATGTAAATAGTGACTATAAGTGATTAAAACTAATTTACGGCAAATTTAGAGTATTTCCAGCAAGATTTACAAGTTTTCGGCAAGTTTGACCATCGTTAACCACCGTTGACCACGGTTGACCGATTTTTTTGAATGATTTACAAAAATCGGCAAGGTCGGTGGCCCAGTAGCACCTAATCGGTGATTAATCGGCCTTGTAGACCTTTTTTTGCAACACTATTTATTACAATAACGGAATTCGCCACCGTCGTTATTGAATCACCGAAACCACCGCATGGGACGAAGGGAGACTCTCATAAGGCCTCTCCTTTTCCTCACCTCCTCACCAATAAAACCTAGCTAATGAGTCCTATAAATAAGAAAACAATAGCTTGTTCTCCAAGAAACTCCTATTATTATAGGCAACACATGTCTTTTCCTAATTTAGATAATCACCAAATTACTTAAGAATATGAATCAATACCATCATACGATACCTAATTCGTGTGTTTGGTACAGATAAATGAGACTAAAGAAAAGGAATTTAACTCATTTATCTTGTTTGGTTTATCAAAAAAATAAAAAAGCGGAGAAACATGAATTCTTGAGATATGGCTTCTTTTTAATTTGATTTCCACCCTGGCTGGTAGAGAAACCGGAGAATTGAATTTAGATCTATTAAAAGAAAGAGAGTACAAGTAAAATAAAGCATGCTCTTCTCACATTCACTTATCCAAACTCTAGCACAACTCCTCTTCCACTTTATTTTTCTTGGCCACATTTGTTGCTTGGATTGTTCTACTTCATCAACAATATTTAGTCAATTTTCTTGATTTTTGCAGATTTATATTGTTACGAGATTATCCTTGTTAGATTTGGAATTTATGGGTTTTAATTTATGAAATATGTGATTTTTAAAGTCATTTATAAGATATCTGTATAGTTTTTTGTTTTTATTATTATTATTATTATTATTATTATTATTATTATTATTATTATTATTATTATTATTATTATTATTATTATTATTATTATTATTATTATTATTATTAATTACATCACTTTCATTAGAAACAAAAACCATAGGATTATAAGAAATTAGTGGAGAGCCTCGAAACAATCTGGGCTCCCACACCTTGTTGTTGTTGTTGTTGTTGTTGTTGTTGTTGTTGTTGTTGTTGTTGTTGTTGTTGTTGTTGTTGTTGTTGTTGTTGTTGTTGTTGTTGTTGTTGTTGTTGTTGTTGTTGTTGTTGTTGTTGCTGTTGCTGTTGCTGCTGTTGTTGTTGCTTTGTTGTTGCTGTTGTTGTTGTTGTCGTCCTCGTCGTCGTCATGCGCAGCAGGGATGCCAAGCCCGCCCATCTTGATTGGGAGAGTGGCTAACCGCCACTGCCAATCACCAAACCCTGGTCCTGAGGCAATAATTGTCTTTTCCAGCGAAGCATAAGATAATTTCGCAACCCGGCACAATTACGAAGAAGGAGGAGCTCACATTGGGGATCGTTAAGTTTAAGAATTGCCTCCATTAACGAAATAGTTTTAGAGACATTTTTCAAAGCCAGATCCTGACAAAAGATTTCATCCAAACTAATTGAACCACCAAGAAGTTTGACACCATTGGCCGGGCGCGAGATATTTATAGGAAAAACACCCTCCCCCTGCTTCTGGGATCCTCCATCGGCCAGAAGAGTTCGGTCTTATCAACATTCAAAAACAAACCCCGAGCCGGACCATCCGCTATAATAATGTCCAGTGCCTTAGCAACCATGAGGGTATCTCCAACCAGAGTACCATCATCGAGATACTAAGCCTGAAGTGTAAGCTCACAAGACTGATTAATAGTCTAGATTAATGGGTGCAAAGCGAGGGCAAACAATAAAGGGCATAGCGGATCCCCTTGTTGAACCCCTTGACAGGACCACAAGATAGAATCATCATAATAGAGTCTAGCCGGTCTGGAATAGAAAAACTCGACCAAAAGAGCAATAGAAAGACATCTCAACCTAGTCTCCTGAAGTAAGACGCTCCTGTTGAACAGATTGAAAGAAATTGTAAAATCCACCAACAACATAAAATACCTAACCTCGTGACCCATAGACTCGATGAGTCTATTCACAGAATGGAGAACAGCCTCACAACCACCAGAAAACCGCCCACAAATTGAAAATCCTGTAAAAAAGTATTCATAGAGTTGCCAATTGAAGAAGAAGCAGCCTTAGAAACAAGCCTGCGCCACACCGTGCCGACAACAATAGGGCGTATGCCTCCACCCGGCTTGACCAAAGGGGTCAAAGGGGCTCCGGTGATAGAACCCATCAGATCATCAGCAATAGCAGATGCAACCCCTCCCAAAATATTCATTAAATGTTGTGTTCTAAGCCCATCCCGACCACATGATGTCCCTTTTAGAAAGCTGCGAATCCTATTCAACACCAAATCCTTATGCACAATAAGAGCATCTTCACCTAGAGGAGAGGATGACAAAATAGGAGGCAGGGCATAGGGTGTTTGGCCTCTAGCTCAAGCAGGGTATCAGGTGCAGATGGGGCGACACCAAAGGACGTAAGCACCTTAATAGCAGCGATAAAGTGCCCGTCCCCTAGTTTACGCTTGCATTGAACCAAGTTAGCTGCGTCCTGGTCTTTGGGGTTCTTCACCCTACCGAGGGATGGAGTGATTCTAGTTAAATGTTCCATAACCAACCTAATCCTGTCTACAGAATCCCTCCATCGGAGAATAGCCCGTGAGATTTCAAACTGACACTGTTCTCGCTCTCCGGATCGTCGTTGAGCTCTATTAATTGGTACGAAGGTGGTCAAAACACAACACGGTAGGATAAGGAGTTGCATCCATACCGAAAGATCTCCCGGGCACGCAAGGACCTTGTCTAATGCATGACGAAAAATCTTAGCAAACCCAAGCCGTAGCCTAGGGGGAATACATTTAACCGTTCGCAACTTCTTCAAGAAATTCCTACCAAGGAGGTTGATGTCAAAGCAATCTGACTCAACGGCATGTGAGGGTATTAGAGGGTCGACCCCTCCATCAACATCATCAACAGTAGTAGCCGATACAACAACAACGCCATTAACAAAATCCAACACAAGCTTGGGAGGCACAGGGATGCCATAGATAGCAACTTCATTAAAACTAGGCGCTAAAACCACTTCCCCGTCAGCATTCTTACAATTTTTACTAAAAGTGTGGATGCAAAAACACACTCCAGAAAGCCAAACACTTGCCTCATGAAGTGCTTGGTCAAGTGCGGTGAATAAAGAAAAATCTCTCGCCACCTGGTCCTTGTGGGAAGCCTTCAAAGCATCGGTTTTAAAATGACGAGTACTCAAATGGTCTATAAAATATTTCTTTGTAAGCCCTTTACCATTACCCCCACTACACCCTTTACAGCCTTGTAAAGGACAAGAAATCCGAGGCACCACACGGCTAGCCATGAAATACTACAAGCCAAATCACAAGACAATCTTCTTCTTATTTTATTTTTTATTTTTATTTTTATTTGGTTGGTCAACCCGCAAAAAATAAATGCATCCTGGAGGTCAAACCGCCATACCTTCCATAATGTCAAAACGCAAAGAACATGGGCCAAAATGCATACCCTTCCTAAAGGACAAACCACAAGTATAATAAAACAAACCAGACAAAAAACCTTTTATGAAAAATCAAAACGCAAACCACAAGAAAATTAGCCGAGACCCACCAAACTTGATTTTATCCAAAACAAAACACAAGCTGACACAATCACCGGTCAAAACACAATCTGACACCCTCCTTTTATCCAAACCAAATCGCAAGCAAGTAAAAGCCGGGCCCACCAAGTTATTATTATTGTTGTTGTTGTTGTTGTTGTTGTTGTTGTTGTTGTTGTTGTTTATTTAATCTTTTCATTATATATAATTGAATGAGTTGTTATCCATTTTTTGTAAGTGGTGCTCATGTAAATTTGTTTTGATTCAATTTGGATCATGTTTATGCATTTGATAATTTCCTTATGTTAGGGTGTGTATGTTTGATGGGGATAGAGATTGGTTTTGGAGATCAAAAGAAGAAAACAATGTTTGGTTTAAATTTTCAGATTTGGATTTAGGTTTTATGCCAAAATTTTATGAATGTTTAAAAGTGCTAGAGATAAGTGGGTTTTTAAAAAGTTGTGCAGTCCACTTTGTCTTTATTCTCTATATCTTCACTATTAATTATTTAAATAATTATTTTTAATAAAATATATTATTTTCTATAACCTCAATATTTTTCATATCTATTTAATAATATACTTTTTCTCTCTTCATTTATTTTCATCAAATCCAAATCCAATTCTTAAACAAGTAACAAATTCAAATCCAAATCCTAAACCTATCTACGAACCAAACGAACCCGTAAAGGCAACTTGATATTTTAATTTGTCCATCAAATAGTTCAAAGTTTTGTCAACATCATGATTGTTTATTTTATGTAGTTTAATTTGATTTTGGGTATTATCATAAACTGTGTTTCATCACTTTAGTCTAAATAATGTAGTTTATTTTTGTTAACGAGATCCCTATTTGTTGATGTATATACTTCATAGATGAGCAAATAATATTTATAAACTCGCATTATTAAAATTGCTTATTTCTTCTCAATTTTTTTCTTGTTTCTCACATCAATATCTCTAACGTTATCAAACAAAAGAAATCATAAAAATTTCTTTAACAAATTTATTTCCTTACGCTTTTATTCTCTGCTACATTTATTTTCTCTTAATTTTTCTTTACCAAACGTGCCCGAGTTAGACCATAAATTTTATTGCCACGATAAATATATAATTTCTATAGAAAATTGTCTACACGGTATTGAAAAATGCATTATGTGACAGTGCAACTATAAATATGTATACAATATTACGATGGATCTTGAAAATTAGCTAACAAGTTTGTAACTTTTTCTAGAGTCAGAATCAAACTTTTCAAATGTTTTCTATTGTGTGTATCTTGTGTTTATTTTACACGTACATTCAATTAACTAGCACTTCTTTTAACAAGGGTAACCTAAAATTGTCATAAGATACACAACATATACGTAATTCAAAAGTGTGTTCATACAAAAAAAAATTGCTACACAACTTAAAAAGAGAAAATGATAAATTAGCTATATTTTTAAATAACTATCCCTATTAAAGGTATATAAACTATCAGTATGTTCACACTTTTATAAAGAAAAAAAGATTACGCACTTATATTGTATAAGATTAAAAAATTTTGTAAATATCAACTCGTTTACATTTATAGTTATAAGATACTTATTGTGGTGCATGAACTAAAAGCGTTGTATCTCATTAACTCATTGTTTTAATTCCCCTCTAATATAGAGTGCTTTTTTTTTTTTTTTTTTTTTTTTTTTTTAAAAGGGAACTTCCACCCCTGGTAAAATATATTAACCAAAAAGCCGTTTAAAGTACAATGGAATGTGACTGAAATGTCACGTACATTAACCTCAAACAACCGCTTGAACAACCACTAGATCATTTATGACATGTCATAAATGAACAACTAGTTACCAACAACTAGAATAACCACTAAAAACTTAAAAATACCTGCAAGACAAATAAACAAATCCACATAAAAGATTACTTCCTTGAGCGGCCTTGAGGCTTGAAATCAAACTGATTGTTGAATTTCTCAAATTGCCCAGGTAAGTCATAGACCTGGGCCGCATAATCATCAGAAAAATAGCCTTCAAGCTCGTTATGTCCTCCTGCTGATGAAAAGTAATTACCCATAGGATCATTTGGCTCAAACACCTCAAAAAGTTATATTGCGAGTCAACATCGAAACACCAAAAAGTTATATTTCTTCCAGGGCGAGTCAACATCGAAACACAATAGTAGTAAATTGTTCATTACCGGATTGTTAGCCGCAATGCCACCATCAATAAGGTTAAATTCTCGATCGCCATTCTGAAAATAATGAGCTGGGAGGTACGTTGGAGCTGCTGATGTAGCTAAGCAAATGTCCGGCAATTGAGCGTCCTTGCTAGGTTCGGTTGGCACCTTCAAAGGAACCACTACAACATTCACTGGCTACCCCAGCGACATATGGGGACTTTCCCGGCGACCGGGGAAGTAATCGTCATGGGAATCTCGGGAAGTCTCGTAGTGGATTGATCCCCACGACAATCCCCGGCGACGACGGGTCCCACTCAATTTTCGAAATTAACTATCCCAAATACATGTCGTGGGGAATAATCGAATTAAGCAAAATGATTAAGACGCTTAATTATCGAGATTAACTATCGGCGACATGTCGCGGGGATATTTACTTGTTGACAAGTCAACGAGTTAGCCTACTATCCCGGCGACATGTCACTGGGAAACTCGTTTTTCGTTGACTTGTCAGCGTTTAGTGTGTGTTATCGGCGACTGTCGCCGAAAAGGTCTGCATTTTTTAATGCGACTGCGCTGCGACGATTTCAGTTTTTCCTAAAAATCTACCAAATAAACATGTACCAAAACACATATAGACTCGCCACAACTTGTACCAAAACACAAATACCATATAACGGATCAACGAATACAAATAGATCACAACTTTTACATAAACACGACTCAAAAGTCAATATGTGCATTGATAGATAGGAAACAAGTGTTTAAATGGCGCCAAGATGAACCTAATAATATATAACACAACTACCTAAAGTACCAATGTAGCATACTAATAATATATAACACAACTACCTAAAGCTAGTACCAATGTAACATACTAATAATATATAACACAACTACCTCTCGCCGTTGTTATCCTCATCACCGCCATTCTCCTCGTCATCACCACACCCACCACTCCTCGCTAGCACCACCCGACTCATACTCCCTAAACATATCCAGCGTGTCATGGTAACCGCTCGAGGAGACTCATGATAAAGCCTACATCTTTGGTGACCGACTACGCGGGCGCCATACTTGGCTGGATGTGGCCCGTGATGGCAATCTGCGACCCACACCGGAATATGCCCACGAAGCTTACCCCTCTTGCCAACGCATTGATTTGATCCTCCGTGTATTGACCCGTAGCCTCAAGCTTTTCATCTCGTCCTATGTAGTGACAAAAACACAAGATAGTAAATATATTAGTCGGGTTGCTACATTATTTCTCGATAATTCATTAAAGTGTGTTTTGAAACAAAACTTACATATATCCGTGGTCCTCATCGCTAGGAATACCCCATCAACGATATGTGTTCGCCAAAAGTGTCGATGGTGGCGGGTATTCACGAGTCTCGATGCCTACATCTGTACATACACACGCATATAAGATGAATAATTTTAAAACGACAAATCACAACACACCGCGTATAATCGGATATATATATATATATATATATATATATATATATATATATATATATATATATATATATATATATATATATATATATATATATATATATATATATATATATATATATATATATATATATATATATATATATATATATATATGTATATAAAATAATTATAATGTTTATTACCATATCATCTCGAAAGAGCGAGGCAATGACGGGATCCTGTCGAGATATGACCTTGCTCTTTTCTTGGTTAAGCCGATTTGTAGCGGCTCGAGCAATGTTCTTGAGATCATTCCAAAACTTAATATACTCATCCCAATCACCCATTGAATTTCCTCGGGACGTGCCCGCCTAATCGCCTCCACATCGTAATCCCGGTGGTGGGGTCTACCTTCCAATGTTTGGCCTTGAAAGAAGCCTTGTTAGTATTGTAGGCTTTTGCAAAGTGCGAGTTTATGCCTTCGTAGATCCGGGGCCGGCGGGAGGAGTCCATGTGCGGCCCGAGGTCAAACAGGTCTGCAATCATATACAACAAAACGAAAAGCGAGTTAGATATAATTTATATATTTATTTAAATTTGTTTATTTATTTATATGATATAAATAAATAAGCGAATTTAGATAAATATACACAATTAAATAAATGAACACGATAATGAAATAAACATAAAAGGATAAGCGACCCCAATATACGAAATGATTCCGCCTTCTTCTCCTTCGGGACCTTCTCCCGAAGAAGTAGTAAAGCGGCACCTTCCTAACGACCTCCCGATGTAGTTAGACCCGGTGAGCCGCATGGGGGCCGAGAGGGTTTAGGGTTTGTTTGTCACCCACCTCAAAAGTGATCGACACGGGACCTTTTTAAATGCGATTGCCTTGATGAAAGGTTCCGGGTCTTGTCGTGTATTAAGCCTTCACGCCTCGCCGCCAAATTGGGCATTCGTTTACCTTTGCCTGCAAAATCAAGTTAGTGATAAAAGTCATAAATATGTATCAAATTTATGCTTGTATTACAATAATCCGGAAATTCTTACCTTTGTTAATGAAGCTTGCCCGACAACGGTGGAGTGCAGCGATGCGGAGGGGACGATCCTCCCCGCCACCGTCACCGCCGTGGGACCGTGCAACATCTGTCGACATCTGTACAAGTACAATTGGCATAAGATATAGAAATTCATGAACAAAATAATATAAGCATGCACACATCCCCTCAACTCCCCAAATATGCGTTTAAAGACATATTCGTAGGAGTAAAGGAGAAACACTGTCGAAATCATCTCAAATAGTAAATCAATTATACGCATTCATATCCTAAATGAGACAAAACATTCAAAAAGCAGTCCCAAACGGGGGACTTTCCGAAATTAATTTCTAATAAATTAATTTCGGACGGAGTTCTATAGGATGATTAATTTTAGGCGGGATTTTCCAAAATTAATCACTAAAATCCTAAAACAACTAATTATTATAAACTATAAACGGCTCATATCAACAAATAATAACTATAAACTAACAAAATAATATAAGCGAGCACATGTCAACAAATAATAACTATAAACTATAAACTAACAAAATTATTATAAACGGCTCAAGAGTTGAAAAAAGTGAAATTGTATGTATGTTGCTAAGAGTTTTAACATACATACCATTTCACTTTTAACATACATACCATTTCACTTTTTAACATACATATCATTTCACTTTTTAACATACATACCATTATTTTAACATACATACCATTTCACTTTTTCAACAAATAATAACTATAAACTAACAAAATTTAAACAACTAATTATTATAATTATAAGCGAGCACATTTCAAGGCAATTGAACTAATAATAACTATAAACTAACAAAATTTAAACAATAAACATTCCCAATGATATGTCACCGGGATACCAAAAGGAGAAAAAAAATTATTACATACCTTGTCTAGCTAGCTCCTCGTAAATGCACCGCCAAAAAAAAAAAAAAAAAAAAAAAAAAAAAAAACATAACTTTTCTAATTAACAACTTACAACAATAATAATCTGCAAAATTATAACATACCTCGCTCTTGCTCCTCGTCGGTCCTCGTCAACTCTTGCCAAAAAAAAAAAAAAAAAAAAAAAAACTTCACTTTTCTAATTAACAACAACTTACAACAATAATAATCTGCAAAAATCATAATATAATTAACTAATTTAGTTGAATAACATTTAAAATTTATAAAACAAACCGTGTAACGTGTGGTGGTGGTGATGGTGGATGCGGTGGTGGTGATGGTGGATGCGGTGGTGGTGATGGTTGATGATTGTTGATGAATTGGTGATGGTGTTTGTTGCAGAAATCGCCACAGGAAGAAGATAATGTTTATTTCGTTTTGTGAAGTGATAAAATTGACCAGATCTACTTTATCATCAAACTTTTCCCCGGCGACAATCCCCGGCGACATGTCGCTGGGGAAAGATATAGTTTTTGTCGTTTAGCGTAAATGGCGCGATAACGAAAATTTTGGTGGGTAGGTATCCCCGGCGACATGTCGCCGGAAAAACTATTAATAATTTTTTTCGTTAAAATTAATTAAATTATGTGTTTAATGATGACAAATAATCCCAGCGACATGTCGCGGGAAAACTATTTATTTTTTTTTTTAAATTTAATTACTTTATGTTGTTAACGACTTCAAAAGAATACGATTTTATCACTCCATTTCATCCCAATTTAAGAAAAATATTGGGAGAGTAATTTTGGGCGTAGCTTACTATCTTTATTTTATTATCCCCTCCTAAAAGCTCTCAAAAATACGATTTTTTTTTTTTTTTTATTATAATCCTAAATATTTCCCTTTCTTTTAATATAAACTCGGGAACAAAAAGTTACCATTCGCAATCTTTATATTCTTATATGAGAGTTAGATTTACAATCTAGTAACGGGCTAGAGGAACAAGAACATATTACATCAAAATTTTGCATGCCATATTTAATTGGATCAAGAAGCCAAACGATGCATAGTTGAATGTGTTTTATAAATCTATGATTCACCGAAGAATAATTATGGTTACACATTAGGCGTTCAACGAATGAGTCGGTATGTTATGGTTACACATTAGGCGTTCAACGAATGAGTCGGTATGTTATGATTACACATTAGGCGTTCAGCGGATGAGTCGGTATGTTATGGTTACACATTAGGCGTTCAGCGGATGAGTCGGTATGTTAGGGTTACATTAGGCGTTCAACGGATGAGTCCGTATGTTAGGGTTACACATTAGGCGTTCAACGGATGAGTCGGTATGTTATGGTTACACATTAGGCGTTCAGCGGATGAGTCGGTATGTTATGCTTACACATTAGGCGTTCAACGGATGAGTCGGTATGTTAGGGTTACATTAGACACGGATTATGTTATGGTTACGATGTTCAGCGGATGAGTCGGTATGTTATGGTTACACATTAGATGTTCAACGGATGAGTCGGTATGTTATGGTTACACATTAGGCGTTCAGCGGATGAGTCGATATGTTATGGTTACACATTAGGCGTTCAGCGGATGAGTCGGTATGTTATGGTTACACATTAGGCGTTCAGCGGATGAGTCGATATGTTATGGTTACACATTAGACGTTCAGCGGATGAGTCGGTATGTTATGGTTACACATTAGACGTTCAACGGATGAGTCGGTTATGGTTACACATTAGGCGTTCATGGTCGGTATGTTATGGTTACACATTAGGCGTTCAGCGGATGAGTCGGTATGTTATGGTTACACATTAGGCGTTCAGCGGATGAGTCGGTATGTTATGGTTACACATTAGGCGTTCAGCGGATGAGTCGGTATGTTATGGTTACACATTAGGCGTTCAGCGGATGAGTCGGTATGTTATGGTTACACATTAGACGTTCAGCGGATGAGTCGGTATGTTATGGTTACACATTAGGCGTTCAGCGGATGAGTCGGTATGTTATGGTTACATTAGGCGTTCACGGATGAGTCGGTATGTTATGGTTACACATTAGGCGTTCAGCGGATGAGTCGGTATGTTATGGTTACACATTAGGCGTTCAGCGGATGAGTCGGTATGTTATGGTTACACATTAGGCGTTCAGCGGATGAGTCGGTATGTTATGGTTACACATTAGGCGTTCAACGGATGAGTCGGTATGTTATGGTTACACATTAGGCGTTCAGCGGATGAGTCGGTATGTTATGGTTACATCAACGGATGAGTTGTTATGGTTACAGGCGTTCAACGGATGAGTCGGTATGTTATGGTTACACATTAGGCGTTCAGCGGATGAGTCGGTATGTTATGGTTACACATTAGGCGTTCAACGGATGAGTCGGTATGTTATGGTTACACATTAGGCGTTCAACGGATGAGTCGGTATGTTATGGTTACATTAGGCGTTCATTAGTTATGCGTTCAGCGGATGAGTCGGTATGTTATGGTTACACATTAGGTTACGTTCAACGGATGAGTCGGTATGTTATGTTACACATTAGGTTCACATGAGTCGGTATGTTATGGTTACACATTAGGCGTTCAACGGATGAGTCGGTATGTTATGGTTACACATTAGGCGTTCAACGGATGAGTCGGTATGTTATGGTTACACATTAGGCGTTCAGCGGATGAGTCGGTATGTTATGGTTACACATTAGGCGTTCAGCGGATGAGTCGGTATGTTATGGTTACACATTAGACGTTCAACGGATGAGTCGGTATGTTATGGTTACACATTAGGCGTTCAGCGGATGAGTCGGTATGTTATGGTTACACATTAGGCGTTCAGCGGATGAGTCGGTATGTTATGGTTACACATTAGGCGTTCAGCGGATGAGTCGGTATGTTATGGTTACACATTAGGCGTTCAACGGATGAGTCGGTATGTTATGGTTACACATTAGGCGTTCAACGGATGAGTCGGTATGTTATGGTTACACATTAGGCGTTCAGCGGATGAGTCGGTATGTTATGGTTACACATTAGGCGTTCAGCGGATGAGTCGGTATGTTATGGTTACACATTAGGCGTTCAGCGGATGAGTCGGTATGTTATGGTTACACATTAGGCGTTCAACGGATGAGTCGGTATGTTATGGTTACACATTAGGCGTTCAGCGGATGAGTCGGTATGTTATGGTTACACATTAGACGTTCAGCGGATGAGTCGGTATGTTATGGTTACACATTAGGCGTTCAGCGGATGAGTCGGTATGTTATGGTTACACATAGGCGTTCAGCGGATGAGTCGGTATGTTATGGTTACACATTAGGCGTTCAGCGGATGAGTCGGTATGTTATGGTTACACATTAGGCGTTCAGCGGATGAGTCGGTATGTTATGGTTACACATTAGACGCGTTCAGCGGATGAGTCGGTATGTTATGGTTACACATTAGGCGTTCAGCGGATGAGTCGGTATGTTATGGTTACACATTAGGCGTTCAGCGGATGAGTCGGTATGTTATGGTTACACATTAGACGTTCAACGGATGAGTCGGTATGTTATGGTTACACATTAGGCGTTCAACGGATGAGTCGGTATGTTATGGTTACACATTAGGCGTTCAACGGATGAGTCGGTATGTTATGGTTACACATTAGGCGTTCAGCGGATGAGTCGGTATGTTATGGTTACACATTAGGCGTTCAGCGGATGAGTCGGTATGTTATGGTTACACATTAGACGTTCAACGGATGAGTCGGTATGTTATGGTTACACATTAGGCGTTCAACGGATGAGTCGGTATGTTATGGTTACACATTAGGCGTTCAGCGGATGAGTCGGTATGTTATGGTTACACATTAGGCGTTCAACGGATGAGTCGGTATGTTATGGTTACACATTAGGCGTTCAACGGATGAGTCGGTATGTTATGGTTACACATTAGACGTTCAGCGGATGAGTCGGTATGTTATGGTTACACATTAGGCGTTCAGCGGATGAGTCGGTATGTTATGGTTACACATTAGGCGTTCAGCGGATGAGTCGGTATGTTATGGTTACACATTAGACGTTCAGCGGATGAGTCGGTATGTTATGGTTACACATTAGGCGTTCAGCGGATGAGTCGGTATGTTATGGTTACACATTAGGCGTTCAGCGGATGAGTCGGTATGTTATGGTTACACATTAGGCGTTCAGCGGATGAGTCGGTATGTTATGGTTACACATTAGGCGTTCAACGGATGAGTCGGTATGTTATGGTTACACATTAGGCGTTCAACGGATGAGTCGGTATGTTATGGTTACACATTAGGCGTTCAGCGGATGAGTCGGTATGTTATGGTTACACATTAGGCGTTCAACGGATGAGTCGGTATGTTATGGTTACACATTAGGCGTTCAACGGATGAGTCGGTATGTTATGGTTACACATTAGACGTTCAACGGATGAGTCGGTATGTTATGGTTACACATTAGGCGTTCAGCGGATGAGTCGGTATGTTATGGTTACACATTAGGCGTTCAGCGGATGAGTCGGTATGTTATGGTTACACATTCAGGCGTATCATTAGACGTTCAACGGATGAGTCGGTATGTTATGGTTACACATTAGGCGTTCAACGGATGAGTCGGTATGTTATGGTTACACATTAGGCGTTCAACGGATGAGTCGGTATGTTATGGTTACACATTAGGCGTTCAACGGATGAGTCGGTATGTTATGGTTACACATTAGACGTTCAACGGATGAGTCGGTATGTTATGGTTACACATTAGGCGTTCAGCGGATGAGTCGGTATGTTATGGTTACACATTAGGCGTTCAACGGATGAGTCGGTATGTTATGGTTACACATTAGACGTTCAACGGATGAGTCGGTATGTTATGGTTACACATTAGGCGTTCAACGGATGAGTCGGTATGTTATGGTTACACATTAGGCGTTCAGCGGATGAGTCGGTATGTTATGGTTACACATTAGGCGTTCAGCGGATGAGTCGGTATGTTATGGTTACATTAGGCGTTCAGCGGATGAGTCGGTATGTTATGGTTACACATTAGGCGTTCAGCGGATGAGTCGGTATGTTATGGTTACACATTAGGCGTTCAACGGATGAGTCGGTATGTTATGGTTACACATTAGGCGTTCAACGGATGAGTCGGTATGTTATGGTTACACATTAGGCGTTCAGCGGATGAGTCGGTATGTTATGGTTACACATTAGGCGTTCAGCGGATGAGTCGGTATGTTATGGTTACACATTAGGCGTTCAGCGGATGAGTCGGTATGTTATGGTTACACATTAGATGTTCAACGGATGAGTCGGTATGTTATGGTTACACATTAGATGTTCAGCGGATGAGTCGGTATGTTATGGTTACACATTAGGCGTTCAGCGGATGAGTCGGTATGTTATGGTTACACATTAGGCGTTCAACGGATGAGTCGATATGTTATGGTTACACATTAGGCGTTCAGCGAATGAGTCGGTATGTTATGGTTACACATTAGGCGTTCAGCGGATGAGTCGATATGTTATGGTTACATTAGGCGTTCAGCGGATGAGTCGGTATGTTATGGTTACACATTAGGCGTTCAGCGGATGAGTCGGTATGTTATGGTTACATTAGGCGTTCAGCGGATGAGTCGGTATGTTATGGTTACACATTAGGCGTTCAGCGGATGAGTCGGTATGTTATGGTTACACATTAGGCGTTCAGCGGATGAGTCGGTATGTTATGGTTACACATTAGGCGTTCAGCGGATGAGTCGGTATGTTATGGTTACACATTAGACGTTCAGCGAATGAGTCGGTATGTTATGGTTACACATTAGGCGTTCAGCGGATGAGTCGATATGTTATGGTTACACATTAGACGTTCAGCGGATGAGTCGATATGTTATGGTTACACATTAGGCGTTCAGCGGATGAGTCGGTATGTTATGGTTACACATTAGGCGTTCAGCGGATGAGTCGGTATGTTATGGTTACATTAGGCGTTCAGCGGATGAGTCCGTATGTTATGGTTACACATTAGGCGTTCAGCGGATGAGTCGGTATGTTATGGTTACACATTAGGCGTTCAGCGGATGAGTCGGTATGTTATGCTTACATTTAGGCGTTCAACGGATGAGTCGGTATGTTATGGTTACACATTAGGCGTTCAACGGATGAGTCGGTATGTTATGGTTACATTTAGATGTTCAGCGGATGAGTCGGTATGTTATGCTTACACATTAGATGTTCAACGAATGAGTCGGTATGTTATGGTTACACATTAGGCGTTCAGCGGATGAGTCGATATGTTATGGTTACATTAGGCGTTCAGCGAATGAGTCGGTATGTTATGGTTACATTAGGCGTTCAGCGGATGAGTCGATATGTTATGGTTACACATTAGACGTTCAACGAATGAGTCGGTATGTTATGGTTACACATTAGGCGTTCAAAGGATGAGTCGGTATGTTATGGTTACACATTACACGTTCAGCGGATGAGTCGGTATGTTATGGTTACACATTAGGCGTTCAGCGGATGAGTCGGTATGTTATGCTTACATTAGGCGTTCAGCGGATGAGTCGGTATGTTATGGTTACACATTAGGCGTTCAGCGGATGAGTCGGTATGTTATGGTTACACATTAGATGTTCAGCGGATGAGTCGGTATGTTATGCTTACACATTAGGCGTTCAGCGAATGAGTCGGTATGTTATGGTTACATTAGGCGTTCAGCGGATGAGTCGATATGCTATGGTTACACATTAGACGTTCAGCGAATGAGTCGATATGTTATGGTTACACATTAGGCGTTCAGCGGATGAGTCGATATGTTATGGTTACATTTACCTCCACGTTCAACGAATGAGTCGGTATGTGGTATGTGCTAAACACATACCTTTTCATTATCAAACCGACCCAAAACAACCAAGAAAGAGCCGTTTATTGCTAATATTTGTGGTTTTCTTGAGTTTGTGCTTGTGCGGTCTGATATGTAAAAAACACAAAAGGAACTAAATCGGGGCAAATCCAAGCACGAGATCAAGAGAGTTTGAAAGAGAAAGGTCGGGATTGTGCATTTTGGAAGATTTTATTCTCGAGGATGATTTTTGGAAGTTTTAATCAAGTTTGAAGAAATATCAAGATTAGTCCACGAACTTTGAGTATTTGTTTACCTCCAAGTTTGAATTTACAAGTTCAACCCTTAGATTATTTTAGAGTGACAAGAAAGGCCCTTGAAAGAGATTTTCCATGTGGACCTTGAAGTTTCGGTTTGCACATAATTGGTCCTTATAAGCTTAAATGGTTACATCTCTAGTCCTAAGCCCAAAATAAATAATAAAAATCCAAAGCCCAAATCAATTTCATAACCCGGTCCACTATACAAACCAAATACTTACCTGCTTTTATTATCTCAACCGGATACCCACCATTACCGGTTTATTTACAGTCAAACCCACTAACCCCGGTCAACCCAATCAAAATATAATAAACAAAACCCACCCCTCCTTCTTTTACCCCCAATACTGGAAAACAAAGAACCCTAGATTTACCCTCAAGGTCAATTGGTCAAAATTACAGCAATTAAGGGTACTTTTGTACTTTCCCTGACACCACCTGACACATGGGGAATGACAGGTCATCAATCCACGTGCAACATTCCTCTGCTTTCTCATTGGTCGAAGATGCGTGGATGATCTAATCCAAGGGTTGATATCATTTGGGAAACGTGGAGGGTGATCCAAGGGTTGCAAATGACTCAAAGAAGCACACATTTGTGCATTCCAAGTTTCAAGACCTCAAGCTTAGCTATAAATAGACCTTCATTTCGTTCACATTGTGATCATCTTTTCTTCTTTCTAATTTCTCAAGAGTATAGTTAGTTTTAATTCCATTTTCATGTTTTAAGTTTTGTTAAGCATTTGTAATCCACTCTTTGTACTTAAAATTCTTAGATTAATAAATTCGCTTTTCATTCTCAAGTGTTTGTTCAATTGTTATTGCTTTTAAATCGCTTAATCTCTTTGTTTATTGCTTATTTCAACAATATAAATGCTTTTAGCTCATTCCTTTATTTACTCAAAAATAAAAAAATCGCTTAAAATAATTGGAAAATAAAAACATATCAAATCATTCTATGGATTGATCCATACTTAGCTACTTGTTTCATAAAGGTTCATTTAAGCTTTTGATAGCTTATAGTGAGCTTAATTTCAATCAAATCTCAATTTACTTCAAAAATGAAAAGCAGTCAACAAAAGTCAACTGTTTGTGGAAATGAAGTTCTGCTGTGTTTGATTGGATTGGGATGATGCAGAAGCTGGATTTGGGTTAAAGTTGAGCTGGAATTGGAGTAGGTTAGGGGTTTAATAGGGTAGAGGTTCACTGTTTCATGATTTCAAGCCATAGTGGCTAGGACCACTTGTAAGTCTCAATCTGTCTCAATCATTTGAATCAGTAGAATAATGTGTTCTAATATTGCTTGTTATCTCTGACTTTAGTCTAATCTAGTGTAGCTTTGCTTGATTTTAGTAGCTTAATTGTGATCTCATCTATATCTGTTATTAGTTTTTATTTGCATCATTAGATCAGATAGTTTTTAAGTGAAAATTGCTACTAAGTTTGATACATATAGGTTTAGTTTGAGTAATCGAATCTGTTTGAGGATTGCTTATGCTTGATTTTGAGTGTGGTGAGAAAATCACTTAATCATCTCGAAACTAGTGTTTGGATTAGCTAGTAAATCTGTGGTAGAGATTAGTTGATTAAGTCTGTGTAGTTGATACATGCTCATTTAGGATATAGATAGTCATTTAGGTCTGATTTTGTAGGAGTTATTCACCAAAAGTCAAAAGAACAATTTCAATCAGTTTTATGAGCAGTTCTGATTTTTGGAAGTTTTAATCAAGTTTGAAGAAATATCAAGATTAGTCCCTGAACTTTGAGTATTTGGCAGAAATTACCCTCCAAGTTTCAGAATTTACAAGTTCAACCCTTAGATTATTTTAGAGTGACAAGAAAGGCCCTTGAAAGAGATTTTCAGATTTTCATGTGTGGACCTTGAAGTTTCAGTTTGCACATAATTGGTCCTTATAAGCTTAAATGGTTACATCTCTAGTCCTAAGCCCAAAATAAATAATAAAAATCCAAAGCCCAAATCAATTTCATAACCCGATCCACTATACAAACCAAACACTTACCGTTTTATTATCTCAACCCGGATACCCACCATTACCGGTTTATTTACCCGAGTCAAACCCACTAACCCCGTCAACCCAATCAAAATATAATAAACAAAACCCACCCCGCCTTCTTTTACCCCCAATACTGGAAAACAAAGAACCCTAGATTTACCCTCAAGGTCAATTGGTCAAAATTACAGCAATTAAGGGTACTTTTGTACTTTCCCTGACACCACCTGACACATGGGGAATGACAGGTCATCAATCCGCGTGCAACATTCCTAATCTCTGCTTTCTCATTGGTCGAAGATGCGTGGATGATCTAATCCAAGGGTTGATATCATTTGGGAAACGTGGAGGGTGATCCAAGGGTTGCAAATGACTCAAAGAAGCACACATTTGTTGTTGATCCCAGTTGAGCAAACGATCTAATATAGAAACTGACTTGTAACAAAAGCTTATCAAGTATTACGCGGAATTTAACACTTGATCTTAAGAAGAAGAACAATTAACATTCAACACCTCAATATTATTTATTAATACGAATACTCTTACAGTATTAGGGTTTTGCAACCTTGAAGTGTATCGACCTTAGATATAAAACATCGATATCTAACCCAGCCTAGGACCTCCTTTTATAGACTAAGGAGTCCTATACAATATACAATCGTAACCTACAAGATAAATATCTTTCCATATTTATCGATGCAATAAACTAACCGACTATAGAAAACTAGCGATTAACACAATATACTATCGGTGGTTACGAGAATACTACTAGCATGGTTATCTTCATCCGTGGTTACACTTCTTCGATCCGTGGTTATCTTCAAGCTTGTCCGTGGTTCCATTACTTAAAGTAATTCATCATCCAAGGAACCTAAAACCCAACAATCCTCCCTAAACTTGATAAATTCTAAAAATTCTCAAGTTTCTTTTAAAATCAAAACATCGATGTGGAGGATGTAACCAAACACTTACTTTTAAGTATCTTCTCATACTTCTTCAACAAGTCATAAGCTTGACTATCATAGGACAATAACATCTTGAAACAACCCGGCTTCAACATCGAGCAATGATTCACGGATGATTATTCAATTTAGGATAATCACCTTCTACAAGCATATGAATAATCTGTCCAGAAACAGTTAAAACATGAACTCCACAGGTTTGATATAGAAACCAACGAGTAACTTGACCATTGTAGAGTCCTTGCCATTCAGGTTCAGCATGAGTAGGCTCAAATAGAATCTTCAAATTATGATACATCAGCCTCTCATGATAATCATCTGGATGTACTTCACCAAAATTATTCTTATAAAGTACCCAAAGATTCATCAAATCATCTCTATCAAAATACTGAAGCATTTGTGAAAATTTATTATACTCAGAAACTTCATTATTGAGTCTTTGAATTTTCCACACTCCTTCACTTCCATCTAAAAGATTAAACTCATAAGAAATGATTTGATTCACATCTGCAACAACTTTCAACTTCTTAGAATCAGATGTCTCCTGATCCTCAGATGTTCTTTTTCGTTTACTTTGCATCCATGCATCATGCTCTTTAATCCACTCTTTCTCCTTTTGAGAATCCATCGGACAGAAATCATCATGATTAATTCGCATACATGTCTCATAGATTTCCAAAATTCTTTTAAATGAACAGGTACTAAGATTTTCAGAAAAATATATACCAGAATTCTTGATAATCCTCATCAAAACATTCCTCAACTGAGCAATAGAAGGAGGTTTCTTTCTTACAATCGTCTTCTTTTCTTTACTAACCTTCTTTGCCAACATTCTCAGAAGTCTAGCCTTTTCTTCATCATCGAACAAAGCCCATTCTTGTACTGTATATTCATCATTGATCAATTCTGAAGCTTTAAGATAATTTTGAGATTCATACCATGTAGCTAATATCTTCTGACTAGCTTCTTCTTCATCTTTCTTTCTCTTCTCCAAAACTGCTCTGTCCTCCTCTTCTAAACTTCTAGCAAACTCTCTATCATAAGCCTCTTGTTACATCTTATTTTTAAACTTGATTACTACTTTTGTTGAAACAGACAAAGACCTTGATAGATCTTGAGCTCGTGGATCGTTATGTATGCCTATGTAATCACAAGCACCATAAAGACAATCTCTACTACTAATGTTTATCGTGAATATAAACACAAGTAAATAACTAAGAACTTCTTGATCCTCTATGGATCTTTATATTAACTAAAGCGAGTTTTTCCAATCGGTACATAAACCTTTCTAATGTGTTCCTTTTATAGATAAGGAACCCTAAACAATATCGCTAAACCGTTTTCCAAAAAGCGTATAATCATAAAACTAAATAAGATATACACAATCACTTCCTAATAAAGCTCATGTATATCCACACTAAATAAACTAAACACGGAATAAACACTTCCATGAAATCAAACTAATCACTATTATTCTTGATGAGAATAAGTCTTGGCGAGAATCCACTTCACTTGATAGAAACACTTGGCATTAATATCGGCATAATCAAGACTTTCACATAATTCCCAACAATCCTCCCTAAACTGGAATTTGACTTGTTAAGTTCCGGTTTCTTGATAGATCTTCTGACACGGAGGATTGGACACGAACAACGACAACGACAAAGAATCCAAAGAACATCTCTATGATGAAGAAACTACGAAACTCCATATCTTTGCGGCAACAAATGACAAAAGGTACATCAAAGCAGTTAGTTTCATACTATTCTCATCACATCCGGTGTGTTAACTCCTGTGAGAGGTGAATCATTGAAAATAAATGGATTTGATGTCTCTTCTAATAGCCATCACTCTTGGAGTAGCCATATGTTTCGGTTAAGTAAACTATGGTACTTGATAACCATCGATTTATGGGCAAACCGGCAACCATATAAGCGGTTTGAAATGTCTTTACACAGGCCGTTTGCTCGGGACTAGTCAATTCTTAGAATTGGTGAATTGAGAACCAAATATGGAATGCCACTTGCCTTTACCACAAGCCATATACAAGTGGGCTAGCCAATTCTTGGATTCCAAGCAGGAATAAACCATGGTGAATTGAAAACCATACAACACTCGACAATAAAGCATAGGTGGTTGCATACCCTATGATTTTAGCAAATCATTCTGACTATCAACAGATTTGATGTGTCTTTACCAAAGTTGTACCCTTTGGACTAGCTAACTCTTTGACATACCCAAAGTATATCGGTGAGTCAATAACCAAAAATATACAACAAACACGCAAGAAAAGTTAGATAAAACCAAAAGCATTTTTTTTTTTTTTTTTTTTTTTTTTTTTTTTAAGAAACAAAGAAAACAAATATTACAAAATATTACAATCAAGATGAACCTTTATGTGATAGAAGTTGATTCTTAATCAAACCAACACATTGAGTAGCATGAAGGTCATCATTGCCAACCGGATTAGGAGGCACTTCCAACTTGTGTCTCGACAATCTTTCCATAAAAGTATCGGATAAAGGATAAAGCCTATCGATAGCATACACAAAATCATCCCACATGTAGTCGAACTACACGAACACAAGGCGAGGATAAAATCTCCAACTCTCAATCTCCCATTTATGAGAATTCTTCCAAATAGAATACCCTTTACCATGTGGAGAATCGAGAATCAAACATAACACGAAGATCACCCAACAAATATAAACGAACCGATTCTTTGAATGAAACTTATAATCTTGAATGACATGTTCATCTGACATCTTCAAATCATGTCTATTCACCAAATGAAGAATATCCTTCAAGTTGAACTCAAAACGGTTTTATCCGACCTATACACGATGTTAAGCTTACCGTTGTCAATTAACCAAAACCACATGATTACCTTGGGAAAAACTTCAATAGATCCAACCTCAATAAATGTAGATTCATCGACCTTAAGATCTAAAGTAGTATTCCTTGAAGCATGTTTCTTAGCCAATCTATCCGAACTTCTTGTAACCAAACTCGCTTTCCCATATCGGCAATGTTATCGATATCAAGTTGTAGATCGGTTTCTGAATCGAGAGAATCACTTAACTCCACACTTGACAACATTTGAAGAGAAACCAAAGAAGATTCGTGAAACACCCATATCGAGAAGAAGGAGTATCATCGAAGTTGTATCGGAAGGAACAAGCGGAGTTACCACCGAAGCAAAACATCATCAAAATTATCCACAATTTCAAGCTGTTCTCTGTCTCTTGGTGTGGGAACATCGGACATTGAAGCACTATTTGCCAATTTAGAAGAAGAAGTAGAACCGAAGAAGAGAATTTCATAACCATATGATCTTGTCTAATCAAAGCATCATCGGATAAAGTCATGATTTGCTTCATAGTCATACGAATTATACATAGCGACATTCTTCACAACTCTCCTCATATAATTCCTCTTACGAGCAACGATCATAGGTTTATCTCTTTTGCTTTATTTCTCGATCAATAAGAGCTCTTCTACGTGCGTGATTCCTTCTTCCTTTGATTACCAAGTGCCACCATTTTATCCACAAAATCATCATCATTAAAAGATTCTCCTAAGATAAGTTTTGCTAGATCGGGATCGAAGCACCTTGAGAAATATAACCATCCATTGATCATCGATGTCGTAGGAAAGAATGCATCAAGCTCTAACTTTCTTTCGGAGACAAATCGAAGCATCTTGATCTTGAAGAAATTTAGCCACAACACGACTCTTACGGATATTCTCATAATCGACAAACAATCCGACTGAGCTTGATATTGTTCTTTAGTCACTTTACGACTTGACAAATCATCAATCACGGGATCTGTCTGTCTCGAAAGATGTCTCGTGAGAACCAATTTCGTGAGAACCAATGTGAGCTTGAAGCAATCAAACCCACATCGGAGGAAATAGGTTGAGACAATTCCTCAGCGGTGTAGAAAACTTGGGAGAAGCATTCAATTTATACATTCTACCGACAAGAAAAACCTCTTCATCATCTGCTGAAGGTGAAACATTTGAATGTTACGGTATAGATGAAGTTTGACCATCGATAGTAACCTCTTTCACTAAACCATCGGTAGATGCATCCTTCATATTTAGCTCCTTTGATGTGTCGTGAGATACCTTATCCAAAGAATGTCTTCGTCTTTTGCTAGTATATAGAATAGGCTCCTTGTTAGACTCCTTTCTTCGTGAAGATTTAGCAATAGAAGAAGAAACATTAGATGTTAATGCCACATCGGCCAATATATCAAGAGATTCATTAAGATTCTCTTGACCTCCTCCTCGAAAGAAACCAAACATCTCTTTTACCCTTCCGACTTAGCAAATTCTCCAAGTGTTCAACTTTAGTCTCCAATTCCACAATCTTGACCAAGAACGAGACTTGGTTTACGTAAGTTCTTTCTTAAGACCGGTCACCTCACACAGTAAGCTTGTTCACGGATCATATAATGAGGTAAGTGAAATAGGATCCTCGAGAATGTGATTGCTCGGTCAAAATTGGAACTTCATTAGGCATTAGGGAGCAACATCAACACGATCAACATTAGAACATCCTTCACCAAATGGAGTCCTAACGGGACTTGGTGTAAACAATCTGTCGATATCAACTTTGAACTTCATCAATTTGATCTGAACTTCTTCAATAGGAACTTGGATAAATCTTTGGACTAGAACATGGTCTTGGTGAAGGTATAGATGCTTGACAACAACGAAGGACCCTCATCACCATCTCTTGAAAGATTTCCATCGGTAGGATTGGAAGAAGGTAAAACAACATTAAGCTCATTATCGGTCTCATTCTCACGAGGTAGCATTACGACTAACAAAGGAAAATGTGTCCCTTCAAATTTGGTCCTCATTGTAGCAAATAACTTAGGGTCAAAACACTTATGGGATGAAAAGCACGGGTTTGTGTAGAAACATTCAATATCATCTGTAAGAACCTAGGGTACATTAAAACTTACCCTTTTTCCTAGTTATGTTTTCTACCATATTATCAAAGATATACTTAGAGAAATTATAAGTCAAACCCTTAGATAAGCAAACAATACCACATCCCATTTGTGTTGGCGATCCCATCCTCGGACTTATTGCTCAAACAACTTTGTAGCAGCGTATGAACCAAAACCTCCACATAGGACAAAGCTTGTTTTCAACCACATATCGTCCTCGAACTTTGATATCCAATTGCTCTAAGTCCTTCAAGTACCATCGTAGAATCGAATGATAAACACCATTCTCATCATCAAGCGAAGTTGTCTTGATCGGTTCCTCTGTCACCACATATACTTGTCCATCAACACTTGCAACTATCTCGGTATCACCTCTCTTTTACGGCGCCCAAAATTGAGTAATCAAAGTTTCATATATAGCATCGGAGAATGCGTCAATGCATATACAATCTTTGATCTTAGTAAGAAAGAAATCATCGGCCTATAAAGTTCATCTCCTCGGCGGATCCAAGAAAAGCAACCTTATTATGATCATGTTTGAATTGAGCGCCATGAGAGTTTTTGAAGATTAGGGTTAGGATTTTGCACAAAGGAAGTGTTTTTAATGAGGTAATAATCGAATTACTTATTATGGAGCGAAACTATGCGTAGAGAATAAATAGAAAATTTCCCAAATTTGGTCAAAGGTTGACCAAGGATGACGTGGACTTCTACTTTTACTAGGATTTACTTATAACCCGGTGAAATGAGAACCATTCTGTGAAGTAGAACAATCGTGAAAGAGAAGACTTACTCTCGAAGCTTGATAAATATCTTTTAAGCTGTTTCACCCACACGCATTAATTCTCTTACCACTTGAACCCGGCTATAAAACAATCCCAATGCACATAGACTTTTCATCAAAATCCCCAAATAATATTTCAAACCCTAATTCCTTCAATCCTTCAAAATTAACCATCATAACCATGAGTACCAAACACGAGATCATAGATCTCACAACAACATCCTCATCATCATCCTCATCATCTAGTGAAGATACCAATTCATGGTTTCACTATTTTCCAAAACCATATCCACTACCAAAGAAGTCACCTTTTCTCCTCATCGGAAGATGAAAGTGTTGAGAAACCAAGTGTATCTGTGAAGATTCGATGAATCCTATAATGAGGAACATCTTACTCCCAACCCTCGGCACCTAGGCCTCAGCGAAGGCCACGGGCCAAAATCCACCACTTCCTATGGGAAGAAAGGTGGTGCTTGGTCTCTTTGCATCATGTTTTGGTGCATCATCACATATCGTGTCGAGGAGCGGAAAAAGGAAAATGATGTAAGTTGATGTATGATTGAAAGAGTAGATGATGCATAAATGAAAATCTTTCGATCTCATCTCTACGCCACAATCGACTTGACTTCTTCGTTTTCATCAATCCATCCTCTCCATTTTGATCCTTAGCATCTGTTAGAGTTGGTTATGCTTTCACAAAGGCATAGCCATCATTTAGTGCCAAAAGATGTGACGATCGTGCATATCCAACGACTATTAGTGTGAAAGATGTGACGACCATACTCATCGTGCTCATCTTTAGATGTTGGAATAGATGATATGTAATAGATTAGGACTATTAGATCATGTAGATGCTTTTGATGTTGCTAGTACTCATGTGTCATGTAAGTATAAGCTGTTTCTTGAATGAATGAATGATCTATTTGTACATACTTCTTTTGATTGAATCATATAACTTCATTACTTCAACTTGGAGGAAACAAATAACACACTTGACACAATGAATTCGGTGGAAACCGACTTAAGCTTTCTTGACCATATCTCAACGATCGGGGACAACCATTACGCAAAACAAACACGAAACATACACAAACCAACAAAGAAACACACTAAAATTACATTAGCGAGGTTAGAGTTAGTTAAAATCTATCAAATATACAAAATTACATAGCAAAATGCAAAGTTATACACAAATCCTCCCACAGGCATATGCCTCCCACGAGGCCTATGCCTCCCTTAAACTTTGGTTTAAGGTTAAGCATGCAAATATGGACCACAAGGTGTTGAAACCTTGGTCCTTCAAAATTTGTTAACGGATCGCCACATTATCATCGGTATGAATTTTGACCACATTTATCAAATTTTTATCATATGCATCTCTTATAAAGTGGTGCTGATTTCAATATGTTTTGTTCATTGTGAAAAGCTGGATTTTTAACAATGCATATGGTACTTTGATTATCAATAAAAATTGTTGTGTTCATGAAATTATACCCATAATCCAACAAGCGATTTTGAATCCAAAGAACACATCCTGACAATTAGCGGCGACCACATACTACTTGATAGATGAGGTAGCCACAATAGTTTGTTTCTTGCATTGCCAAGAAATCAATCTCTTTCAAGGAATTGGCAACCTCGGTGGTGGACCTCCTATCCAGTTAGCACCGGCATAGTCACTATCACTATAAGCTTCCAACTTAAAGGAGACTCTTTTGGGTACCAAAGACCTAGAAAAGGTTGGCCTTTAAGGTACTTAAAGATCTTCTTATGACATTGAGATGGGAAGTCGGTGGAGTAACTTGATGTCGCGAACAAACACTCACGACAAAAGTAATATCGGGCACGGAAGGCTGTTAAATACATCAAAGACCCAATCATAGACACATACAAATGAACATTCACGGTGGATCGGCTTCATTGTTGGTCTTTGACTTTGGAGCTTCATAAGGTGTAATGCGATCCTTACACCCTCCATACCAAACTTCTTCAAGATGTCCTCACATATTTGTCTGACGATAAAGATACCATCGGGTTTCTGCTGAACTTGAAGACCCAAAAGAAAGTCATCTCTCCATTGCACTCATCGAAACTCTCCTTCATAAGCTCCTCAAACTCCACACACCAAGCTTCCTTTGTGGATCCAAAGATAATGTCATCCACATAGACTTGCACAAGAATAATGTCGGTGGAATTCTTCTTTAGGAAAAGAGTCTTATCAATTGCACCTCTTACGTAACCATGCTTGATGAAATGTAGAAACCTAGCATACCGGGCTCGGGTGCTGATGTAGTCCATAGAGAGCTTTGACCACCTTATAAACATGATTAGGATGATCGGATCTTCAAATCCTTTAGGTTGAGTGACATACACCTCCTCTTCAATTTCACCATACAAGAAGGCTCCTTTAACATCCATTTGATAGACCATAAAGCCCATATAGGATGCATAAGCTAAGAAAATCCGTATAGCCTCAACTCTTGCCCTTTGGTGCAAACACTTCATCATAATCTATCCCTCCTCTTGTCTATAACCACATGCAACTAACTCGGCTTTGTTTTTAATGACAACACCTCTAGCATCTCTCTTATTCTTGAAATCCATTTTGTCCCAATAGCATACTTACCATCGGTAGTGGTACCAATATCCAAACCTGCTGATTTTGAAATTGTTGCATCTCATCTGCATTGCTTCAAGCCAACTTGAGTCTTCAAGAGCACGAGTAACCTTGGTTGGTTCCACTTGTGAGAAAAAACAAGCAAGCAGACAATGTTGATAGTGCGTGTGATTGTCTCTCTGATTTGAGACATAAGAGACAAAAGCCACTGTCCATATTTAGAGCAGCCCACGGTACCTCTTGTTCTAACGGTGCATTAGGATCACCAATAATATTAGGCGTGGATGAACATTGTTGATCCTTGTAGTAGTGGTGGTGTTGACATCAATGGAAGAATCAAGATTAGTCACGTGGGTTCAAAGTCGATATCATAGGAAGGTGTGTTGAAGATGCACCTTTAGGTTGATGATGACCAAGATCGAAGGTTTGGAAACCTTGTATAAGGTTCACCAAGATCATTGACACTTTAGTAGAACTAGGAGTAGTGTCACCATGTCTTTCGGCCGAATTGGAGAGGTGAGGAGAAAGCAGAACTACCTTGACGAAATTGAAGTTTCTGCGAGAGCTTCATTTGATCCTTCTTCAACATTCCTCTCGACATCTAAATTGGTGCATACTCTTGTTTCTTGATCGCAAGGTCCTCGACATAATAGAATTCATCTTCACCCACATCGGTATAATCTTTAGAAGTGTCACCTACAAAATTGTTAGGAGAGAAGGAAGGCACTACAATGGGTTGTTCATCATCGGACCAGCTGTCGAATGAGCATCCAAAGTGTACGTATTAGGAGTTGGAGATGCTTGAATCGCATTTTGATCGACCTTATGTCTAGCATAACCCAATGTCGGTCAAGTAGTCAAGATCAAATGACCAAACATGACCACGGCCTTGAACATTAGGCTTGTCTTCAAGATACCTCAGTTCAATGTCTCCTCAATCTTCTTTGCGGATACATTGTAAACTCTGTATGCCTTACTATGAGCGAAATACCCCACAATGTAGCCATCATCGACTTTCTCATCAAATTTGCCCAAAGGATCACTGGTATTCAAGATTGTCACTGACGACCAAGCGGTTTAAGGTAATGAATAACGGGAACTTTTCAAAGAAAGTTCATATGGTGTTTTAAGATGTGGTCTAGTAATGGACACTCTATTGAGTACATAACAAAATTGTACCAACGACCTCGGTCAAAACATGGTAGGAAGTTTAGAGTGCGCTAGCATTGATCTTGCGACCTCTATTAAGGTTCTATTTTTCTTTACGCCACCCCATTTTGTTGAGGGTTCTTGGAGTGCTATAGTCCCTTTTATTCCCTTTAACTGCGAGTTCTATTAGAATGGCATTTTGAACTCTGTACCATTATCACACTAATTCCTTTCACCTTTTTGTTCAAGCGATTCTCAATAAGGGTAATGAAGTCTTTCAATATTTGAAGTTTCATCTTTGGTCCTTAGAAAGAATACCCAACAAAATTTGCTAAAACCATCGGTGATCACGGACAAAAATATTTATGATCAATGCTTCTCACTTTAGTTGGACCAAGCAGATCCATATGAAGCGGTGAAGAGGTTCGAAATAATAGTTCTTCTTTATGAGAACACCTTTGTAAG
This sequence comes from Chrysanthemum lavandulifolium, assembly GCA_022545495.1. Classification (NCBI taxonomy): domain Eukaryota; kingdom Viridiplantae; phylum Streptophyta; class Magnoliopsida; order Asterales; family Asteraceae; genus Chrysanthemum; species Chrysanthemum lavandulifolium. The sequence continues at coordinate 160,313,264 of CM040244.1, read as the reverse complement.
AGGCTCTGTCTTTGCTTTCCTTTGTTGCATGCAACACGTTATGATCATTGGTGAATACTTTGGCGGAAGACCTTGAACAAGGCCCGGCTTAGAGGCGGTTGATGGTCTTGAAATTGACATGGGCCATCCGTCATGCCATTTGGTGGACTCATCCACGGATGCTTTAGCCACCAAACATGTTAAGTCACTGCTTTGGTTGAACATTAGTTAAGTTGAATGTATAAAGATTATGACTTGAGGAACCTTGATGGAATTGAAGTATCTTACGGGAGTTTGAAGTCTTTAGGCGACACAAGACATTCATCCTCTGTGAAGAGTACTTTGTTCTTAGTGTCACAGTTTGTGAGGCGAAAACAAATTGAAGTGTTGAAGTTCCTTGACATAATAAACATTCTCAAAGTCCGGTGAGGTGTTTTGATGGTCCCTTTTCACGTAATTAGTCCATCACTTCCTCCAAAGGTTACATTGCCTCCACCTTCAATAGGTATAAAGTTATGCATCATGTCCTGTTTCACGACATACTTCTAGAACAACCACATCAACAATTCCAACATCTTTATGCTTAAGGGATGATCCTACAACAACAAAAATATACAAAAATTAGTACACTATGGAGCTCAAGTCATTCTTGACTTGAACACCTTGTGGATCATATGAGTTGTGCCATGTAGAAGTATAAGATCCACTATTGTTCTTGGGTTTCCAATGAAACTTAGGTCTCTGTTTATTCCAAGAACAACTTCTTGAGGTCTTGACATATATCGATACCCTCTCCCATCGGTCATAGGGTTTACATATCTAGGCCAAAACCATTTTAAAATATTCACTTGTTGGTTGAACATATGGTTTTCCAAATGATCTTCTCAAGGAAAAGAAGTATTATAATTAGCGACTTGTGGAACATAAGGTGGTATATCATTAACATTGGTCCACATTGGTCTAGATTTCCTAGAATCACCACACCTACTCATTCTTTGCTCATGATAATCACAATCCTTAATTAAATGAGATTTACTTCCACACAAAAACATTTCTTACGAAGAAGATTTATTCAAACCAAAAGAAGTATTCTTACAAGCGATATTCAAACCAAAACCATGAAAAGAATTGTTTTAACGGTATTATTATGCAAAGAATTAAAAGCAAGTCTTGAGAGCAAGCTGTCTTGGAAGGGCATTCCTTGGCGACAACTCTGTCATGCTTATTGGTAGTCTTGGGTGCGGCGGGGGTGAAGACTTGGGAAGGTCGGACTTGGGAAGGTCGGACTTGTCATTTGAATCACACTCTGTAGACCCTTGCTTGGAGGACTTGTCCTTTGTTAACACAAGAGACAAAGTCATTAGTAGAAGTATTAGGGTCAGCAAGTCTTTTGACTTTTGCCATACGGATGGTGTGATCCATCAAAGTCATTAATAGTGGAAAGGTCAATGGGCATGTGCTCACCTCTAATTGGTCCACGAGCGACATGTAGGTCACCTTCTTTCACAAAATTAGCTAGGCCGGTGGTGTAGTTCTCGTGTGTCATCCCTAGCTTCTAGGCCTACATATTTCTTAAAACCTAAAGCCATTTTGTAGAATTGGGAGCTTGGCGCTATAAATGAGACTAGCCAACTTATTACCATTCATCATCCACTCATTATTCCTAGCAATTTCCTCCTTAAGTTTCTCCTTAAGCTCTAGATTTTCGACTCTACATACGCTCTTAACTTCTCGGACCATTTTAATTCATTTGTAGCACATTCGAGATCTCTTTCTAAAACACCTATTTTCTCACCATAAGCTATTTCATTCTTTTGTAACCAAACCTTTTGTCTTTCTAGTGTTTTTAAAGCACATTTATAAGCTTCTACTTCCACATAGCATTCATTATATTTTGGTTCCATAATATCATAAGCTTGTTTGAGTTCATTATAACGCTCACTACAACCAAACAAGCAGTTTTGTACACGAGAGATGCCCATCAAGGCAATCGATCATGCCTATCCTCGAAATACGACTGCAATCAACCCAACATTATCGGGACCATCATTATCGGACTCCTCATGTAGCTTCCGGTCCACATTGCTATCAAGAGTGACCAATGCGGTTGATCCCTTTGAAGTTCTGCATCCTTACGATCTGGCGATAAGTAGAGTATCGTACTTCATCACCGACTTTCTGTCTTTGCATTCTCTAGAAAAGTGACCTATCTGTTGGCATGTGAAGCATTTAACCTTCCTTTTATCAAACCTTCTTTGGATCGCGTCCTTTGAATCCAAACCGTCACGCGACTTTACGCTCAAAGGTCTTGATATCCATGGAAAGCATGGCCACTTGCCATCTCGACTTCATCTCTTCAAACTCAAGTGGGTCCACTTGATCAAAATCCTCATAAGCCGGTTCTGCGAGGATCATAATCGACAAAGAAAGATCCAAGAACATCTTCCATAATTCCACTGGATCTAGGAAGAGCTTGATGAAGGAGCGACATTAGATGATGATGGATATGAGCTTGGAAAATAGCTTGACTTTGGAGTAGAGGCTCCAACAAATGCGATATGACTAGCGATGAAGATGATCGAAAGGGCTTCTAACATCATGTTCAAGAGCTTTAAGTTTGTTATCTGACTCATCAAAGGTCATCATGTCCAAACCACCTTTAGCTTTTAAAGCTATGCTTACATGTAGCCGGGATGGAGGTAAGGACCTCGAAACTTAGAGTTCTGATCATCATTATCCGGCTTTGCACATGGTGATTCAATGACTTAAGATCTTGTGAAACTTATCATAGCCCTTGTGAATTCCTTCCTCTTGAGAGATCGAAAGTCCTGGCTGTTGTCTTAGCATGGACTTCTTGATCTTGGACTCCTCATTCCCACGAACTTCGCCTTAATCGCTAACCGGATATCTTTGGCATCTTGCATGAAGTGAAAATCACTCAAGTGATCCTCGGGAATAGCTTGCGGAAGAATAGTTCGACCTTTGTTTCTCTCGAGCGCCGGCAACTCTTGACGGTTTTGGGAGGAACATTCATCATATTACCGGCGACATCCGTGGTAGTCCTCTTCAAACTGTTCCCTTCAAAATTACACGCCATAGATTCCAATCAATGTTGGAGATCCGTTTTGCATCTTCATAGCCCAAAGATCATATTCCTCCCTTTTAAGGTAAGGAAACTTAGCATTGCTATTAGATAGACTTAGTTCTTTGCGGATGGGTGGAGTTTTGGTTGTTGGTGAGTTCGATGTCGACATCTGAACCGGGCATGATGTTTTGTTATGGTTGTATGGGTGTTTAGAAAAAGCTTGTCCTTAGTATCGTAGAGACTCTCACGAGGCTCGATACCACTTGTTGAAACAGACAAAGACCTTGATAGATCTTGAGCTCGTGGATCGTTATGTATGCCTATGTAATCACAAGCACCATAAAGACAATCTCTACTACTAATGTTTATCGTGAATATAAACACAAGTAAATAACTAAGAACTTCTTGATCCTCTATGGATCTTTATATTAACTAAAGCGAGTTTTTCAATCGGTACATAAACCTTTCTAATGTGTTCCTTTTATAGATAAGGAACCTAAACAATATCGCTAAACCGTTTTCCAAAAAGCGTATAATCATAAAACTAAATAAGATATACACAATCACTTCCTAATAAAGCTCATGTATATCCACACTAAATAAACTAAACACGGAATAAACACTTCCATGAGAATCAAACTAATCACTATTATTCTTGATTGAGAATAAGTCTTGGCGAATCCACTTCACTTGGTAGAAACACTTGGCATTAATATCGGCATAATCAAGACTTTCACATAATTCCCAACACACTATCCCGACCAAGATCTAAGCATGAATCGATGGTGGAAGCCCTTCCAATCATGTCACCTCCACCCGTGTGACGGCCTCATTAACCATACCACTAGCACTAGCCTGAGGAAGCTGAGTACCCTGTGTTCTCCTAGCCGCATTAAACTCAGAAACAGTAGGAAAATTAAGCATGTGAGGAAACAAAGGAACATCTCTAATAATAACATTCTGTGGCGGATTCCTCATATATGCAAACACTCGAGGAATCATACGATGTACCTCATACTCTCTAACATGTTCAATAGGATCCTGGATTTGATATTCCACAAGCAATTGAACAAATCGAGGATACAAATAATATTTTCCCTTCTTCCTAATATTCTGCACTAACCCCTCATAAATCATCCTAGACCAGTTAAATTTCCTCCCATCGACAAACAAATAATAGCGATGCAATTTTGAAGGAAAATCATTAAAGCCTGTGGTCTTATTGCTCATACACATCAACAAAGTGTGAATCAAAAACTTCCATTGTGGAGAAAACAGATTCTTAAAAAATTGTACCTTTTCACCTCTGTATGTGTATCTTAATCTCTCTAAACCAGCCACAATCTCAACATCAGAAAGATTATCAACACCATCAGCATCATCAAGCCTCAAAACTACTCTAATAAGCTCCTCAGAAACCAAAATAGCATTCTCATCCACCCTAGTACTAAAAACCTCCAACCCATTAACCTCCTCAAGTTTAGCATTCTTCCAAAACTGACGTATGTAGGCTTTAAAAATGGTAGGTTCAACCGTTAAAGCAAAGTGAATGGGACTATGAACAAGGAAATCAATCATTTGATGAAACCCTTCAGAGCGAACATCTTTGGTGAGAATAGCAACAAGATTATGTGAAGTGGAGTACAACTCAGCCATTGTGATTAATGATATGAATGAAGTGGGTTTGTGAAGAAATCAACCAAAGTGATTAGGGTTTTAGGATATTTGCAAGTGAAAGTGATCCATCCGTGAGTTTGGGAAGTGATATATACTTTTGCCAAAGTGTCAAAACAACCCACAAGTATCAAAAGCAGAGGAACATACTATCCGTTGTTCACAACAAGCTGTCATGGTTGTAACACACCATCGGTGGATACGAGATAAGCACCACTCCAACAGATCTAAACTAGAGCAAGCAAATCCATGCCTCTTGAAAAGTGATCTCACAAGATATGAAGGATTACACAAAATCATCTATAACACAAAAACTATATAATTTTTTTTTTTTTTTTTTTTTTTTTTTTTTTTAAACACAAACATAAGCGAAGAAACACACTAGCTCCTTATGCACAAACATTCTTCTTTCCCGCAAGACAACACAAAACAAACACAAAGACAAAGATTATAGTTGTCGGTGGTTAGTAATAGCCGTAAGTGGTTACAAACAACCTATCCGAGGTTAGAACGATAAAAGTCAACATAGTCAACTTCTAGAATATATCTCGGTCCAATCCCAAGAACCTCATTAACTTTCCAACCACATTTAACCTGCCCCTTAGTTACTCCAGTAACCCTAATCCTCACTTATAAAAAGCACCCAAATATCATATAACGCCCAAACCAATCAAGAGATAAAACCCTAATTGCTCCAAAATCCCCAATCAATCAAAATGTGGAACCCTAGTTGGAACAAACCAGAAGTGGTTGATCTAACCACCTCCTCATCCTCTTCATCATCTTCATCATCAAGTGAAGATGAAAACCCATGGCTAACCTATTTGCCTCCACTAGAACCAAGACCAAGAAAATCTCCATTTCTTCCATCATCTGAAGATGATAGTGTGGTGAATCCAAGTGATGCCTCTGAAGACTCTGATGATTCTTCTAAGAAGAGGACTTCTAACTCCAAACCTTCATCTTCTAACCCCCAACCAAGACCTCGAGCAAGAAACCCACCACTCCCTAGTGACAGAGAGGTGGTTCTTGGTCTTAGAGCACCAAGTCATGGTGCTTCTTCACATATCGTAACCGAGAAAGGAAAAGGGAAGATGGAGTAAGTTCTTTGAATGGTGGTAAGAGAAGATGGAGCACAAGAAGAATATCATATCATCCATCTATCTCGCCACAATCGACTTCACTTCTTCGTTTGCATCAATCCATCCTTTCCATTTGATCCTTAGTCGCTTCGTTTGCATATGATAAATGCATATCCGACATTCAAACGATATCGGCAAGGATAGTAGTAGTAGAAATATCGGGAGAAAATCATGTATAGATGTAGTCTTTATTTAGCACTTGAAGTTTCATTGTAAGTCGTAAGTCAGAAAGCGCTTTGTTGAATGAACAATGTAACTTCAAGATTTCTTGCATCTCTATAATGACTTGTCTTTTACCGCACAAAAGTTAGTGGAAACACGAACAACTAGCGTGGATAGATCAATTCTATCGGTGGATATAAACCTTTAGAAACAACAACATCGGTGGATATAAAAAGCAAGAATACTAAGATTACATAATAACAGTTCAATACTTTCAAAAACTTATACAAAACAATTTGAGAGTTTTAGAGATTTATCATTCCAATATTAACAACAAGATCTCAAACCTTCCCACATCAAAAGCTTTTGTGAGAAGATCGGCAACATTGAAATCGGTATGGATTTTACCATTTGAATCAACCTTTTCTCATTACAATCTCTAATAAAGTGATGTCTTATCTCAATATGTTTAGTTCTAGAATGTAAAGCAGGATTTTGATAATGCAAATTGTCTTGTTATTATCAATGTAAATCTTAGTATGCATAAATTGTACCCAAAATCCAACAATTGATTACGAATCCATAGAACTTGACCACGACAACTAGCGGCGACCACATATTCACCTCGGTTGTAGAATTAGCCACAATAGTTTGCTTCTTACACCGCCAGAAATTAGTCTGCTTCCCAAGAACCGACATCCTCCGTGGTAGACTTCCTATCCGACTAGCTCCAACATAGTCACTTTGTCGATGTAGGCCACCAAATCAAAGGAGAATCCTTAGAGTACCAAAGGCCCAATTTAGGATGACCTTTCAAATACCTAAAGATCCTCTTAACAACATTCATGTGTGAGGTATTGGGTGTTACTTGAAATCTTGCACACACATCATCGAGAACATAATATCTCGCCTAGATGCGATCGGATACATCAAAGATCCAATCATGGATCTGTACAACTTCAAATCAACTTTGGGACTTCCATCATCCGGTAGCATAGGTTTTGAGTCTCCATAGGTGTACTTGCACTTTTACATCTTGAAACCCAAATTTCTTCAACACATCTGCTACATACTTGTCTTGACTAATGAAAATACCATCAGGTCCTTTGTTGAACACAGAGCCCCAAAAGAAAGTGAGTTCTCCCATAGAACTCATCGAAACTTATCATGCATAAGTTTCTCAAAATCTCTGCATAGCTCCTTGTTAGTAGACCCAAAGATGATGTCATCTACATAAACTGAACCAAGAAAATATCATCTTTGTGCTTTCTAATGAACAAAGTTTTATCAATCGGTCCTCTTTTAAACCCATTGTCCATCAAATAAGTAGATAGGCATTCGTACCATGCCCTAGGGCCCGATGCAATCCATACATAGCCTTCCTCACCTCAGTAAACCTTGTCGGGATGATCGGGATCCTCAAAACCGGAGGTTGACAAACATATACCTCCTCATCAATAGTGCCATATAAAATGCACTTTTAACATCCATCTGATACACAACAAAATTCTTGAATGAAGCATAAGCCAAAAACAATCTAATAGCCTCTATCCTTGCAACTGGTGCAAATACTTCATCATAGTCCAAACCTTCAGTTTGTGTGTATCCTTGAGCAACCAATCTTGACTTGTTCCTCACAACAATTCCTCTTTCATCCCTTTTGTTTCTGAATACCCATTTAGTTCCAATAGCCCTCTTCCCATTTGGAAGATCAACCAATGTCCAAACCTCTTGAAGTTTGAACTGAAGAAGCTCCTCTTGCATTGATTCTACCCATCCTTCTTCTGTTAAAGCTTCTTCTATTCTCTTGGGCTCCTTTTGAGACGGAAAACAAGCAAACAAGCAATTTTGCGATCTTTATGACTGTTTCTTTTGTGAAGAGATCTTGCAAAGAACCCATGTTCGAGAAAGGGTTACGAATTCTTTACCACCTTCTTGTTTGAACTAGAGTATTCAAATTTCAAGAATCATTCCTTGGGATGAATCTTGTGAATTCTGGTAGAAGTAATTGGACTTTCATTAATAACAGTGTCCAAATTAGTCAAATTAGCATTGAAGAAATCATCCATGTCTTCATCATCAGTAGGAGTATCCATCTCAATCAAGTCAGGCATATTAGGATCATGTGGATACTCCTCATCACCAAATAGTGGCTTTGGATTAGGCCCAAAGAAAGTACTATCATCAGTGCTTGTAGCTGGAATTGCACTTGAACTATCAGTGATAGAAGATGGCTTGTCAGCATTCTGGATGGCTATCGGCACTTCGGTGAGGCTTATCGATTGCTTGCAGATTGCTTTTCTTCTTTTCAATTTCTTCTACCGACACTTTGAGTTATCGGCAACAACTCATCCTTATCTTGATGATGATCAACTTTGCTTCCAATTTAGTACATCATCACCGGAGGACCTTGCTTTTGAATGATGGAAGGAGCAGAACCGACTTTCCACTTTTCAACCAAATAGAACTCGTTGGAGAATCGGCTTCCTTTGAAGATTTATCAACTTGAAATCCTTTTGTATACCGCATCGGCATTAGTGGAAGTTCACGCAATGATAGGCTCATAATTCATAGATTTGGTTAGCATATCAATGTTAAACGACCGGTCTGGTCCTTTGGTCTCAACACTAGGAGTCTTTTCAACGAATTGAACATGTAGGTTCTCTTCAACAATTCTAGTCCTCTATTGTATACTCTAAAGGCTTTACTATTAGTGGAATAGCCTAAAAGTATCCATCATCGCTTTCTCTTGAAACTTGCCTAGGTAGTCTATGGTATTCAAAATGGTAACAGGACACCCAAAGGTTTTAGGAATGCAATCATTGGCTTCCTACCATGTAATAGCTCATAGGGGTCTTGTTATGAGGCTTCACTACCTTACTACATTTTGCACATAACATGCAATTCCTACGACTTGACCCAAAAGGTAGTTGGTAATTTAGACTCGACAACATAGTCCTAGCGACCTCAATTAGTGTTCTATTTTCCTCTCGGCTACACCATTACATTGTGGTGTTCTAGCAACACTAAACTGTCTTTCAATACCTTTAGCTACAGGCGATTCATCACATTATTCTTAAACTCGGTTCCATTATCACATCTAATTACTTTGACCTTATGACTAGATTTTCTATCTTAGTAATGAAACTCTTAAGAATCTCACTAGTCTCACTCTTAGTAGCCAAAAGTATACCCAAGAAAATCTACTATAATCATCGGTGATAACTAGGCAATCGCTTATGGTTCAAGCTTCTAACAAAGGTTGGTCCAAATAAGTCCATATGAAGCATAAGCGATGGTTGTGTTATGGTGTTCTGATTTTGGTCTTACAAGAGGCTCTATGTTGTTTTCCTTTTGACAGCCACACACAGTTCCTTACACTCAAAAACCTTTGAAGGTAACCCTCTCACTAAGTTTCCTTTACCGTTTATTGATTGTTTTGTAATTTAGATGACCTAGCCTTCTATGCCACAATATTGACTCATCAACGGATGCTTTGGCAAACAAACATAAGGACCTATTAGGAAGAACATTTTAAGATCAAAACAATATATATTTTCCATCCTAGGTACCCTAAGTTGTATAAACTTCTCATCGTGCATCTTAAACTCGGGAGATAACACCACACACTCGGTTTCCCAAAAAGTACCCAGTTTTCTTATCACACATTTGAGAAACTTGAATAAATTGTACTTTAGTCCACATGCCAAATAGACCTTTTCAAAGTCTAGCTTCCCTGCTACGATTGTGCCTCGCCAAGTATCTTTCCTCCCTTTGGATCATTGCCAAATGCCACATATCCTCCATCATAAGCTTCAAAATCTTCCAAATTGCTTCCATCCCAAGTCATGTGCCCAGAGCAACCACTATCAAAACTCCTTTATCTTTTAGCTCGGTTTGAAGATTGCCACGCACATAAGATTACACAAATTAGTTCCTCTTGTGGACCCAGTCGGTATTGACTTGGGTCTCCTCTGCATCAAAATATTCAAATTTTGTTAGGTCCATTGATGCACAATTGACATATGGTAAAACCTTTGTCTTAGGCTTCCATTGCCAACTTCTTTGAGGCCTTATGACATAAAATGATTTCCAACCATCAGTATCGGTTATCACCCTAGGAATTTTAAAACTTCTTTTGAATCGGGGGTGATATTTGGCTTATCGATGGTTTGACCTTCTTAGCCGTGTTTACATTTTGCTTAGCGATGGTTGGAACCCATTTAGGTGAAGCGGTGACAATAGATTTTGTATTCCATTTCTCATCAAGACCGCTCTTGGAATCATATTCTTTGTTAGGATGAGGATTTGTTTTTCTTGAAAAGTTTTATGATTTACCCTCCTCCAATGATTCCAAACTTGTGGTGCTTTTATGACAATTTCTCCGTAAGTGTTCAAAACTACCACACACAAAACAAGCCTTATTAACACATTGAAACTCATCACCTAATCATTAGAAATTAGACCATTTAAGCTTCGTTGATTAACCCTAGGTTTATATTGTTTCATCTGCTCCTAGGAATTTCCATACTCTACAACTTTCTTGGTAACTTTAGCTCCAAATCTAGGTACAAGGTTGACTTGCTTAGAATCAACTTTCTTAATCGACTCTATCTTTTCGATTTAGTTGATTCGGTTCTATCATCCTCGAATCGATTCCCAATCTTCAATTATGGGAGCACCGGATAACTTATCGAACTTATCTTAGGTATTTCGGTCTTATTTACTTCTTCAACGGGTTTATTAAAACCGAATTCACTACTAAATGACAGTTCTTTAGCGGTGGTGCATGTTTCATTAAGGGGTGGTGGCATATCATTGTAACCTAAACCAAGACCATCTCTAAACAGTTTTTGGCCAATTGGTTTCGTACAAGATCGAAGCATATTGTATTTTAGCAACCCTAACAACATGTTTTCTTTTTCCTCTAGGGCCTTTACTTTTACACTTTCTCGCTACGCTAGTTTATCTTTAAGCATTTTAATCTCTCTGTTTTTAAGATCAATTTCACCACCTAGTATATTGATCTTTTCGACATACTCAAATTCACATTTAATACGAATTTTAGCCTCTCTTCCATACCCTCTAATCCAACTTTATATCCTAAGTTATCTAGAGTCAATCTCTACTTCTTTTCTCAAACTCTCGGTGATAGCCTTTTGAGACTCTAAGTTATCGAACATGATTTAAAAGAACAAGTAGATGTTTTAGAATCATTGGATACCTCGAGAATCGAACCGAAAGATGAAGCATAGGCCATTAGAGCAAAGTTATGCTCTTTTGAAGCTTCACTAGCAAGAAAAGTCGCATTTGGACCTTCTTCAATCGATCACTCCAATCATAATCACCAAGTCCATCCCGAGCAACCAAAGTCAAGAAATAGTAGGCTCTTACATTGTCTTCTTAATACCCTCAAGTCTTTTAGGAGCTCGACATTCCCTAGCAAAATGACCTTTCTTCTTGCGCTTAAAGCACTCCATCTTGCTTTTGTCGAATCCACTCTCCTTTGACCATCATACTTAACCTGCCTTCCGGTCCTCCTCGAAACTTCCTTGCTTGAAGAGTCAACATTGCCATTTGCCATTGAAGATTAATCTCTTCAAGATCATCGGGATCAATTTCATCCGGATCTTGATTCAAAGACAAGAACACTAGTAGTTAAATCAGCCGAAAAAGCACAGATTGCACCATCACCGACATTATCACTAACGGTGGTATTATTTGCAATAGCCGTGGTTATACCATAGGCGTGATGGATACATCTTGTGAGCTTTTGTGATTTGTGGATACAAAAGCAATGTTTTGATTAGAAGAAGACGAGTTAGAAAAGGTATTCTCAGACTCATAGACCTTCAAGTTATTGAAGAGATTGTCTAGAGTCATTGTAGCAAAGTCCGTCTTGTTTCTCCACACAATAGTATGAATAGCCCAATCAGATGATAAGCTCCTTATGAATTTCAAATTAATATCTTCTTGAAGGAACTTGTAACCCACTGCCTTCAGTTGACTTATGAGTTTTGAAGCCTATTGTATGTGCCATCAATCTTTTCTCCACTTTGAGCGGTGAAGGTTTCAAGCGATGCTTAAGCATGTTCATCCTTGACTTCTTGGTAGCTTCATTACCAAAGAAACCTTAATTCAAGAGCATCCAATAGTTCTTTAGCCGACTCATACTGATCAAAATCTAATGCAAACTCATTAGGTATTCCCATGGAGAGAATACTATGAGCTTTGATCTCCATCTTCCTCTTAGCTTTATCAGGTTCACTTATAATAGCAATCTCCTTACCATCTTCACCCTTCAAAGGAAGAGAGTCTCCATTTTCAACAACATCCCATAGAGCATAATCAATCATGCGAATGTATTGCCTCATTCGCATCCTCCAGATTTGATATTCACCATGTTTGAGCATGGGAACCTTAGAAGCGATCACCATATGAGTTTCTTGAGACATCTTAACTTCCTTGAGTACAAATTAACAGACTTCTTCTTGATAACAGTTTCTAGATCACAAGCTCTGATACCACTTGTTGATCCCAGTTGAGCAAACGATCTAATATAGAAACTGACTTGTAACAAAAGCTTATCACGTATTACGCGGAATTCAACACTTGATCTTAAGAAGAAGAACAATTAACATTCAACACCTCAATATTATTTATTAATACGAATACTCTTACAGTATTAGGGTTTTGCAACCTTGAAGTGTATCGACCTTAGATATAAAACATACGTATATCTAACCTAGCCTAGGACCTCCTTTTATAGACTAAGGAGTCCTATACAATATATAATACGTAACCTACAAGATAAATATCTTTTCCATATTTATCGATACAATAAACTAACCGACTATAGAAAACTAGCGATTAACTTACAATATACTATCGGTGGTTATAGAATACTACTAGCATGGTTATCTTCATCCGTGGTTACACTTCTTCAGTCCGTGGTTATCTTCAAGCTTGTCCGTGGTTCCATTACTTAAAGTAATTCATCATCCAAGGAACCTAAAACCCAACATTTGTGCATTCCAGAAGTTTCCAAGACCTCAAGCTTAGCTATAAATAGACCTTCATTTCGTTCACATTGTGATCATCTTTTCTTCTTTCTAATTTCTCAGTAGCATAGTTAGTTTTAATTCCATTTTCATGTTTTAAGTTTTGTTAAGCATTTGTAATCCACTCTTTGTACTTAAAATTCTTATATTAATAAATTCAGTTTTTCATTCTCAAGTGTTTGTTCAATTGTTATTGCTTTTAAATCTGCTTAATCTCTTTGTTTATTGCTTATTTCAACAATATAAATCTGTTTTTAGCTCATTCCTTTATTTACTCAAAAATAAAAAAATAAATCAGTTAAAATAATTGGAAAATAAAAAAACATATCAAATCTGTTCTATGGATTGATCCATACTTAGCTACTGTTTCATAAAGGTTCATTTAAGCTTTTGATAACTTATAGTGAGCTTAATTTCAATCAAATCTCAATTTACTTCAAAAATAAAAGCGATCAACAAAAGTCAACTGTTTGTGGAAATGAAGTTCTTTGTGTTTGATTGGATTGGGATGATGCGTGTCGGATTGGGTTAAAGTTGAGTGGAATTGGAGTAGGTTAGGGGTTTAATAGGTTAGAGGTTCACTGTTTCATGATTTCAAGCCATAGTGGCTAGGACCACTTGTAAGTCTCAATCTGTCTCAATCATTTGAATCAGTAGAATAATGTGTTCTAATATTGCTTGTTATCTCTGAATTTAGTCTAATCTAGTGTAGCTTTGCTTGATTTTAGTAGCTTAATTGTGATCTCATCTATATCTGTTATTAGTTTTTATTTGCATCATTAGATCAGATAGTTTTTAAGTGAAAATTGCTACTAAGTTTGATACATATAGGTTTAGTTTGAGTAACTGAATCTGGTTTGACGATTGCTTATGCTTGATTTTGAGTGTGTCTGAGAAAATCACTTAATCTGTCCTGAAACTAGTGTTTGGATTAGCTAGTAAATCTGTGGTAGAGATTAGTTGATTAAGTCTATGTAGTTGATACATGCTCATTTAGGATATAGATAGTCATTTAGGTCTGATTTTGTAGGAGTTATTCACCAAAAGTCAAAAGAACATTTTCAATCGGTTTATGAGCGCTACATTGGAATTTTTAAAATCAAAACCTTGATCTATGTTCGAAATCATCCTAGTTGCTTGATAAAGTTTTGTTTCAGCCTAAAACACCAAAATCAGTTCATAACATTGGATTAAATCTCAGATAAGTCAAACTTAGTCACTGTTTTCAAAAGTCAAAATGGTATCAAAACCAGTTTTTTGCAGACCTTGCAGCTCTTGCACAAGGTGCTATACAGCATATTAGAGTCTCATATTTGGTCCACTTGTAGTTTGCCAGGTGGTCTTGAAGACCACATATCTGTTTTGCACTTAAGCTCTTCTGATTAGTCAGTGAATAAGCTCAAACTTAGCACCTAATTCAGCTGTTGGTAGAACAATCAGTTAGCATATTATCTGAGTAGATTGCTTATTTTAGGTTAGGAGTAGCTATAATTAGTTGTTTTAGAGTAGTTATAGTATAATTCAGTTACTTAAACAGTTTGGTGGCTTATTGTGCTAGTTTGCTTATTCTAAAGTGCTTATTTCATATCAGTTTTCACTGCAGCTCCCATTTCTTACACACAAGCATCATATTTTATATTTTTCATAGATTTAGATTAATATTTTAGAATTTTCCTGAGTTTTTCATAATTTTTGGTCATTGTTTGCTATTTTTCTCAATTTAAAATAGTTTTTAGTCACTTTTAAATAACTTTTATTGCAAATAATTAAGAAAAAGATCAAAAAATAATTTTTCAATTTTCACAGTTTAAGAAAAATATAAAAAGCATAAAAAATATTTTTCCCTATTTTTCCCCTTTTATTTGGTATTTTTCACAATTTAAATTAGGTTTAAATAGTTTTAAATTCATAAAAAATAGAAAAATAATCAGAAAAATAAAAAAATAGTTTTGAAATATCTTTTAGATATTTTAGATTTTATAAAAATAGTTTCATATTTTTCCCTTTGATTTTCAGAATTTTTAGTATTTTAAATTAGTTTAAAAAGTTAAAAATTAGTTTTTAATTTTAATAAAATCTAGAAAAATCCAAAAAAAAAAAGTTTTAATTCATAAATAGTTTTCTAATATCATTTTTAGTATTAAAGTAATTTTAGGCATTTTTAGGATATAATTTAGACGTAGTTGCATTTTATTTACGTTTTATTAATTACATTTTAGTTTAATTCGCACTTAGGATTTCCCGTAAAATAGATTCCCTTAATTACTTTCCCTATTTCCGTAGTTTAATAAATCAAATCATTAATCCTAAACATCGAGCATTTAATTCCAAACCAAAAACGACTTTGGCAATTCACGCCTCGTTGGGAAACGATTCGGGTTGACTAATCCGTTTCAACGATCACACACGGGATTTGATTTATTATTATTTTTCCTAAAGGAATTTGAATCTATCTTCGTGATTATTTTTGATATCGATATTGAGGTTTTATCCATACACAATAACCCTTAAGCCTTCATTATCGGTGAATCGATTATACGAACTGTTTTAAGTTTCTTACGGTTAGTCATTCACAAGTGGCTAGCTTGTGTGAGATAACAGCGGTTTGGCATTTTTTGTGGAATCAAATTTTGGCGCTTGTTGCGGGAGGTTGTGTCACGACAATATCGTTTGAGGTTTGACGATTAGTGACTCGAGATCCTTCATTCGTGAAGTTACTATTTTTCTATAAAATAAAAAGTAAAAATATTTTCCTTTTTCTTTTATATATATATATCATATTAAAAATACAAAAGATTTTCTCTTGTGTTTTGCTAATAAATAGAAGACACCAATTATATAACATTCTCAACGGAGGTGTTATCATTAATAAGTTCCCGAACTAAAGATCAAAAACTTGCCTTTGTGTCGCTTGTGAATTGATTTATTTCTATCGGATAAACAAACCGTGTGGTGGGTATAAGGACGGCCCGACATTAAATTGCGGTGAAAAGAAGCGGGTTTTAATAAGCTTCACACGACCTTCAAAGCTTCTCCGCTCGCTTGTGCGTTTGTCTTATAGAGGTGATTTATTCACTTGGGATTATTGGTTAAGTTCACTGTGTTTTCGAATATCGGTCTCTTTTAATTGCCTTGGTTTTTAAGTGCATGCGCACTCGCTCTCAATCACGATGTAGACGTAATCAAAGAATAGACGTACCCGAGTTACGTACTATCATTGAAGAACCCGTCATGGCAGACACTCGAACGATGAACGAGTTACTTCAAGCTCCCGTAGACGGCTACGGTGATGCTATCGTACTTCCACCAATTAACACCGAAAATTTTGAACTAAAACAAATTTAATACAATTGGTGTCTAATAAACCTTTTGTGGTTTAGATCATGAGGAGCCCCACGCACACCTCCGTTGGTTTAATCAAGTTGCTTCTACAATTAACTTTGGGCGTCTCTCATGAGTCGATTAAGTTGAGATTGTTTCCATTTTCCTCGAGGGGCAGCCGGACTTGGCTAGAAAAGAACCCCTCGATCGATTACAACATGGGAAGATCTTTCTAAAAATTTGTGAACCAATTCTTTCCTCCGTAAAAATAACAATGTTACGAAATCAAATCATAAATTTTCAACAAAAATTTGACGAAAGTTTTGGAGAAGCATGGGATAGATTTAAAGAACTTTTGAAAAATGCCCAAATCACGGTTTTACCGATCTTCATCGATTGATCGTTCTATAATGCTCTTACTCCGTCCGATCAAGATTAAACTTAACGCGTCGCGGTGGTAATATCTTGAGTCGTATGCCCACCGATATTAGAACGATTATCGAAAATAAGTCAAAAGTTTCTTTGTCTAGAAATCGACCGGTTGTTTCTAAGATCACTACGAATGACAACTACATTCAGAGGAGTGAGTTGAGTGGACTGACTGATGCCATTAATTCTATGATGAGAGAGTTTAAGAATCATAAATCCGAATCGATCAAAGCCAAGCATGAAACATGTGTTATTTGCGGTGGTCCTCATCCGTACTATAATTGTCAAGCCACCGATGGCGATCTCAGAAATGCTTCTGTAGCCTCTGCTAATCCGGTTCAAAATCAAAACCAAGGATACCGTGCCAACCAAATGGGACCACCCGGTTTTGCACCCGTTCCTCAACAAAACCAAAACCGTTATTCAAACCAATCTTACAATCAAAACCGAGGAGCCAATCTTAATCATGGTAATCAAAACTACCAAGCTCCTCCACCTCAAGTGTATCAACAACCTCCTCAACAACAATATCAATCACCTCATCAAGCTGTTCCAAACAACGAGTTTCTGTCTTACATGAAGAGTTCCGACAATACCATTAAAAATTTGCAAACTCAAATTAACGGCATGAGGACGGATTTCAAAAAGGAAATTGAAGCTACGAGTAACAAGCAGATGAGAGAAATGAGGGATATGATGGCTAGTTTCTTTCAAGCTAATCAACCTTCTACGTCTTATTCTCAACCCTCGGGTTCCTTCTCTTCAATACGATTCCTAACCCGAGAGGTGACATGAAAGCGATTACTACCCGTGGTGTTGCTTACGATGGACCCACGGCTCCTACCACTATTTCTTCTTCTCCGTCTTGTGTGGTAGACCGTGAGACCGGGTGACAAAGGACCCGGTGCTTCCTACTAATAAGGGAGTCTTGAGAATGTCCAACCCACGGTTGTCCCGACGTCTGAGCCCACGGATGCTCGGTTAGTCTTGAAAAGACTAACTCAAAACAACACTTCCGTACCGTCAAGGA
Organism: Chrysanthemum lavandulifolium; assembly: GCA_022545495.1. NCBI lineage: Eukaryota > Viridiplantae > Streptophyta > Magnoliopsida > Asterales > Asteraceae > Chrysanthemum > Chrysanthemum lavandulifolium. Next base: position 160,295,381 of record CM040244.1, on the reverse strand, counting down.
TGAATGATCAAAAGCAACGTGAACAAGCAAATCTTCAAATGGAAAATTTCTTTCAAATATTTCAAGATCTTCACTTGAAATTAGCTTCATGGATGCTCTTCTTCTCATGCCTATGTTTGTTTCGACACTAAAAGGAATGTTAAGTAACAAAGAAAATTGTGGATTTGGCAAAACGTCTTTGAATGAGAATTGTTCGTGGTTATTCTCAAGAAACTTCCCAAAAGTTAGGTGACCCGGCAAGTTCCTCATTCCATGTGATTTTCAAGGAATTATTCAGTGCTCCGCCTTGGCTGATCTTGGTGCAAGTATCAATTTGATGCCGAAATCAATTTACGATAAAATTTCATTGCCCCCACTTACCCCAACATGTATGACCCTCGAGCTAGCCGACCGAACTACGACAACACCAATCGGTATAGCCGAGGATGTTTTTGTTAAAGTGGGGAAGTTCGATTTCCCCGCGGATTTTGTTGTCGTTGATTTCGATGTCGACCCTCGTGTGCCCCTTATTCTCGGAAGATGCTTCTTAAGGACGGGCCATGCGTTGATTGATGTGTATGAAGGAGAAATCACTTTAAGAGTTGGAAAAGAAGCCGTCACGTTTAACGTTAACCATACTTCTAAATCTTTTACCAAACAATATGATGTGGCCAAAATTAGTAACACCGAGGTGACAAAGGACCCGGGAATTCCTACTAATAATGGAAGTACCAAAAACGTCCAACCTCCGGTAGTTCAAAAAGTTGGGCCTAATGCATCGAGAATTGATCCGAGTCTTTCACGTTTCACGGTTAAGAGTTTGTCTACGATACGTGCTGAGCAAAAGAAGAAACTAGAAAAGGAGACTACAACGGTTGTGGTGGAAAATGCTAGCTCTAAGAGCACACCACTTGTCCCACCTCCGCTTTCTGTGTATCGGATTGATCTTGTTCCTAAAAAAGCCGAGTTTTCTTTGAGTGGCAATTCCACTCCTTCTTTTGAAAATATGGAACTTTCTTCTAAAAAAATCATTTCTGATTCTTCCCCTTCCCATACTCAATATGAGGAGGATGATTCTATCATGAAATAAATTGAATCTTATTTGAAAAGTGATTCAGTTTCACCGGAAAGTGATAACGCCGACATCGACATCGAAGAAGATATTCGTTTGATTGAAAAAATGCTTTACGGGGATTCTTATATTCCTTCGGAAGAAAAAGTTATTAAAGAAGTCAAGCCGTCTTTTAATCCTTCGGAGCCCGAGCTCAAGGATTCTTCCATTGATTTACTTCTCGAGGAGTTCGCCGATGAATTCGCTCGCATGGATCCCCTTCCACTGGGAAGTGAGGATGACATCTTTGATTTTAGAGCCGACTTATGCGAAATTGAATATTTGTTATATCAAGATCCGTCGATTTACTTCGAGAAGTTCACCGATGAACTTGCTCCCACCGACTCGATTCTTTCCGAAAATAAAGAAAAAGAATACGATGATCCATTCTTCCCGAAGAAAGATAAGGAAGTTAAGATTTCGACTGATGAGCTTGTTGATTCAGAGGTCCCACACTATTTTTTATCCGAGAGTGATTCCTCTTCTCGTGAGGATTTTCACGTAGATGATACGTTGATTTCGTTCCTTTCTGAGGACAAGATTTTTAACCCTGGGATACTCTTCGGAGAGGACATTCATAAAACAAAAGTTTTCCGGAAAAAGGATCCTATCTTGGATGCCTTCATGTTTGAACCTTTGAAATACACCTTTCTTTACCATGAGCTCCCATCTTTCTTGGAGTTTTCTCATTGTGATCCGTCATTCTTTCGTCCGCCCGCAAAACCGCCGGATGATGGATCAATCTTTCTTGAAAAACCTTTTGTGAGTTTGGGAGGTGTTATCCCATTTGTGCTTAAGCCCGACATTTTCTTTCCCTCCCAACCCACCCAGTCTCATTCCTTCGGGAATGAGGACACCGCTTTTACCCCAGTATCTCTACCACTTTCTTCCCAAGGACAAATGAATTCGGGACGAGTCGGGCTAGCGACTCGGTGACCAAAAACGATGGCGCTTCGTGGGGAGGCACCTCATGCTTATCTCTATCTTCGTTCTATTTTCTAATAAGTGGCGTGAAGGGTTAGCCTCTTGATTTTTCGTGTTTGGTTGTTTGTGATGTTGTGTTTAGGATGTTCCCGATATGAAGACTCTCGTGCTCGAAGTTTGTCTTTTCTCCACTCGAGTTTCATGATCGATGCTGATGGAAATCCGATATCCTAATCTTATCGACTAACGTTTATCTTCTAGCATACTTAATAAACGGCTTTTAGATTTTCGTGATACCCTTACTTTAAACATTGAGGACAATGTTTCGTTCTAGTCTGGGGTAGGGTAATCTTCGATTTGATTTGACCGCACTTGCTTATTTTTGTTGTGTTTCTCTCAGAACCCGTTTTCCTTAGAAAATAAAAATTGTGCAAAATGAGAAAATTTTAAATTTTTGTAAGCTTTTGTTAAGTCTTTTGATTGAAAAGTTTTGCTAGTCTCTTAGATAAGAAGCTATAAAATGCGAATTCTAGCTCACAAGGCCAAGATTTTGCAAGTTTCCCTGAGTGACTTTAAATATGCATAACTTTATTTCATTAGACGAAGCATTGGCTAAGTTAATATATGTTTTGACACCTTGTTGACTTTCCGCTGGAGAGAGTAGGAATGGAATTCTTACTTGACCGGGCGTGTTGAGCCCTAGCTTGTTCCCTTAACCATAGATAATCCAAAAATTATCGGCTAAGCATCCGCGGATCTCATTATTTGGGATTTTAAATTTGCGGAGATCGAAATGATAGAGTTACTTATGAGTTTAGATGCTAAGCGTGGAGTAGTTGGTTCTCTTTAGAGCCCATCGAAGGTACTTATGGCTTTTGTTCCCACAAAATTGTTTCACCCCATATCATCTAATGAATAATTAGAGATGTTGAGTTTTTGGCGATAGTTAGTTCTTTATCTTCTTAAAAGAATCTTTGTTTTAAAAATTGGGTACACATCAAGGATCCGTAATGAATAAATAAATAAGTGATAAGTGATAAAGTAATAAGTAAAGTTGTGAGCTGCGGTGTCGAGATCGGACCCTTGGATCTTTAGCCGGGATTGAGTGAGGTCTTAGTCTAGCCAACCGGGATCCACATTTCATGAAGCCTATAGTCTTGGAATTACCCCGTGAAGCTCCGTAGTTCATAGCTCATATAAATAAAAAGTATAAGTGTAAAAAAAAAAAAAAAAAAAAAAAAAAAAAAATTATTGATGAAAAGTGATGAAAAAGTCAAAAGTTTAAGTGAATAAAAATTCCTTGATGTGGACCTCATTTTACAACAATGGTTCTTGAGAGAAGGTGGATAACTAATTATCGACTTAACTTTATATCTTTATCGGAATAAAAGTTATCGAAGCGAGAATTTGAAGAAATTCATTTCTCAAAAATAAAAAATCTAGAGGAAAATAGGAAAATGGGAGCAAAAGGTAATTACACAAGTAACTTCCATGGGTAGTGTTAGCATCTAGAGTCATGTTTAACAATGATTTCGATTTTACGCTTAGTTTGGGGACTTGTGAAAAATCAGGGACGATGTATTCTATCCGTATGGTCACTTCACGCTGTGTTGTGTTTCCTACTCCGTGATCCTAACGTGTCGTTTGAAAATGTTGGAGTTATTGATCGACATGAAAGTTCAACAAACCGTCATTCATAACCGGAATGTGCTTAATCGTAATATCTATACATGTGAATAAAAAAGGTAAACGGGGCGTTTTTAGAATTAAGGGTTTCTTAATCTCTTTTGAGGAATCTTTGCTACTTCTTCATAGGTTTAGTAAAAGAGATTGAAATCCTTGGTTTTAGAAGCGTGAGTTGATTGCATTGCGTGAGGACACGACAATGGTCTCGTCTGGGGTATTTTGGTATGTGCTAAAACACATACCTTTTCATTATCAAAACTGACCCAAAACAACCAAGAAAGAGCCGTTTATTGCTAATATTTGTGGTTTTCTTGAGTTTGTGCTTGTGCAGGTACGGATATGTAAAAACACACAAAAAGGAACTAAATCAGACGTAAATCCAAGCACGAGAGATCAAGAGAGTTTGAGCTGAGCCGAAAGGTCGGGATTGTGCATTTTGGAAGATTTTATTCTCTGAGGATGATTTTTGGAAGTTTTAATCAAGTTTGAAGAAATATCAAGATTAGTCCCTGAACTTTGAGTATTTGGCAGAAATTACCCTCCAAGTTTCGAATTTACAAGTTCAACCCTTAGATTATTTTAGAGTGACAAGAAAGGCCCTTGAAAGAGATTTTCAGATTTTCATGTGTGGACCTTGAAGTTTCAGTTTGCACATAATTGGTCTTTATAAGCTTAAATGGTTACATCTCTAGTCCTAAGCCCAAAATAAATAATAAAAATCCAAAGCCCAAATCAATTTCATAACCCGGTCCACTATACAAACCAAACACTTACCCGTTTTTATTATCTCAACCCGGATACCCACCATTACCCGGTTTATTTACCCGAGTCAAACCCACTAACCCCGGTCAACCCAATCAAAATATAATAAACAAACCCACCCGCCTTCTTTTACCCCAATCTGGAAAACAAAGAACCCTAGATTTACCCTCAAGGTCAATTGGTCAAAATTACAACAATTAAGGGTACTTTTGTACTTTCCCTGACACCACCTGACACATGGGGAATGACAGGTCATCAATCCGCGAGCAACATTCCTAATCTCTGCTTTCTCATTGGTCGAAGATGCGTGGATGATCTAATCCAAGGGTTGATATCATTTGGGAAACGTGGAGGGTGATCCAAGGGTTGCAAATGACTCAAAGAAGCACACATTTGTGCATTCCAGAAGTTTCCAAGACCTCAAGCTTAGCTATAAATAGACCTTCATTTCGTTCACATTGTGATCATCTTTTCTTCTTTCTAATTTCTCAGTAGCATAGTTAGTTTTAATTCCATTTTCATGTTTTAAGTTTTGTTAAGCATTTGTAATCCACTCTTTGTACTTAAAATTCTTATATTAATAAATTCAGTTTTTCATTCTCAAGTGTTTGTTCAATTGTTATTGCTTTTAAATCTGCTTAATCTCTTTGTTTATTGCTTATTTCAACAATATAAATCTGTTTTTAGCTCATTCCTTTATTTACTCAAAAATAAAAAAATAAATCAGTTAAAATAATTGGAAAATAAAAAACATATCAAATCTGTTCTATGGATTGATCCATACTTAGCTACTGTTTCATAAAGGTTCATTTAAGCTTTTGATAACTTATAGTGAGCTTAATTTCAATCAAATCTCAATTTACTTCAAAAATAAAAAGCAGTCAACAAAAGTCAACTGTTTGTGGAAATGAAGTTCTGCTGTGTTTGATTGGATTGGGATGATGCAGAAGCTGGATTTGGGTTAAAGTTGAGCTGGAATTGGAGTAGGTTAGGGGTTTAATAGGTTAGAGGTTCACTGTTTCATGATTTCAAGCCATAGTGGCTAGGACCACTTGTAAGTCTCAATCTGTCTCAATCATTTGAATCAGTAGAATAATGTGTTCTAATATTGCTTGTTATCTCTGAATTTAGTCTAATCTAGTGTAGCTTTGCTTGATTTTAGTAGCTTAATTGTGATCTCATCTATATCTGTTATTAGTTTTTATTTGCATCATTAGATCAGATAGTTTTTAAGTGAAAATTGCTACTAAGTTTGATACATATAGGTTTAGTTTGAGTAACTGAATCTGGTTTGAGGATTGCTTATGCTTGATTTTGAGTGTGACTGAGAAAATCACTTAATCTGTCCTGAAACTAGTGTTTGGATTAGCTAGTAAATCTGTGGTAGAGATTAGTTGATTAAGTCTGTGTAGTTGATACATGCTCATTTAGGATATAGATAGTCATTTAGGTCTGATTTTGTAGGAGTTATTCACCAAAAGTCAAAAGAACATTTTCAATCAGTTTTATGAGCAGTTCTGTTGGAATTTTTAAAATCAAAAACCTTGATCTATGTTCAGAAATCATCCTAGTTGCTTGATAAAGTTTTGTTTCAGCCTAAAACACCAAAATCAGTTCATAACATTGGATTAAATCTCAGATAAGTCAAACTTAGTCACTGTTTTCAAAAGTCAAAGTGGTATCAAAACCAGTTTTTTGCAGACCTTGCAGCTCTTGCACAAGGTGCTATACAGCTTATTAGAGTCTCATATTTGGTCCACTTGTAGTTTTCCAGGTGGTCTTGAAGACCACATATCTGTTTTGCACTTAAGCTCTTCTGATTAGTCAGTGAATAAGCTCAAACTTAGCACCTAATTCAGCTGTTGGTAGAACAATCAGTTAGCATATTATCTGAGTAGATTGCTTATTTTAGGTTAGGAGTAGCTATAATTAGTTGTTTTAGAGTAGTTATAGTATAATTCAGTTACTTAAACAGTTTGGTGGCTTATTGTGCTAGTTTGCTTATTCTAAAGTGCTTATTTCATATTAGTTTTCACTGCAGCCCCCATTTCTTACACACAAGCATCATATTTTATATTTTTCATAGATTTAGATTAATATTTTAGAATTTTTCTGAGTTTTTCATAATTTTTGGTCATTGTTTGCTATTTTTCTCAATTTAAAATAGTTTTTAGTCACTTTTAAATAACCTTTATTGCAAATTATTAAGAAAAAGATCAAAAAATAATTTTTCAATTTTCAAAGTTTAAGAAAAATATAAAAAGCATAAAAAATATTTTTCCCTATTTTACCCCTTTTATTTGGTATTTTTCACAATTTAAATTAGGTTTAAATAGTTTTAAATTCATAAAAAATAGAAAAATAATCAGAAAAATAAAAAAATAGTTTTGAAAATTCTTTTAGATATTTTAGATTTTATAAAAATAGTTTCATATTTTTCCCTTTGATTTTCAGAATTTTTAGTATTTTAAATTAGTTTAAAAAGTTAAAAATTAGTTTTTAATTTTAATAAAATCTAGAAAAATCCAAAAAAAAAAATAGTTTTAATTCATAAATAGTTTTCTATTATCATTTTTAGTATTAAAGTAATTTTAGGCATTTTTAGGATATAATTTAGACGTAGTTGCATTTTATTTACGTTTTATTAATTACATTTTAGTTTAATTCGCACTTAGGATTTCCCGTAAAATAGATTCCCTTAATTACTTTCCCTATTCCCGTAGTTTCATAAATCAAATCATTAATCCTTAACATCGAGCATTTAATTCCAAACCAAAAACGACGTTGGCAATTCACGCCTCGTTGGGAAACGATTCGGGTTGACTAATCCGTTTCAACGATCACACACGGGATTTGATTTATTATTCTTTTTCCTAAAGGAATTTGAATCTATCTTCGTGATTATTTTTGATATCGATATTGAGGTTTTATCCATACACATAACCCTTAAGCCTTCATTATCGCCGAATCGATTATCCGGACTGTTTTAAGTTTCTTACGGTTAGTCATTCACAAGTGGCTAGCTTGTGTGAGATAACAGCGGTTTGGCATTTTTTGTGGAATCGGTATGTTATGGTTACACATTAGACGTTCAACGGATGAGTCGGTATGTTATGGTTACACATTAGACGCTTCAACGGATGAGTCGGTATGTTATGGTTACACATTAGGCGTTCAACGGATGAGTCGGTATGTTATGGTTACACATTAGACGCTCAACGGATGAGTCGGTATGTTATGGTTACACATTAGACGCTCAACGGATGAGTCGATATGTTATGGTTACACATTGGACGCTCAACGGATGAGTCGATATGTTATGGTTACACATTAGACGTTCAACGAATGAGTCGGTATGTTATGGTTACACATTAGACGTTCAACGGATGAGTCGATATGTTATGGTTACACATTGGACGTTCAACGAATGAGTCGGTATGTTATGGTTACACATTAGACGTTCAACGGATGAGTCCGTATGTTAGGGTTACACATTACACGTTCAACGGATGAGTCGGTATGTTATGGTTACACATTAGACGTTCAACGGATGAGTCGGTATGTTATGCTTACACATTAGACGTTCAACGGATGAGTCAGTATGTTAGGGTTACACATTAGACGTTCAACGGATGAGTCGGTATGTTATGGTTACACATTAGACGTTCAACGGATGAGTCGGTATGTTATGCTTACACATTAGACTTTCAACGGATGAGTCGGTATGTTATGGTTACACATTAGACGTTCAACGGATGAGTCGATATGTTATGGTTACACATTGGACGTTCAACGGATGAGTCGGTATGTTATGGTTACACATTAGACGTTCAACGGATGAGTCGGTATGTTATGGTTACACATTAGACGTTCAACGGATGAGTCGGTATGTTATGGTTACACATTAGACGTTCAACGGATGAGTCGGTATGTTATGGTTACACATTAGACGTTCAACGGATGAGTCGGTATGTTATGGTTACACATTAGACGTTCAACGAATGAGTCGGTATGTTATGGTTACACATTGGACGTTCAACGGATGAGTCGGTATGTTATGGTTACACATTAGACGTTCAACGAATGAGTCGGTATGTTATGGTTACACATTAGACGTTCAACGGATGAGTCGATATGTTATGGTTACACATTGGACGTTCAATTTAATAACTTTATGTTGTTAACGACTTCAAAAGAATACGATTTTATCACTCCATTTCATCCCAATTTAAGAAAAATATTGGGAGAGTAATTTTGGTGAATCATAGAAAACACATTCAACTATGCATCTTTGGCTTCTTGATCCAATTAAATATGGCATGCAAAATTACTAATTTTTTAATAAACAAGAGAATCCCCGGCGACATGTCGCCGGGGAAACTATTGTCCACGTCACGTTAAGATAGATTAACACTAATTACGAATTTTTTAATAAATAAAAGAATCCCCGGCGACATGTCGCCGGGGAAACGTAAGCGGGAAAATTTCCCGCCACGTTTTACCATGAAATATTCGGTCAAAATATTATCGTTGAATCCCCGGCGACATGTCGCCGGGGAAAAGTGAGCGATAATTTTGCTGACTTTTCTACGAGACTTCGTGCCACGTAGGATATATTTTTGTCGTTTAGTGAGGATTCCCCAGCGACAATTGTCGCCGGGGAAAACAGCGATGGGGAAAGTGGTAAATGTGGTAGTGAACATACTAATTAATCTTAAACTAGTTATTGGAGTTTGATCTTATTTCCAGAACTTTTTCTAGTCACTTGGTTTTGTTAACCGATCGTATAAAAATTTGAAGCATAAAGCACAAACCTGAAATGAGCTAAAGATCACAGGTTGCATAGTCCTTATATCGAAACTAGGAACAACAATGTCTGGTTTAGCCTTGTGGTTCCTAACAAGCTCGTTACAAGGTTTTTGAGATACTTCCCATCGTACTGTGGCCCTATCAACGCCTTTAACACCTTTATTAACTTCGCAAACGTCCCTCTATATTTGCACCAAGAAATACCACAAAAAGTAAAAACTCGTATAGTTTGTACTTTGTACTATTGCGGACTTGCGGTATCTAATCTTATGAAACAGAAGTGCTATTTTTTTTTATGTATACGAGCTCAAGACGTTTTGAATAATAAAAGAAAAGAAAGAAGGGTATGAAAGCAAATCAACTCGTATTTCAACATACCCGGTTTGTGGAAAAATCTTGGGAGAATTTTCTATATAAAATGGAACGATGTCTTTAGCGGCATATAGTGGTCTGTTATTTTTGTCAGGAGCCGTTAGCATGATTGTCACTAGACCTCCTGTGCTTGTTCCAGCAATAACATCAAAGTAATCCGCGAGCCTTGCTTCTTCGCCATCCAACTCCTGCACATATATGTTGTCATGTATGCACAATATAAAACTATTAGACCCTAAGACGAGTAACTACCAAGGCTGACACATGTATGCACAACATTCAACGGATCAAATCGGCATGAATTTATTTTCTTGCTAGTTTAATAAAACATTTTCCGTTCAAAAAGAGTTGTTTTCTTTTCTTATTTATATGGTATTATTGTTTCAAAGATGTATCTATGTTTCTGCTGTATGTACACATATATGTATGTATACCTGAAGTTGCGACTCGAGATACTGGAGAATAACACCTGGAATGATACCCCTGATGCCTCCGCCATCAATACTGAGGATTGTTATGAGATTTCCAGCACGTGGAGGACGGATTCCTATAGGATTTGCTGTTGAGGTTTGGCTTGTCATCTTGATATCTTAGGAAATACCAAATAGTGAATATTTTGACATGGACTTTGTGTGAATTGGTTTATATGCAAGCTTTATTAACATCATAATCTAGTTTTTTTTTTTTTTTTTTTTTTTTTGGTAAAAGGATTTTATGAAAATATATTACTTCAAAAAGCGTTTAACTACATTCGATGTGAGCGAATCACACATTTATCCTGTTACAAGGAGAGACATACGCACCATTTATGCTTCAAACTAGAGGTAGCAAAACGGGCGGGCACGGGCTACGGGCCAAACGGGCGCGGGCTAAACGAGTACGGGCCAAACGGGCTTATGTTATAAGAATCACTTTTAAAAAGACCCAAAACGACGAAATAAATTCCTCGAACGTAACACCTCATTTATATTTAAAAAATAAAATGTAAGTTTTTCTTTAGAAACAATTTAATGTTCGAAAAACATATCTTTATTACGTCCATTTAACTTAAATGGATAATATATGCCCATTTCAAAAAAGAGGCCAAATGTGACCAAATCTTTTACAAGTTTGCTCATTTAGCCTATTTTTTTTTTTTTTTTTTTTTTTTTTTGGGCACAAATTACCACCTCTACTTCAAACTATACCTATAATAAGAATGAAAAACTAAACTTATGAACTACTATAAAGAAAACAACCGCTATCTAGATTACATTTGACCCAAAGTAATATCAAATATAACATAGCGTCTAATCTACGCACAAAGACTGATATCGAACACATTAGAAAAAAAAAATCAAGTTGTTCTTCCGTTAAGTCTGATACCACATCATCATATCTTTCATACAAGTCATACTCATCAAGTTCACATAGATTAGGGCCATTAGTTCAGCCACCTTGTCGCTTATATGCAAATGCCATAAACTGAGCGGTCTCATTATCATTCTTCAACCTCACTTTCCGATCTACCATCTTGCAAATCTGTTGAAATACTAGGCATGGAACTTGATTCCACGGTCCACGTCCTTTACACGCTTGGGTTTTGGCCCATGTTCTTCCAAATTATTCACCTCCTTTTTACTAATGGTACAGAAATGGCCTACAACCCTAGTATCCTCCACGTCACCCATATTGCTTAAATCATCAATAGAATTAGAACTAGTAGTAGTGTTAACAACTTGTGTAGTGACATGGGACCTTCGGTTTTGGATGTCTAGAATCCGTCTTCTTGTTGATCTTTGGTTGAAACAGTTTGCAATCAAGATGCGACTTCGAATCAATATGAACACCACGAAACCACTTGCCTAGGTCCCTTAGTATTCTTCGAAACATTTGAGATAATTTTATTCAGGCATTGATCCAAGACATGGCCAAAAACCTTGCAATTTAAACATCTTGGTGGTTTTCACTTGACCTACCCCATAGCTATAGTATTTGCAAATGCAATAACTCTTAATCCATCTTCAGTAAATGGAGTAAGAGCAACATCATGGAACTTAACCCAAACTGGAACGTTAAACAAGTCCTCATTGGATGAATTTGCATTCGAAGACCACTTTTTGGAATTGAAGACACATTACGAATTAACCATGGACTATTTTAGAGCATTTCATCAATCCCATCCTTAGAACTAAGCTTGAAAAAGAACAATCATTTAGTTCATCATCGCTTTAGCAAGCCTTTATTTCTATAATACAATCTTTTGCAATATGAAATAAAAACTTTTACCCTTAAGTTGAATGAGACTTGGTTTACGGGATTTTTCTTAGCAATGCTTCTTTAATAAAAATATCCCGAACTTTATTAAATTTTGTAATTATATTACATGTGCCTAAATTTATGTCTAAACCTATGTGACATCATCTTGTTGGCTGCAGCTAAAAAGCTCACTTTTTCACAAACCAATAGGATCATGCCAAATAAGTTTAGGTATGAAATTAGGCATACAATTAGGTCTTCCCATCATTTTCTATTATTTTATTAGTAGGTGAAAAGTAACATAATTTAACCAGGCAGGGTGATCTAATGGTATAAGGCTCGTAACGAACCGACTATCATCACTAAAGTGTGAAATGTCTCAAGTTTGATTTCTGCTACTGCTAGGTATACACAACTATGAAGTAGCCATACATATCTCGGCCAATAACTTAAATAGACCAAGAGAATTTTTTTCCATAGCATAGATTATTTTCTCTATTTGGAAAAAATAATTCAAATATAGACTCCTCGACTGCGTGACTACTCGACTCCAGTTTATTTTTGCTCGACTTCACTTTTTTTCACTCGACTTCATTTTTTTTTCACTCGACTCCAGTTTTATTTTTTGCTTGACTTCACTTTCTGGAAAAAAAGTCACGAAGTCTAAAGGTCTGTTTGGGTCATTAACTGTACATATCTCTTGAAAAAAGAAGGTGTTACTCGGCTTCAGTATGTGCCACGACAGGTTTAAACCCAATGAAATTAGTCGTCAAAAAATTGAAAACCATAATTGCCAAAAAAAAAATCCTAAACTTTTTTTTAAACTCAATTGTTTAATTGAAATTATATCTTCTGTTCATATTTTATCTTTTTGTAATACAATTTTAATATATTTTATCTTCAGTTTGGTTTGAAAAAAAAAGAAAACCAAAAAAAAAAGAAAAAAATTAATACATGTATCATAGACATTTTGTTCCAGTGTTACTTCATGAAAATGTCACTTAGGACTCACAAACACTTATCTTCTCCGATTTCTCGTGCTCATTAATTTTTATTGTAAATATTGTGTCACTTTACAACAATTAAACAATTCTATTACAAGTTTTTTAATGGTCATTACTTTCTTGTTGTCATTATTGTGTGTCATTTTATTCTCAAGACTTATAAGTTTTAGTTTATGATACATTCAAATTTAAACATTAGAAAGACCAAAACCGAAACAGAACGGGTTTGAAAAGCACTGATCCGAGCAATTTCTGTTCAGTTTTAGTTTTATCCAAAGACCGAGCCAAACCGAACCAAGCTCGCCTTACGTCTTATCATTTTTAGTTCTCAACCAATATTTATTATGTTATTGTCACTTATATCAAGCAAATACAAATGCTCATCATCTAGATATAAACCCTTTGACTTCTTCTTCTTCTTCTTCTTCTTCTTCTTCTTCTTCTTCTTCTTCTTCTTCTTCTTCTTCTTCGAACATCACTAATACACATGTTTAATAAACCCTTTGACTATCTTCCATGGATTAGGGTTCTTATAAATAAAGTTTGCAAAGTCGGAAGATATTGTATAAAAAGTAATCAGAGATAACATATTATTAGTAATTCCATTCATGTCGTAGCATGACAACGTTGTTAAAGTAGATAGAGTGGCTTATTTTCCCATGTAACGCTCTATCCTCTGTACTATTTTCTAGCCTCTTGATTGTTTTTTCTTAATTCAATCGCTATATGAAAAACAAAAAAACACTGTAGTAATGTAATCTCGTGAAAATCAACATTTAAGCCATTCATATAATAATAGAATTCAACTAGGACATAATTGTTTACAAATGATAATGATCAAGTACAAAAGCTACGAGAAAATATATTTTCACTAAATAGCGTCTTTATGTAGGCAATTTATTCAAGCATGTATAAATCAAGTTTCATGGATATCGAGTACCATAATAGATGCCGCAGGCAGAAAATTGTTTTTGTTTGTTTTGTAGATGATTTAATCATGTTTGCTTGTGATGATGTTGCATCTGCCGCGTGCTTATGGAGGCGTTGAATGAATTTTAATGTGCTTCGGGTTTGATGCCCAGTATTCCTAAAAGTACCGCCTTTAATGGAAGGTACGCTCCCAATTAAATATGTTAGTGTTCCTCTTATTTTATCAAGATTACTTTATAGATATTGCAAGGTTTTGGTTGAAAGGGTGCAAAAGAGGATTCATGATTGGAAAATTAGATATTTGTCTTTCGAGGGCAGGTTACAACTTGTTCATTCTGTTTTATCGTCGTTGCATGATTATTGGGCGTCAGTTTTCATTTTGCCTACTGCAATTATTTATGATATATAACAGCTGTTGATGTGTGGTTTCCTTTGGTGCCAAGAGGACATGAAACGTGGAAAGGCAAAAGTATCATGGGACTCGGTTTGTTTGCCTAAAGAGGAAGGTGGTCTCGGTACTCGTAGACTTGAGCCTTTTAACATAGCTGTAACACCCCCAAAAATGGTTTGCAGCGGAAGAAATGTTACCGGGGTGCTACTCAATTGGATCACAACACAAAGTATAGAATAACAGATTTTCCTTAAAAGATTTCATTTATTGTAGCAAACAAAGTTTACATCATTGTTTTAGTGCAGAAATATAAGCCCATAAAGGAATTTAAGTGGTCCCCAAAATATAGTAGAGTCATCTATAACTATGCCATGCCATTGCCTTGCGCCTTCAAAGTTTAGCTATCGCCAATTTTCATAAAAAAATTCGAAAAGTATCTTTCAGATCATTCTGATGGTGTTTGAATTAAGACGTGATGGCTTCAGGATGTCTTCGGTAAAAACTTTCATGATTTTTATCTATTTTGAATAATTATTTTTGAAAAATTACCATTTTTAAATTCTAGATTTTCCTATAGGTTATTTTCATTTCATTTTACACATATTTTATCTGTATTCTTATTTTTAGTTTTGTTTCCATGTTTAGAGTCAATGCAAAATTTATGTAATCTCCTATCCGATTTTTTGTTTGAGTATAGTCGTCTTCGTCTTTAACTAAATGTTTTAATTGGATGAGGATGGTCTCTTGATGATTCTTAGATGAAGATTAACCTTACATCACCATTCTTCATTCATAACAAGTAAATCAGAGGAGTACTAGTTTCTTTTGCTTTTAACATCTTTTTGGGTACTTATTAGAACATTGGGGATAATGTTCATTTTAAGTGTAGGTAGGGTTTCAAAAGCGTTAGAAAATTCTTTTGGCATTTGTATTTGTCTTGTATGAAAAATAATTTTCAATTTTATGAAACTTAGTCTTTTTAGGTAATTTTAGCACCAATTCAAAAAATTTGTGGTATTAACTTGTGACATTAGTTTCAAGCGTCTCATGGATATGATTTATAAGTAAACATAAATACCCTATTACTCAAATATCAACTCAAAAAGGGAGGAACAATAGCCTTGTCTTTTATAGCATTCATTTTTAATGATTTTGTTCTACTGAGTGTGGTTGTAGTGTATATATTCTCGAACTTGCTTTAGTGATACATCCCAAGACCGCTTGTGAGATCACAATTGCATGATTATAATTTGCTAAGTGATAAGTGGCAGTAGGATTAAACCTTGTTTTTAGCTGGTGTTTTTGTTTATTAAACTTCATTGGTCATTTAATTTTCCCTTACCCTTTTGTTGCAGTCAATATTATTGCAATATACATTAGATCAAACTGATGAGCCTATCCTTTCATCTTGTTTACACTCCACTAAAAAAAATGTTGCACCCAAATTGTCCTAGCCCACATCTATTGTGCTTATGTGTTTAAACCTTAGTTAGTTATCTTGATAATTATATGTTGTTAAGTCAATTTGTATATACAGTTTTCGATTGATTAGGACTCTAGGTAGTATTTATTTATGGAGAAATGGGGTAGAAAGAAAGATTATTAACCCCTAAGTCTTGGAATATGTATTAGTACTTAATGTGTATTGATCCTTCTTAATTGGGTCATCTACTTTATGATTATGTTTCAAGTTCAAAGTTTAAGTTCATGTTATTAGTTTATGTTTATGTTTCTAGCAGATCATGTATTATAGGGCAAAAATGTATTTGGAAAAAAAAGAGAAAGAAAAATAAAAAAATGATGAAAAGAACATACGGACTGTCGTCCTGCTATTTGTAAAGTTAAGAAAACTACAACAAGAATCATTGTTTAGTTTGTATTTGTTTTGAGTTTTGAACTGGCAGAAGTGGAATTGTTTAGGTAATTAACTTTTCACAAAAAAAAAAAAAAAAAAAAAAAAAAAATCCCTATATCCTCTACATTTTATTCCATACTCTAAGCCTTAAGTTACAACCCTAAAAACACCTATTTTATAGTACTTTCTAGATGCTTAAGCCAAAATGGTGTAGGTTTGATTCTTTATCAAGCCTATGATTTATTTATGCATTATGACATGGTAACTTAAGTGATTTTCTATTTCCTTATTGTTGTGTCATTTGTATACACCCGAGGGATATGAGTATCCAACTACTTATTATGTGAGGTGCTAGTCTTATACTTTCGTAGTTGAAATTGTCAAAAGTGTATCGTCTAATGAGTTTTGCCATGGATTATTTTTATATTAATTCAAATACCCCTAATTTGTACTATTGTATAAGTTAAAACTTTATTTGTTTGAGGACAAGCAAATTCTATGTATAGGGGTATTTGATGATGTGCAAAATAATATCATTTTTAAATGTCATTTAACCATTCATTTCATGCACTTTGTTTCATTTAGTTCTTAAAATCCTTTCTATTTGACTTTTAGGTCTTTGGGAATGGATTTGTTGGAAACATAGAAGTTTTGGGATTGTTTAGATGAAGAACGGATGAAAAGGATAAAGTTTCAAGTTCACCACCGACATTCTGAAGCCGTCACCAAAAGTGCCCAGGAAGTGGATTTTTGCTATTTTTTGCGGCAGTCGGTTAGTGAGACGGCCATCCTAATGTCATCACAATCCGAGCATGATGCCATCACAATCTATAACCTGACGACGTCACAACAAGTCGAAGGGCAAAAACACTAATCGAAGAAGGCGAGCTGACGGCGTCACACTTGAAGGCTGACACTGTCACAACCAAAAATCTATATATAGTTTTGCATTGTTTTTCTAATTCGTGCAAAATTATTGGGAGCTAAACCCTCTATGATTTTGGTGACATTTTTACTCTTTTCCAGACTTGTAAACATCATATAACATCAAGATAAGTTTATGTTTAATCATTTAATAATGTTGATTGTTTGTTTTGATTATGTCTTATTCATTCTTGATTGCTATGTTAGGCTAAACCACTTAGTATATATCTAGGATTGTATGAAATTTGTTAATTAGTATTTATATTTGCCTATTGATTCTTTAATTGATTGCATGTGTTTGTTAGGTAGTTAAAGACTCGTTAGAGAATCCGTTCTAGCTTTAAAGTTAGCTAAAGAAAATTAACTAAATACCTGAGTGATAGGTTAACTATCTATCCGTATTGGTTAATCTACATTCCCCTTTAGTTAGAATTGGTTCTTTCATGCATGCTAGATAGTTACTGGTGTGTCAAATTCATCCGTACCGGAGACACATTAGGCTATCAATGGCATAGAATTGTGGTTAATAAATCCACATGATTGGTAATTAGGAATTTCAAGCATTCAATTAATCAAAGTGTGACAAATCAATAGATAGAATTAGATGTAAGCAAAGGTAGTGCACCCTAGATAAATATGCCTTTCTTCTCCCATAGTTCACACCAATTTACTTTTATCTTGTTATTTACTTTTCTCGCATCTTAGGTTAATATTAATTTAAAACATTTCTCTTCAAAACCCGAATTTTTACTTGCTTTTCATTAAATACAAAATACCGAAGATACTCTTCACCCGTCTTTAGATCAAATTGTCATACTCTATGAACCTACATCACTATTCACATAGAGAATGTTCTTCCCTCAGTTTTGCCTATACTACACAACAATTGTTAAGTACACTGTCTAGGGGTTGTTAAACTTCGGTGTTGCAACTGCCGCATCAATTACATTTCCTTTAAATTTTATGGATTCATAGTTGGTATAAAAGTTCAAGTTTCTTGATCTTTCAATATATATATATATATATATATATATATATATATATATATATATATATATATATATATTTTGTGTATTTTGTAGCATGGTATCGTACGTGTTGTAATGTTCTCATGTTGCTTTAACTGCTATTGTGTAACTGACATGAGTTTCTTTTTGACTAAGTATGATTTCTGACCTTTTGACCGATTAATCCAAGGTGTTTGAATTTGCCGCCGCAAAGACTCAAACCTAGGAAAGCCCTCACTTTTCATGAGGTTGGCGTGACCATTTCAAGGTTGTTTGCACCGAGGAGGAATTGAACTTTAGACCTCATACATCTTAGAGTAATAGTTACAATCCTTTTTACCACTAGGCCACCCCTGAGTTGTTCGTTACTAACATGTTCTAATAACTTTCGAAGTTAAAATAATAAACATTATAACAAATATAGAATAAAAACTGTTATTTGCCACTTTATTTAAGCACACTAGAATAAGCAGTGAAATATTTATTACAACCTTTGAGATGAATAATCATAAATAAAATGGGTAATAACCTATTAAATCACTACAGTTATCAAAAATGACAGTTTTGCGTAACGAACTAAAAAAATAACTCTTTTAGACATTAATGTTGACATTTTTGTCTTTCTTTAAGTATTATGACTATATTACCCTTCGAAAAATATTTAAAAAAAAAAAGAATTTCGAAAAAAAATTTCAGAAAATTTTTTTAATCTAAAAAAAAAGAAAAATCGCATTTCACAAAAAAAATTATTTCGAAAAAAAAAAAAAAAAAAATCAAAAAAATCAATTTTTTTTATACCTTTATTCCATTTTTATACGTTTTCATCTGTTTTTTATTCACTTTTGATTATTTTTTTTTTGTCACAAGTTAATTTTTTATTCAAAAAAATTCAAATTTTTTCCCGTGTCACAAAAAAAATTCTAAAAAAACACATTTCTGAAAAAAAAAATTGAAAAAAAATTCAGAAAAAAAAATTGGAACAAAAATTTCAAAAAAAAATTTTGGAAAAAAAATTTTGGAAAAAAAGTATTTCGAAAAAAATTCAGAAAGGGTAAAATGGTTATAATACTTAAAAAAGACAAAAATGTCAACGTTAATGTCTAAAAGAGTTATTTTTTTAGTTCGCTACGCAGAACTGCCATTTTTAACAAATATAATATTTTAAAAGATTATTAGCCCTAAATAAAAACAACTCTTCACTGAACGATTCCCCCACTCGTAGCATTTGTCTCCCTGAGTTTCATTTCTTCCGAGAGTTTTATCGCCAAACTACATTAAAAAAACATGCATTAAATAGCTGTGCTTTACTACATTATTAAACAGGATTTTTACCAAAGTTATGTAGCAAGAGTAAAATGGTAACTTGGTAGTACTTTTTCAGTGCTTCACGGTTCGTGCCACCGGCTGGGATTGGTTCAACGACACCACTATCGGAATTCACTCGAGAAGCCGGGCCATCGAGTAAACCTTCTCCGACTTTCACTAAGTCGTTTAAATTTTTGGTGGTTGCTATGTCCACTGAAGCCAAGTCACCGGTCAATGTATCGTCCTATTTTATACAAGGAGGTAGACACGAACTTTAGATGGTTTGTCTGAGGCAAGTGATTGGTTACTAGAAATAGATAAAAAAAGAATTATCACGTTTCTGAGTATAGATTGAAGTTTTCTTGTTATACACGTTTTTATGAAGTATAAATATCCCATTAATTTGCTACTCAATTCATAGATGTTATTTCAAATTATGTCTATGTAGGTGCAACTGATTACTACATTTCCGAGATATGGGTAGGGTACCTGAATGCGAAGATAATTATTAGTAGAATTGAGGGCTTCAAAGACGACGTCATTGTGAAAAGCAACCAAATCGGAACTCGCTTGAGTGAATGCATCTATCAAAGGAGCCGTACCTTGATTGAGTAACCACTCGACAACTCCCCATTTTGCGGCCATTTTTGCGTCAAATCGAGGTTGTTGCTTCTGTGTGCCCGTCCCCAGAGATATCATGAGATACCGTCTTAAATCCATAGGCGTAATTTCAGGGAAATTCGGATCTTCTTTCATAACTTGCCTTGTCACTTCCCCTATCGCAACCAAAGACTGCCAATCGATCGAGACACAATAAGATTAAGTTTCGGTTTATGTATCTATTGTCACATTGTTAACTAGTAGTTGTATTTGGAGCATGAAGAGAGTCAGTTCAATTTGTGCACCATAAGGATTTTCTTAATGCACAGGAGTTGTAAGCTTATGATTTCACTATAAAAATATGCATGCTAATTAGCATTGTAGAATAATGATAATTAGCGGCCCGCCCGGTTGAATTTGCGCCCGCTTTATGGAACATCATAATTAACATGCAAAGTCATCTCCTCTGAAACCAGATGAGGTACATGCCTGAAGACTAGCTTCAAAGTTGCTTAACGTAGGGTTTAAATGAAGAATCACAATCCCTTATACACCATTGGGTTATCATGTTTCAACTTCCAAACGAGACTAATTATTTCGGTAATGGAGGGAACGAGAGGAGTCTTTGGGAGTAATGGAAAGATGGTACATGTGACTACACTGATTATGATGATGATTAATTTAATAATTGTGGTCTATCTGCGGCCCAATTAAAAGCTGCTGTCATCCATGAAATTAGACTTGGACAGGTTGTTTTTCCTTTGGTTCGCATAAAGTTTGATGTGTCTTAGTTTATGCTTGGGTTTGTTTTGGTTTTTAGTTGTGTGTAACTAGTTGGATCATTTATAGCCGGTCATGAATGATTTAGGGGTTGTTCAAGCGGTTGCTAAAGGTTAATGTGGTATCTCAGCCACATTCCATTATACTCAACTATTTTTTGGAGTAATATATATATATAAAAAAAAAAAAAAAAAAAAAAAAACTTCCACACTAGTAAAACCTATTATTTGGAGTGATTCATTTTCAGCTCCGACAAATCACACCGCTCTCTTTTCAGGTGGTCATTTCATCTTTTTAAACCCTTTTTAACATAAATAGTTATAAGGGGTATATATATTGCATTTTAGACAATATGCATGGTATTGTTTAAGGTCAAACCAATTTCTCACCCGACACGACTTATAGAGAACGATTAGCCATTTTGAACACTTTGACCTCTTCATCAAAACACTTCTTTGCGCTAGTAAAAGTTATAGACCACACATAAGTATGTGCACTTCAATTTTTCCATGAAGATCTGCTGCACTTTGTGCAGAAACAGTATTTCACTGATTCTTGGATTTGTACTTGTGCAAAGAGCGGATTACCATTAAAAAAAAAATTAGTCTTTTGCTTGTAGCTAGGAAATTGTACTCA
This sequence comes from Chrysanthemum lavandulifolium, assembly GCA_022545495.1. Taxonomy (NCBI): domain Eukaryota; kingdom Viridiplantae; phylum Streptophyta; class Magnoliopsida; order Asterales; family Asteraceae; genus Chrysanthemum; species Chrysanthemum lavandulifolium. Next base: position 160,274,068 of record CM040244.1, on the reverse strand, counting down.
TTGCTCAAGAGTTGAAAAATATGATTACCGGGTTATTAGCTGCAACACCACCATCAATAAGGTTAAACTCTCGATCACCATTCTGAAAAAAGTGGGCAGGGAGGTATGTAGGTGCCGCCGATGTACCAATGCAAATATCTGATAATTGCACATTCAAGCTTGGCTCCCTTGGAACCTTCAATTTACAAATTATTAATAAATCTTAGTTTAATTGATATGGACTTTGTATCATCACCGTTCCAAAGATAATCTACAATTAAATAACTTAAATAATTTTTATAGTAAAATCTTAAGAAAATGTTGAACCACAATCATTTTCACGAAATAATAATTAATTTACAAATAAATATATTTTAAATAAATTTATTTTTTTAAGACACCAGATAAAAGATATATGTGAATTTATATACAAGGAAATATGTATGTATCATGGATGAATAATTAAATCAAATTATGCATTCAATATAAAAATCTAGAAGAAAAATGCATACCTGAAATGAGCTAAAGATTGTGGGTTGCATATTCTTAATATCAAAACTAGGAATTACAACGTTAGTCAATGTCTGGCTTAACTTTGTGGTTCCTAGTATACCAGTTACAAGCTTCTTGAGGAACTTTCCACTGTATTTAGGCCCAACCAATGTCTTGATAAATTTAATAAACCCTGCAAAGGGACCTCTATTTTGGCAACAAATTAAAAAATCAAAAGAAGAAAAAAACACATTAGGTAAAATCTAACTAAAATTCCAAATATATGGTGTGATTTGATCTCATGTGATAGCTCAACTATCTTACTTGTTATGATTTCTTATATAATTTGTTCACCTTCTTTGATTATAAAAAAATATATATATATTGTAAACATGGAGTACAACTTACCCAACTTGTGGGAAAATCTTGGGACAATTATCAAGGTAAAATGGAACGATGTCTTTTGCAGCATACAACGGTCTGTTATTTGCGTTTGGAGCGGTTAGCATGACCGTAACAAGACCCCCTGTACTAGTTCCAGAAATAACGTCAAAGTAATCTGCTAACCTTGCGTCTGCACCATCTAAATTCTGAGTGTATATACCACTTCATTAATCAATATTAACTTAAAGCAATAAACTTATTAACTCAATAGTCTGAAACAAGTTTTTCATGATATCATGGACGGTTTTACTTCAAACCACGGTGTACAAGGCGGAGCTATTAAGGGACCGGCCCCCCTGGGCCTAAGCTCGTTAGTGTATTTTTTCGCGATTTCATTTGTATTTCTGGATAAAAAAAAATTATTTCGGCCATCCCATTTAATGTATTTCCTGAAAAAAATTTGTTTCGGCCCTCCCACGGAAATTTTTCTAGCTCCGCCATTGGCGGTGTACGTATCATGCGCTACTTGTCATTTTCATCCACGTGTTACATGAAATATGATTTCATGAAAAAAGCGTTCTTGGCCTTTAGAATCTAGTTAAAAGATACAAGCAATATAATGGCAAAAAAATAGGGTTTGTAAATTGTTTATGGTGATAATCTTGAGTCAAAAATGACCGAATCAGCTTTTTAGTAGCTACATTATGTTGTTTTAGAAATGTATGTATGTATATTTGCAGAAGTTATACCTGAAGTTCTGATTCGAGGGATTGGAGAATGACTCCTGGGATGATACCTCTTATTCCTCCACCATCAATATTAAGAATTGTTATGAGATTTCCGAAGCATGGAGGCCTGATTCGGCTAATAGAGCTTGCTGCGGTGGTGGTTTCACTTGTCATCTATAAGTTGTCAGAAATGCGAACTCTTTGATAACTTCCTCTGAAGTTTAAATGAATTCTTTGTGGTAAGACTTTGAATAGGTTCATATGCAAAGGCTGTTAAGTGTAGCTTTTATAAACATTCAGTAGTTCAATTATTATAATACTCTAATAGGATTATGTTAAAATTTCATCACGTTATTTTACTTCATAAGAATTGCGCTTTTCTAATTAAATCACTTGATAACTTCATAACAACAGGTACTAGAAAAATAGAGGTGGTAGTATACACGGAAATTTACTTTTTTGGGTAAAGGGTTCAATACACGGAAGTTTACTCAACATTAATTAATCTATATATATTCTCGTTTGTTGCAATGATCTTTTTTTTTAATAGGTTTCATAACACGAAATGTCATACTTGAATTAATTTATCAAATATCTAATTAACTAGCTGAGACTTGATTTTTTTCTCATAAATTACTTTTGAGATAATCCATATATATTTTGTTTTAATCAAAATGTAGACCTTATATGTACATGAACACTACACGCAAGATATGATTGACTGCCAGTTTATAAACATATATGAAGTCTAAAAACCTACTTAATCTGATACTGTATAATTCATTCGGAAAACTAAAGACACACGCTTAACTATACATAGAATAATGTGGTAAGGTGGTTGCTGAAGTTTTTAGGGTTATGTTTAGTTGGAATCGTCAAATAGAGTCACACTAATAAGTAGCTTCTTACTAATTTTATTTATTTTTGTTGGTTTGTGGGAGTTATAAACACGACAAAACGACTAGAAGTGTGTGAGCCGATGGGGGCACACACGATAAACACGAGTATACGTGTTGAACGTATTCGATACTAGAATTACATTCCCGTATTATGCATGATTTGACCCGATCACACTTATTGACCCATGGACTGTTTTGTTGGATATTGGATCGAACTTTGGGAATTGCCTTGGGCCTTGATTTCACCAAACTGATCGGGCACAACGTGAGAATGGGAAGCTTGGGTTTTTGACTTGTTGACCAAGTCATAGCCCAAGTCATAGGATGGTTTGGTTTTGTATAAAAGCAGATATATTCCATTCCAAACTCACGAATTATCTAATATGACTAATACCCCAAAACAATCCATGTTTACTGCTAGAAATTCCGGTCGACTTTGTACAAAGTCGATTGGGGTTTGTTTGGTTTTCCTCATCCCTAAACTTGCAAAGTATTCAAGTGTTTAGGTGTCGATCCATTGGAGGTTACTTGTACCTGATTTCCCAGTTGAATCACAGCAGCAAGGAGTGGGTTTTTGTTTCTGGTCGTGGGGTTTATCTCGGACAAAATACATGATAGGATATCGGACATGTCTTGTCCAATATCGGGTATTTGTTATTGTTACTGTTCATTGAGCAGTAAGGGTTGTGGATAAGAAGCAAGTTTTGATTTCTTGGTGGTTTTCTTGTTCAAGTAATATTCAAGTAGTTCACTTGTTGAATGGGTTTTAATATGTTCTCGACTAGCGTTTTTTATCGAACGTATACGTTATCGGGTTTGTGTGTGATACTCTTCGAGGTATGTAATTTTGATACTAAGGTTTCGTTTTTGTTTCTTGTTCCATTACTAGAGATCAATTGCCAAGCAAGGTTAGCTTTTCTATATCCATTTTAATTAATTAATATTGTATTAATTATTTGCTTTTTTAATTACGTGCTTAACATAATTGCATTAACTAGATCCAATATCCGCTGCGTACTCGTAAAGGTTAATAGTTAACTTAGTTCTAAAATCCCAACAGTGGCATCACGAGTCAACTCGTTTTTGCGATTATGGGTTACACGTTTCTTATTAATAAACATGTTTAGAAGGCTGCATGAAACCTAATTTAGTTATTCGTTTTATTTTGCTTTGACAACTATATGCAATACTTGTCAATTTTTAATAAAAAATAACTAGTCACGTACAAATTAAATTATATTGATAATTAGAATTAATTTGTTAATTTAAATTACATGTTAATTAGAATTACTTTGCTAATTGAAATTAACTTGTTAATTAGAATTACATGTTAATTAGAAGAGAAAATTACCAAAAGGGGACTTTTTTCTAAGTGTGGTCCATTTTTAAGACTTTTTTCTCATCTCTTTCCCAAAAGAGCCTGCTCAACTACTCGACTCCACCCCTTTTATGCCACATGTCCCTTGCAAGTACAGGAGTTAGGTAGGATTATTTTATTGTTTTTTATCAGATTACCAAAATACCCTTAATGGCTAGCAAAGAACTAATATACTTTTTGACTTTTTACATCATGAATCTGTATTCATGAATATACACGGTTCACCTCATATCCTTTTCCCATTAATTCTATTAGCAACATTGGTTCATCAAATCATGGATCTAATAAAAAGACACCACAAGATCCCTTGCAAGCACATTAAAAAAAAGCACATTGGTTCATCAACTGGGTTCACCTGATCCATTGCAAGCACATTAATCCGACTGATGTTTTCAATATAACCACCATCACCATCACCTCCCAGTCGTCACCATCATTTTAAAAAAGACACCACAAGATCCGGCCAAGACCATTGAAAATAGACAGCACAAGATCCGGCCAACACCCACAGACTCCGGCCAAATTTATCTTCAAAGATCCGGCCAGATTTGATCGTTTGTGATCTGAGTCGTCGCCGGAGTTGTCGTCATCGGAGCTATATGTAATTTATTTTACAGATCTGATAGATCTATAACTCTTTTTGTAAGTTCATGATGAACCATTTAATGATTAACTTTTTTTGTATGGATATGTAGTTTGAATTTTCATTTGATGAAGATTTGTAAATAGTTTTTAATGTTTTAATTGTTTTGACCATTTAATTCCAGCTTTTAATGTTTCCCTATATCCTTTTAATGTTTTAATCAACGACATCAAGGTGGTTGCATTTTTTTTTAATCTTTTCCAAAGAGGTTGTATAAATAAGGTAATAAAATTAGTGGTTATGTGTTTGTGGATTAGCAAGAAAAAAACATATGGATTAGTAGTTGATTAGTGATGGTAGAGCAGTGGTGGTTGATTAGTGGTGGTCGAGCAGTTGATCAGTGGTGGTCGAGCAGTAACCGGTTGATTAGTGGTGGTTGAGCAGCGGTGGTGGTGGTGAGGGTAGGTGGATGGAGTTAGGTGAGGGTAGGTAGAATAATTAATAAAGAAATATAATAAAGGGTATATTAGTCATTTAACCAAAAAGTAAAAAAAGCATCTTCACCTAACTCTGTACTTGCATTGACATTTGTCACAAAAAGTGTGAAGTTGAGCAGTTGAGCAGTTGAGCATGCTCTTTTGGGAAAGAGATGAGAAAAAAGTCTTAAAAATGGACCACACTTGGAAAAAGTCCCCTTTTGGTAATTTTCTCTAATTAGAATTACTTGCTATCTAGAATGAAATGTTAATTAGAATTAATTAATTGTTAATTAGAATTATAATGATAATTAGAATTACATATTGTTTATTAAATACATAAAATTGCGTAATTACTTGTTAATTGAGATTGCCATACTATTTTATGTGTTTTCCGGCCACATGACCCACTCAATTGCTTTTATAAGTGATGTATGGGGCGATCTAGCCTAGTGACAGTCTTATGGTTCTCCGTTTGGGGAAGACTCGCAAGAGAACTTGGAACAATATGTGGTTATATATTGATGTTTATGTTTATATGTTTGTGATTCCTATATGTGCATTATTACTTGCTTTGACACCTAATTGTATGCAATATGGAATAATACATATCGTAACCATAACATTAATATGGGTCTTTATGTACACGCCTAAATATCATGCTCATTGTGACCTACTATTTGATTCGTGGAAAATCATTTTTGTTAAATAAAGTGACCTAAAATAATGAAACACGTTTTCAAGAATTTAAAAACTAGACGCTATGGACACTTGGGATGTACGGCTCACCCACTAGAACAAACTCAAAAGGGGGTTCAAAGAGGTGCGCATGATCGCACCGAAAGGATGTCTAGGATATGCTTGAGCGCTTACGGTCCTCTGCCTCCCGTGCGTTCGATTGGAGCTACTGTGAACCATGATGATCACTACGGTGTCATTACCAAAAGTTTTAAAATTAGTGTTACAAAGTTGTTTTGCATGCTTCTTTGTACACGACTTTTACCACATTTATATGTGCATACCTATTTGTTAATTTTAAGTCTATGCCATCCAACTATGAACACGTGCATTTGGATTGACTTCTCCGGTCGACCTAAGGGCCTTTCCAACCCATGGTAATTATTTCTCCCGGTCGACCTCGGTTATTTTACACGCTCATACTTGGTCGACTTATCTCGAGTTAGCTTGGTCAGACCTTGAACCCGAGGCATAAGATGAGAACTAAACATGCTTTTGACATTATTACTTGATATTAATGCCTTAAACAGTCTCATAAATCTAAGAGTTGCATTTTGCAATTAACGCTCGTCGCTTACCTTTTGTCCTATTTTTTTACACACTGGTCAGACCTATGGTAATTAAATGAGTTTGCAAGATGGATCTTAGTCTTATTAGTAATTAATTGGGTAGTTAATTCTTTTAAGAATATAATTATCGAAAATACTAGAATTGAACTTTTTATGTTCTGATTAATTGTGTTATTGCAACATAATTCGTAAACAAAGTTGTTTTTTTTCGAAAGACAAACTTGGTCTCTTTTCCTAGTAAGAAGAGTGAGACTTATACCTATCTTTTCTCCTTAGTTAACTAACTAAGATAGGATTCCAAAATTGATAAACTCATTTATGATCTTTCATTACCCTCTAGAGTTAATTGAAAGATAGAATATTTTGTGTGAATGAAAACATTGTGTTTAGAGCTACCAAAATAAATAACATCCTGCAATTGTCACGATGTATGAGTTTAAACCGCAAAGTGTAAAGAAATTACTAGCATATTTGCTATAATCTTCTTGGACTCTTATTATTCCTAAAGTGCTAATTACCCTTGGGGCTGTGTAGACGATAAAGGAAGAATTTCATACTAAAGATTCAAGTTAATTGAATAAAAGAATGGCTTGTCCATTGTCTGCATAAGTAGAACTTCATATACTTTGTTCAATACCTAAGTACATGCTACTCGTAGGCATTTGAAGAGAATAGGAAAGTATATATAAAATTGCTATATGCTTTCTACTGGAAATGTAACACTTACAATGTTGAAAATTCCAGTGTGAGCAGTTGCATTTTATAACTGAAATATCATTCATGTAATGTTGTCAATTTCAGTGGGAGCTGCGGGATTTATTTCCTGTTAGTCACCCATATCATTTCAAACTAGCTTTGAAATAATCCATTAATTTTGCGAATATGAACAACCATTGCTTAAAGGAAAATTGCATTTTATTTTATAAGATAACACGTTGCCTTCCTGCTGTCGCTTCCTGAAGTGTTATCTATAGAATAATAATCCACAATTTCTTATTACAGGTTATGGTTCTAAAACTACTTATGATATATATGACATTATCATATTGTTTGAACAATTAATCACGTGCTGTTTGTTTTCATAATATCATGTTGTACCTTTCACAAGTGGGAGAAATCTCAAAATGTGTGCAAGGAACAACAATATTATTGGTATCTCTTGACCGCAAGGTAAAGGAAACTAATAATTCTACTAGGACTTAAACACATTAGATGTTTAATGCCCTACTACATGTAAATAAGAATTCTACTAGGACTTAAACACGTGAGATAAACATGTTTATCGCCCTATTACATTCTAATAATGATTCTACTAGGACTTGAACACGCTAGATGTTTGTTGCCCTACTACATTCAAATGTCATGATATAGCGTAAAGATACTTCAACATTTGACTACATGTTTTAGTCAACATAATTATGGTTAGATGATAATGATCATAATTCTGAAGTATAATATTAACTTGAAATTACTATAGAACTCAATAGTTTGCGTTCATGATTACTTTTGTTAGTATAATTATGCTTACATGTTAAGACATAATTATAAAGTCCTTGAATTAATCAATGAATTATAACATAAAGTATATATAGTAAAATTGTTATGGCTTCTTATAAACACATAAACATAAGGCCTTTGAATTATTTAAAGACTTATAATGTATTATTGAAATGTTCTATTTTCTTGTTAACACATGAACATATAATCCTTGAACAGTTCTGTCTTCTTGTGAATAAGTGAACATAAGATTCTTGTATTGTTCAATGAATATACATTATTGCATGCACTTGGTTCGTAAATACTTTATATGCAATTTGGCTCGACCC